>VDFB02193867.1:172227382-172349430 GCA_007258455.2 Sequoia sempervirens
GTCCACTTGAGAATAGTAAAAAGGCCATCCGTACTTTTTTCCACCACACTCACAATATCCTCAGACTTGAGCTTATTTAGGGCAGAATTAATTTCACCCTGATTAGGGGAATCAATCGGGGCATTCCCAAAATTTCCAGACGTAGGGGCACTAGGGGACGACTCTTTACTGACCATAGGTTTATCAGACATAATTTCCATAGAATTCCCAGAGTACAAGACTAATTTCGTAACAGAGGTACCTTTAAAACCAAAGACCAAATCTGGGGTAGGGTAGCCAGGAGATGGCTGGATATTAGGACAGGGCGGCGAGGCAAAACCCGTGATAGGGCAATCATGCAAAGACTACAAATTAGGACATGAAGGCGGAACAGAATCCAAAAGGGCTTTCCAACAAGATAGGGACTGGGGAGCAATGGAATTAGGACCAACAGAGGCATAAGTAGGAGGGGCTAGGGGGTCATTCTCCCTACTACTTTCAGTATCCTCTTCATCCAAATCCCCAATATCAACAATTTTAGGCAAAGCAGGTAAATTTTGATAATGCTCATAGATGAGCCTGACAAGACCAGGATGAATAATAGAAGTCCTTCTAGGGTTTCTTTCAACTTCATCAAGGCAATTCTTCAAAGAAGAGAATAAGTAAAAAGGCAGAGAAATACGAACCTTGTGACGAAAATGATTCAGAATGGAAAAGTGATAACCATACACCCTGGTGAAATGCCTGTCAACCATGATATATTCCATTATAACTCTTAAAACCTTCCTCCAGATTGATTTAATGGACTCCACATCAAAGTAGCTATTGGCAACCTTAACCATCTTAGCCTTCTCCTTGTCTTTTTTAGGAAATCTTATGATCGCTTCATCAGAGAACCGACGGTCCCGATAAAATTTCACACCCTCAGTCGAAAGACCAGTAATCTCACCAATTATTTCCTCATTCAACTTAACATTCCTGCCAAATAACACAATCTCACCATTTTTCCAGTTTTTGACAAAATAGTCCAGCATCCCCTCGTCAGTACCATGGAGCCTTTCCAAAAACGGGACTAAACCTTTCAATTCCCTTTTCCGTGTTTTAGCATTCTTTTTCATGTTTCAAAGTCGCTTCAGCCCAAATATTTTCTTCTCTCCATCTTCAAACTCCTGCTATTCACACCCTATAAATACCTCGTCTTCCGTTTAGGCATACTTTATCAAACACCCAGAAAGTGTACCAGAGACTCTTCTTGAAAAAGAAAATGATGTCGGTCCCATCAAATCTAATGAAATCGACGTACCTAATCTTTATCCTCTTCATCATGACAAAGACAAGCTTCTCTTAAATGTTTTGCTAATGAGCACTGGGTAGTCATGGGAGACTTCAATACTCCTCTTCTGAATGATGAAAAATTCGGGGGCTCTCAAATTAAATGGGATAGTACTTCAGGTCTCTCCAACTTCATTAACATTAATGCTTTGATAGATCTTGACCTGCATGGTGCTTCTTATACCTGGACTAATAGGAGGTTAGGACTTGATTTGATCCAAGTGAGACTTGATAGGGCCCTAGTTTCTGGTCAATGGTTTATAGAGTATTTTTGTGCTTTGAGAGCTTTATCAAGGGAAGGATATGATCATTTTCCCATTTGTCTTATGGCGGATCCTACTAAGGTGAAAAAGAACTCCCCTTTTAGATTCAAAAAATTCTGGCTATCTCATCCTCGAATCTTTGAGGAAATCAGTAGTTGGTGGAATATTGATATTACTGGCACAGCTATGTTTAGCATTGCTAAAAAATTAAAGAAAGTGAAAATTAATTTGAGGAGATGGAAAAAGGATGCCTTTGGGAATATTTTTGGATCTAAGACTTCATTCAGGGTAAAATTCAAGAGATCCAGGCAAATATCCAGAAATGGGGGTACATTGATAATTACAGAGAAAAGGAAAATGATCTTCTCATTCAACTGCATGACATCATTGCTAAAGAGGAAGTTTTCTGGAGGCAAAGATCTAGGGTGTCTTGGTTGATTGAGGGTGATAGGAACACTAGATTTTTTCATTTGTCTATTTCGAAACATAGGGCTGCTAACAGAATTGCTCACATTGATGTTGATGGGACGAGGTTTGAGGAAGATGATATTAAGAAACAGGCTATCCTTTTTTTTCCCAACCTTCTTTCTTGTAATGGAGAGATTGTTCCTGAAGCTCAAGAATCCTTGATTGAGGCTATACCCCAGGTGATTGGTCACAATGAAAACTCTATGATCACTGCTATTCCTTCCAAGGCTGAAATTAGGAAAGCTGTTTTCTCTTTTGATGGCAAATAAGCTCCTGGACCAAATGGTTTTCCCATGTTCTTCTTTCAAGTGTTTTGGGATATTGTGGAGGTGGATGTTGAGAATGCTGTCAAGGAATTCCTTGGATCAAGATGTCTTTTGAAAGAACTTAATGCTACTTTTGTAGTCCTCATTCCAAAAAAACCTAGGGCTTCGGAGTTTCAAGCTTTTCAGCCAATCAGCCTATGCAATTCTATCTATAAAATTATCTCAAAGGTTTTAACTACAAGAATACTTTCTGTGCTTCCTCAAATAATTGCTCCGCAACATAATGGTTTTGTGCCAGGTAGGTACATTCTGGACTCTGTTATCACTGTTCATGAGAATTTACATTCTTTAATGGTTTTGAAGACTGAAGGGTTCATTCTTAAATTGGACATTTCCAAAGCCTATGATCGGGTTGAGTGGAATTTTTTATTTAAAATCCTAGTCAAGTTTGGTTTTAATAATAGAGTCATTCAGTTGGTGAACCAACTAGTTTCGACAGTTACTTCTTCTGTCATTGTGAACGTGTCACCTTCGAGGTTTTTTCAGACGTCTAGAGGCCTCAGACAGGGAGATCCTATCTCTCCTATTCTCTTTACAATTTTCACTGAGAGTTTGGGAAGAAATATTAAAAAGCTTATTGATCAAAGATCCCTTGCTGGCTTAAGACCTTCATCTTCTCTTCTAACCTATTCCCACCAACAATTTGTTGATGACACCATTCTCATGGGAAGATCTACTGTGGCTGAAGCTAAGACTTTCAAAAGAATTCTGAATCTTTATGAATCTGCTTCTGGGCAAGTTGTTAATAGGGCTAAAAGTTCAATTTTCTTCCTCAATACTCCAGAGCATAGACAAGTTAAACTTGCTTGGATTCTTGGATGCTGGATTGAGCCTCTCCCGTCAACCTATCTTGGTTTGCCTCTTTGCATTAAACCCTTGGACTCGTTCTAGATCTCTTTGGTTGAAAAATTCAATAAGAAGTTGTCGGGGTTGAAAGGAGCTCTTCTCAGTCAAGCTAGAAAAATCTAGCTCCTAAAGGCTTCTTTGCAAAATTTTCCTGTGTATGCTCTCAGTTTATTTAAAATTCCTGCTAAGTATGCTGAGGCCATTGAAAAAATTCAGAAAAGGTTTCTCTGGTCTGGTGTGGAGGATAAGAAGAGAATGCCACTCGTCGGGTGGGATCTGGTTTGTAGACCTAAATCGAGAGGGGGCCTAGGCCTAAGGAAAATTAAAGTGCTGAATTTATCCCTTCTTGCAAAACAGCTTTGGAGAACTCTTACTTTGAGAGGGGAATGGCATGATACTTTAAAATCCAAATATTTTAGCAACTGTGAGTCTCTTATGAGGTTTTAAATTCTTCTTTTTTACCTCGTGGGTCTGTTTGCTGGAATGATATGAGCAGAGGTAGAAAGTTGCTGGAAATGGGAACTGGTTGGCTGGCTGGAAAAAGAAATTATGTTAGGTTTTGGGAAGATAGATGGCTTTTTAAAGATCCTTTAATCATAAATGAGAAATTCAGTAAATGGATGAATAATTGTAAAAGGGAATTCGGGGTCTTGGTTAAAGATTACTAGAGGAATGGGGGCTGGGTTGATTTGAAGACCATCAGTCAGGATCTTAGCCCTATTCAGTCGGCCTTCAGGGCCCTAAGACTAGCTCAACACCAGGTGGATGATCTTGCTATTTGGTTAGACAATCCATTTGGTATTTTTTTAGTTTCTTCTGCTACTTCTATGCTGGCTAGTCCGATGGAGCCTCCGCCCTTCTAGGCTAAGGCTTTGACTAATCACTTGATTCCTAAAATCAATATTTTCTATTGGATAATGCTACAGAATAAGATTCTCACTTTGGACAATCTTGGAAAAAGAGGAATTCAATTACCTAACAGGTGCTACATGTGCAGGAATGATGCTGAGACTGTTAATCATCTTTTTCTTCATTTCCCTTTTGTTTCGCACATATGGGGTAAAAATTTTGCACTTCTTGATTTGGTTTGGGTTTCCCCTGCTTCTGTCGAAGGCTTTTTCTTGCAATGGAAAGCTCCTTCAAAAAATCATTTTGTGTGAAAGCTCTGGTCTTTTGTTCTACCTTTTGTGTCATGGAATATTTGGAAGGAAAGGAACAACAAAGTGTTTAGGGAAAAAGAGAAGTTGGAGGGGGACTTGCTTGAAAAAATCATAAGGGCAATAAAGGAAAATTTATCTTTAATCCCAAGAAAAATGGTTGATAAAGCTAATTGGTCTCCTTTTGATATTGCTACAGCTGAAAAGTGGAACTCAAAATTAGCTATGTTAAATGTCCCCATGCCTGATGTTTGTGGGAGGGAGAATGCTAGTTGGTCTTTGCCGCCTTTGGGTTGGTTGAAAGCCAATTTTGATGGTGCTACTAAAGGCAACCCTAGGAAAGATGGCAGTGGGTGTGTTTTAAGGGACAACTCGGGGGTTTCTATTGTGGCTTTTGCTGTGGACATCGACACCCAAACTAATCATGTCGCGGAAGCTATAGGGGCTTATCATGTGGTTAACTTATCTTTCAAGATGAACACGAAATGTCTTTGGTTGGAGGGTGATTCAATGAATATAATAAATTGCATTCTTGGGCTTACCTCTCCCTCATGGACCATTAAAAAGTGGATCGAAAGGGTACAAAAATATTATTAAAAGTAAATTCAATAAAGTAGAAAGTGTCCACGCCCTCTGAGAGGCAATAAGGTGGTGATTACTTAAGCCAATGAAGGGGGTTAAGAAGGGTGGGAAAAGCATGGAGGAAGAATGACTCACCTACAGATTAGAGGTGAAAGCGGCTAATTTATTATGATTCCCGATGCATGGAAGAAGCATCTTCGTCATGATGAAAGAAGGATAAAAGATTAGGTATGGCGATTTCATTAGATTTGATGGGATAGCGTCATTTTTCTTTTCAAGAAGGAAGTCTCTAGCAAACACTACGGGTGTTTGATAAAATATGCTTAAAGCGAGACCCGAACCCAATTGTAAAGGGTATGGTATAGAGCACTTTGAAGATGGGGAGAGAGAAAACATGTGGAGCCGAGGCATTCAAGAGCATAGAAAGAATGTCTACTAAAGCACGGGAAAAGGTGAAAGGGAGGTTAGTCCATTTTTAGAAAAGCTCCAATAGTACTAGCGAGGTATCTTTGGACTATTTTGCCAAGAAATTGGAAAATTGGTGAGATTATGTTTGTTTGGTTAGGAATGTTAAGCTAAATGAGAAAATAATTGGGTGAGAATCTTTGGTCTTTTGTTGAGGGTGTAAAATTTTATCGGAGATAGCGTCGGTTCGATGAAGCGGTCATAAAGATTTCCTAAAAAAGACAAAGGAAGGCTAAGAAGTTGGTTAAGGTTGCCAATATTAGCTACTTTGATGTAAAGGTCCATTCAAATCGAGATTTGGAGGAAAGTTTTAAAGTATGGTAAGAATTATATTACGGTTTCACGAATTCTTCTTCACTAGGGCATATAGCTACCACTTTTATTCTAAACCATTTTCGGTCCAAAAGTTCATATCTCTTTTCCTTCTACTTATTCTCTTCTTTGAAGAATTGCCTTGATGAAGTTGAAAGAAACCCTAGGAGGACTTCTATTATTCACCCTGGTCTTGTCAGGCTCATCTATGAGCATTATCAAAATTTACCTGCTTTGCCTAAAATTGTTGATATTGGGGATTTGGATGATGAGGATACTGAAAGTAGCAGGGAGAACGACCCCCTGGCCCCTCCTGCTTGTGCCCCTGTTGGTCCTAATACCATTGCTCCCCAGTCCTTGTCTTGTCAGAATGCCCTTATGGATTCACACTCGCCTTCATGTCCTAATCTGCAGCCTTTGCATGATTGCCCTATCCCGGGTTTTGCCTCGCCACCCTGTCTTAATCCCCAGCCGTCTCCTGGCTGCCCTACCCCGGGTTTGGTCTCTGGTTTTAAAGGTACCTCAGTTATGAAATTAGTCTCATACTCTGGAAATTCTATGGAAATTCTTTCTGATAAACCTATGGTCAGTAAAGAGTCAGCCCCTAGTGCCCCTGCGTCTGGAAGATTTGGGAATGCCCCTAATGATTCCCCTAATCAGGATGAAATTAATTCTGCCCTGAATAAGCTCAAGCCTGAGGACATTGTGAGTGTGGCAGAAAAAAGTATGGATGGCCTTTTCACTATTCTCAAGTGGACCCAGAAGGAAGTCTGTGATTTGAAAGGCCGTAATAGAGATCTCAGCAACAGAGTCATGGATTTGGAGCAGAAGATTAGCTAGAGTCGTAATGAGAATGAGGGACAGGAAACCCCCTTACCAAGGAAAAGATAGCATTCGTAGGAGGAAAGATTGACCAGGCTCGAGTGCAATATGTCCAAGATAGGCCAAAATATTAGGGCCACTATGGCGAATAATCACAAAATTGCCAGGCATAACACCATTATCATCAATGCTATGGTGGAAAAGCTCAAAAAAAATCAAAAGGGCTCACTGGTCGTGGATTTGGATGCGGACAGAGGTTGCAGCAGATCTGCTATTGAAGGGATTTCGACTGCACCAGGCTAATACGAAGAGGAAGACCCCGATTTCTTCACATACGGTTCAAATCCTCAAGCAGGGGTTACAAGATATGAAGGATGTTGAAAAGGAGGCCGAGGAGTTGATGAACACCTTGGAGTAGTGCGGTGGTGTTTGTTTCTGGCTTTTTGGCGGTCCTTTTTTTGGACCCTGTTGTCTCTTTGTGCTGTCGTTTCCTTTTTGGGACAGCTGTCTATTTGTTTGGACTTGTTTTGCTCTATCTTTTGTTGTTTTAACTTTGTGGTTTCAGGTCCCTGTAAAACCTATTTTTTCCTTTTCAAAACATCAATAATCAAATTTGTTAGAATTAGAAGTGATAATTAAATCAACAACATATAAGATAATAATCACAATATCATTTTCACTATGCTTAATATATAAATTTGGATAATTTTTACTCCTAATGAAACCTTGAGATAGAAAAAAAGCATTAATCTTAGAATACCATTCTTTAGGAGATTGTTTTAAACCATAAGTTGATTTCTTCAATTTGAAAACAAGATGTTCATTACCTTCCTTAATGAAACCCAAAGGTTGAGACATATAAATTTCTTCATGTAAATCACCATTTAAAAATGCACTTTTAACATCCATTCGATGAATAGACCAATGCATATGAGAAGCTAAAGCAAGAACTAATTTAATAATTGGCATCTTAGCTACTGGAGCAAATGTTTCATTATAATCTAAACGTTCAATTTAAGAGAAGCCCCTACCAACTAATCTATCTTTAAATTTGCTAACTTCATTATTTGCATTAACCTTAGTTTTATACAACCATTTGCATGAAACAAGATTCTTACCTTGAGGTAAGGGAACTAAATCCAAAGTTTTATTAGCAATTAAAGTATCATATTCTTCTTGCATAGCCTTTTGACAATGAGGTTGTTCTTTATCTTGTTCATAAGTTTGAGAATCATTTGAATTCATAACATTAGACATCAAAGTATAATTACAATAATTTTCCTTTCTAGATTGATTCATCCTAGCTAGAATATCTTCACTTTCTTGCATAAGTTTAGTAAACCATTTAGGCCTTCTTTTAGATGTAGTAGTATCATCACTAGAAGAAGAATCACGAGGATAAATTTCAGCATTTTTATCATCAATATCACTATGAGTAAGAGATGCATTAGGAGGGTTAAGAGAAGATTCAACTTGAGGATTATCCTCTACAACAATAACTTTATTTTGAGAAGATTCAATATCATGCACTTTAGAACAATCATGAAAACCATTTTCAAAAATGCATACATCTCTAGCAACTTTAACTTTGTTGGTAAGGGGATTATAAAATATATAAGCTTTAGAATGCTCATCATAACCAACAAAAATATGATAAGAAGATCTAGGATCTAATTTTTGCCTATTTTCTTTAGCTTTGTGAACATAAGCAATTGAACCAAAAATTATTAAATGCTTAAGATTGGGCTTCCTACGAGACCAAGCTTCTTCAGGAGATATATCCTTTAAATATTTAGTAGGAGTCCTATTAATAATGTAAGTAGCACAAAACATAGCTTCTTCCCAAAATTTATAAGACATATTTTTAGCATGTAACGTACATCTAGCCATTTCAACAATAGTTATATGCTTCCTTTCCGCTACACCATTTTGTTGAGGTGTATAAGGAATAGTTAGCTCATGCTTAATACCAAGTGATTTCAAATAACTATTAAAAGCATTGTTCACATATTCTTTACCAATTTCAGTTCTAAGAATTTTAAGTTTAAAACTAGATTGCCTTTTAGCAAATTTATGAAATCTAGAAAATATATCAAGAACTTGATCATTACTATGAAGAAAATAGATCCAAGTTCTTCTAGAATAATCATCAACAAAATTAAGTGCATACCTTGATCCTTGGATGGATTTATTCTCCATGGGTCCCAAAAGGTCACTATGAAGGTGCAACTTATGAGTTGCCTCCATGATTGACCATGTGGAAAGGGATCCCTATGCATCTTACCACTCATGCATCTTGTGCATATAATTTTTGATGGAACAATACTAGGCAATCCATCTACCATATTAAGCTTTTTGATTAAAGCAATATTGTTAGCATTTATATGACCAAGTCTTTCATGCCAAACATTAAAATCAATGGTAGATATTAAAGAGCATCTAGATTGAGCAAACTCATAAAATTTGAGCAAATTATCATTGTCTAATTTAGCATTAGCATTGACCTTGTTTTGTTTTGGATCAATAATATAGCACATATCTTTGTTAAATTCTATTTAATAATCTTGACAAAGTTTAGAAACTGAAAGAAAACTAGTCTTTAATTTAGGAACATATAAAATATCATGCAATTTACCATTAGGAACATTCACATCTCCGATTGCTTCTACTTTACAAGTATTATTATTAGCAAGTTGAAGAGGAACATTAGACATATCAGGTTGCATAGACTCAAAAACTTCTTTATGTGAAGTAATATGTTGAGATACACCTAAATCAATAACCCATTCAAGAGGGTGTGAAACATTCAAAGTACGAGTAAAAGCACATCTAGATTAATTTTCATTGTTATGAAATTTATGATTATTAGATTTATTTTGTTGTTGATTATTTTTCTTCATAGGTTTTTTCACATTTTTCTTCTTAAAACAAGTATTTTTCCAATAACCATCCTTATTACAATAAGTGCAATGAGGTCTCTTAGAAGAAGTATTCTTCCTACGATCATTGCCATTACTACAATGAGGTTTATTATTATAATATTGTTTAGAATGAAGCTTAAAGTTTTTCTTATGATTAGACAAAAAGGCATGCTCATTAGCTTTAAGATTACCAAATTGAATTAACTTAGCTTCTTCCTATCTTAATAAATTGCAAAAAATATCATAAGTTAATGGAGTAGCTAAAGAAGGAATAGCTAATTGATCATGAATATTAGTAATAAATTGCTGAAATTACCTAGGAAGATGTTTTTTAAGAGTAAGATGAATTAATCTAATATCTTCTAACTTTACTCTTAAACCATTCAATTGACTATTCAAAGCATCAAATTTTAATAGAAAATAATCCATAAATTTGAAATCAAAATACCTCAAATCTTCAAGTTAATCTTGAAGTTGAATTTTTCTAGATTCATTTGAACTATTACAAATAGTTTTGAGTTTGTCCCATGCTTCATAGGCTTTTGTGCATGTCCTAATGTGAACATATAGTTCAAGTGACATGGAAATAACTATGAGGCCAAGGGCTTCCTCATTTTTGAGCCTCCATTTTTCTTGTTAATCTTTAGATGTAGATGAATCTGGTTCTGATTTGGAATCTGTAGCAACATCCAAAAGATGTTTAAAAAAAAAGATAAAAGAGATATTGAGTTTTCCAAGAATGATAGTTAGAAAAATTCAACTTAATTTCAAGAATTAAAGTAGACATTGTAAATAAATTTAATTACACAAAGAAAACTTTACTAAAAGAAATACCTTACAACTTAAGCTTAACAAAAAAATTATCCTTCCTTGAGTAAAATTAAGGTCTTGAATAAAATAAGGCCCTTTTAAATTAAAATTTGAAAAATAGCCTCCTTTTAGAATTAAATTACTTAAAAAGAAAAACAAAAATAGAGACTTGTTTTTTAAAATGAAATTTATAATTTTGAGAAAAGAAATCTGATTTAAATTATTTGAAAAAAAACTAACAAATAATATTAAATTAATAAATATTTTAATAAGATTAACAAATATTTTTACTAAACTTTAAATTTAACGTGAAATCTTTTATTAAAATTTTTTTACTTCCAAAAGAAAAGGCTTAAAGTTAGGAAAAATAAAGATGTAAAGATTATAAAAGAAACTTTTTAAATGCAAAGAAAGGAAACTTTCTAAAACTAAAAGGGTTTTATTTTAAAAAAAGCAAAGATTAATCTTTAAAAAAATTTGATTTTTTTTTAACTTTTTAAAAATTGATTGTAAAGATTTATAAAACAAAATAATAGAAGGTTGAAGTCTTTTTTCTAACTTCCTATTTTTGATTATTTAGTATTGTTGTTTTTTAAAGATTTTTTTAAAAAACAAAATAGATACTATATATGTAGATTTGTTAAAAAAAAAAATTATAACATGTAATTTTCTTTTAAAAGTTGAACTATAACCCCTTATTTGAAATTTTCTAAAAAATTGCATAAATATAAACATGCAAGTAAATTATATAGCTTTGAAATTTGAAAACAAAAAATACTTAGAAATTTTTAGATTAAAAAATCTTACATAAGGGTTAGAAAAAATAAAATAATATATATATATATATATATATATTAGACAAGAAGCAAGATTAAACTTTTGGATCTTCTCCTCTTCTCTTAGAGTGCCTCCAATGATGTGCTTAAAAAACATGGTAAACCTTCAACAATGTAGCTCACAAGATTAGTAATAACAAAGTTTTGATACCATGAAAGGAATTTTTAAATAAATTGAGCAAAGGAAAGAACTAATCAATGAGCATTTTTTGAAGGAAAAATATTGCCAAAGAGAGAGTAGCCAAACCAAGCACCACAAAAATGCAAAATAGACACAAGAATTTGATAAGGGGAAAAAGCAAGAAAAAACCCCAATATTATGAATGGAGGAAAAATGTCTAAGAATGATACAAAGAGAGAGAGAGAGAGAGAGAGAGAGAGAGAGAGAGAGAGAGAGAGAGAGAGAGAGAGCACTTAAGCCTTAAGCTTTCTTGCTTGAATGAAGAATGAGAGGAGAGGCACCTCAATATATAGAGGTGAGAAGAGGAGTTATAATTAGAAAGTAACTCCAAACTCAATGAATGCCACCATTCATCTATGTGTATGCAAGTTGTCAAAATCCTCTTAAGGAGGTGTCTAGAAAGGAAAAATAAAAATAATTACAATTAAAGAATAACCTTTACCAAGTAAATATTAATCTTCTAACATATATTTTGTTTATTTAGAACATTTTAAGTTACTCATATAATATGAAAAAAATAATTAAATTTTTTATAAGTTTAATAATTACTATTCAAGCATTTTATTTTTATTGTGTGAAATTATGTGTAAGAATAAGTGAATAGGAAACAAGGGATCATACATGGTGTTCAAGTTGAGCTTATACATCAATGATATCACAATAAAGGACAAGAGAAATTTTTTTTTAAACATTTAGGAGTAACAAATTGAAATAATATTTCTTTCACCATTTGGTTCCATGTAAATATATGAAGTGGACATTCTAACCACCAAGAAGACTTTATCACATCATTGAGTACTTATTTAATGGCCTAGCTATTATTCATTCCAGCAAGATGACATTTTTATTTTAAGTAGATGGTATTCGTAGATGTACATCAAACATAGCAATCATTACTAAGATTGAGAATTGGGAGTCAAAACAGTTACTATAAATCTAAAGCTATTTGTTGGAAAAGGTATATGTTGCTAAAAAAGTCATTAAGGGGAGCTAGTTGTGCTCATTGTATACTTTCAATAGAGAAAATATATTTCAAGGGAAAAATAGAGAATCTTTTGGGCTTTGGGATTCATCAAATTACCCATTTTTAAAAAACCTTACAAATCAATCAAAAAATTAGTTAAGAGATTCTATTGAAAGTAGCTTCAGTTGAAGGCTAATATAGTAAATGGAGAGCATCCTAAAATATATATAATTCAATTTGGAGATTACCAAACATTGTAATGGACACTTGGATTTCATCCATGTTGTATGTGTAAAGGTATGAGATTTGTAGTTGTAGCACATATATGACTGGAGTAAGAAAAAATTGCATGTAAAGTGCAACAATATTTTGATAGAAATAGGGTGTCATATTAAAAATATTTTATCCTTATTCAATATAGAAAGGTTGTAGCATTGATCATAAGTAGCACTGCTAAATCCAAAAGTCTATAGCACATATCATAAATATCATTGCTAACTTTAAAGAGCTTTGTGGGATTAATTTTTTCATTATTTTAAGTGACATTGATGTTTTCAATATTTTAAGTGAAATTTATATTTCAAGGGTCTCCTTTACCATTCTACTTCTCAAATTGAGGTATCTCTATGTTTTTTTGTATTGATGTTTTCAATATTTCAAGTGACAATGGGCTCCTAGTGACATATTATGATGCTTGTCCATTTTGGTTTTGGTTCAAAGTTGATATTTTTTGTTGAAGTGAGGTTACATTTTGCAAATTTTGGTTAATGACCAAGTCATTGCTTGACATGTTTTGAGAATGTGGTGAATGTGGTGGAAGTCTTTATGTTCTTGGTGGACTACTATGTTGGAAATTTATGAGAGGGGATGAAACTTGAGGTGTGATATGCGAATATCCAAAACCATAAGGATTTCTAAAGGAAAGGCCTAATGTTGGAGTTATACCAATGCTTTGTTGTATCTTCAAAGCAAAAATTGGGTTTGTGTATGTGGGAATAGAGGCAATAGTTGTAGGAAGAGAGACTTGATTTCTTCCTTGATTTTAAATGTTTCTCAAAGATTGGGTGCAACTAGTCATTGTAGGTACATTAGCATAAACTATATGAGCTAGGCTACAAAACACATCTAATTCTCAATCATCATTAATCAGTTTCATCATGTTATCTATTATAGGTACCATTGTACCAGCTAGGTATTCAATACTCACATAATCTTAGTCTTTATAATTCTTTGTCCAATTGTTTCAGTTTGTCTTTGGGAACATGAGCAACCATAGTCTCAAAATCTATAAACTTGGGTGATTGTAATGTTGTCATTAGTATGGTAGCATCAAAAATAGAGTCCAAAATGGGTTGAGTATTGAAAAAACTTTGCATGAAAGAGTTGGAAGACTCAAGATCCATAGTAGATGTAACAACAACATAGGATTCCATAAGTATATAACTACATCTCACTAAAGTGTTTGCAATAGGACACTAGGTCATGAAGCTCATGCGAGTTTCAAAATGTTAAGTATACCCAAGATGAAAACTAAACTATCAATTAACCACAATAAAATAGACAACACAAGCAGACAGAGAATACAACAAGCAAGATTCGTACAAAAGTTTATTTAGTCAATAGTAAGAGAACATAGATACTTAGGGCATCTATATCCTGGGAAAGCTTTCCAAAAATTCAAAATCTGACTATGTGTGACTCTTCTTAAGGATTTTGGGTTTGGTTATAGACAGGTTTGACAATGAATATTTTTCTAGATTTTGCTTAATTTATGCCAATGCAAGTGTGTAATAGTATGTGAACAATAAATGCAGTTTTTTTATTTAAAATATATAAATTGGTTGATTTTAAGATACCTAAATCTGAAAATGATGACTTTGATGCAATTTCAAAATAAAAAAATGTATTTTTTTCACTTTTTAACACTTTTTGAGCCAAATGAAAGATGCCTAAATGAATGCAATTAAGAATTTCAAAACAGATATTTGCAAGAAAACACAGAGACATAGATGTGTGGAAAGTTTGTTAATGCAAGTGTACAAGGATAGAGAAAGGGGTTCTAAAAATTCAAAAGTTGATTTTTTATTAAACTATCTAAAGGTTCTACATTTGTTTGCAAACAAGTTTGTAGTTGAGTATTTTTCCAAAATTTGTTCAAATTAAGACAATGTGATGTAAATGAAAATGTGTAACAATGAAAATGATAATTATGAATGTAATTTTCAATGTAGATATGATATAAGTGACTAAAATGAAGCCTAATGCAACCTATGATGCAAAATGATATGTAATTTTTTCAAATTTTATGACTTTTTATAATGCGCAAATAAAACCCTAAATGAGAAATAAAAAGAAATGCAATGAAAAACTTAGATCTATGGTGAATTTCAAAACTTATGTAATGTTAACAAGTAAAGTTCACCAAAATGAAAAAAAGAAAATAGGAACAATAGGTCTAATGTGTAAACCTAAGATTCAAATTTGGTTGGTTTGATGCTTTTCTATTATTTCATTAAGATGGAGATCAACAAGGTGTATAGATTGAATTTCAACCATGAAGGTGAGATAATTAGACTTTGATCTCCATCCTATTGAGTCTTAAATGGATTGGAATTAATTTTTATGATTAACCTAATTAGAATATATGACCTAATATGACCTAATATGAAAAATGCAATAAGCTAACAATTAACAGATTGAAACAACTTGTAGGAAGAATTAAAAGTTGTAGAAGGTTGTGTACCTACCCAAGAAAAGTTGATTGTGATCACTTGAGGGTGTATGGGTTCTAGTATGCTTCTTTTGCTCTATTTTTGGGGTCCTCTGATGATAGATATGATTTTCTGACTCCCAGTTGAAAAGTTGTTAGAACATTATTAAATAATTTCATATGTATGAGTTTTCATGAGTTGACAAGATTTAGGGCTTCAATTGAAACAATGAACAATTTTTTTTCAAGATCCCTTCAATCCACTTCAAACCTAAAATCTAAACATTCACAAAGAGAGATAATGTTGTTCCATTTAGGAGCTTTCCTCAATCGAACCCCATGTAAGTGTTTCCACTTCCACAATGGCAATGTTAATGATAAAATGATAATGGATAGGAAGGAATGATGAAATCAGAAAGTTCTGCAACTCACCACCCTTCAATGGCTTCCTTCAAGGACTAAAGTCATACACATCACTTCAAGTTCTTGGATCTTTTTTGCTTGATTTTCTTGAATACTTTGGAGACCTACAAAAGTGTTAGCCTTCACAAAATAATGATAACATGAACACACATAAACCCACATAAGATTTGACATCATGTTAGGATCTTGAATTGATGCAATGAAGCTCTAAAATACTGATCTTGACTTGCTTGATAGTTCTCTTGATCATAATTTTTCTAATAGTTTTTTAGATATATTTGAAATGATGCAATAACTAGGTATTTATAGGAATTTCTCTAATTTCTCAAGAATTAAATCTTGATAGTTGACATTTAAAATTTGAATTTTGAATGTTAAGATGTTGACTCTGACATATCTAAAATTGGTCCCCAAAAAAATAAGGGGACCCATGTACACCCTAGGGAAAATGGTTCCTAGTCCTATTTTCTGGGACATTAAATGTTGGAGGTAAAATAATAACTAAGTGCATTTGTTCAATGCTTTCAATTTCTCAAAAAGTGGTAAAAATAGGCTATAGAATGCATAATTTAGGAAATTAGGGACCCAATTAGGCTCACTAATTTAGGTGGAGCAAAACCTAGTGTGAATTTGTCAAGGGTGACAACTTACAATGCTACACTAATATAATTTATTCTCATAACAATTTTTGATCTTTAATTATATTATCTTTCCCATGAGGGGGAAAACACTTTGATGTGTGATATCATAACCATATATTATATCATTGCACTTTCTTGGATAACCATGTTCAAAGATCTATATAAGAACATTGGTGAATTATATATTACACCTTTTAAAATCTAATTGTGTTCTCACATATCTATTATATTTTAAGAATGAAATTGGGGACATCATAACCTTCCTTGCCCTACTTTTAACTTATGTTACCACTAAAGGTTTATTTCCTTACCTCTAATATTATTTTCTTATGCTCTTGGATGCCACAAAGGATTATATTCCTAACCTAAATTATCTTAAATTCTCTCGTAGGTATATTTGGATATTGAAGGTTTCATCACTAAATTCATTTACCCATACTAAAGGATAACATTTTATTCCTTCACACTTATATTCACCTATTTTTCTTACCATCCTTGTGACTCAAGATGTTTTATCTATTTGTTGCATGAAATATTTATTGCAACCATTACTTTACATGATTTACATAATTACATGTTCAACTTAAATTTAAATTTCATTTACTAATTTTTAATCTTTCAATTCATTAAGTATAATGGATTTAATAAATTGAAGTGGGGTCATATTTTTATCACTAAAACTTTTCTTGCATAGAGATTCATCACTATTGTAACTAGGTTATTTCCATATAGCATGGTTACACTCAGCATTCCATATTATTCTATGGCCACCACATAGGGCATAGCATCATACCAATTCCTATATAGGATTTTTTCTCAAACCCCAGTTAATTTTTATTTCTTCTTGTTCTTGTTCTTATCCTTGTGATCAAGGTGTCTCTAGATGGCTAGATGCTAGAAAATTTTCTTTCCTTACTTTGGCTATTCCTCCCATTATGACACTTAGATTCCTACCAAGAATAAGAAAATAAGGAGGGTAATATTACTTGCTAGGATATTTTCTTAATGGCTAGGATATTCTTGTTTTCTATAGAAATCCAAGTGACCATGACCCTCCACCAACTCCTAGTACTTTAGCTTTTGTCCCTTAATGGCTTGTTTCTTGTTTCTCTATTTAATTTTGTTGAGTAAGACTTGACCTTGTGTGGAATGTTGGGATATGACATTTTTAACTATCCTTTCTTGTTGAAAAATATATTATAATTCTTATTCATAAAAAGCATTTAAAATTATTTATTTTTCATGATTTATTTTTTTAACTTTAACATCTTATTCTTCAATTATCACTTTCATAATTAGCCGATAGGCTATTTGTGTGAACTTTGGTTGGAATTTTTTTTAGCCTCCCCATTTTTTAGACTTCTGGTAGTCAGAAAAAAGGTGGTGGATAGGTTATAACTTTGGTCAGAATTTTCATCAGCCTCGTGGTTGTTTAGCCTTTTGATGGCCATGAAATAGGTGGCAGAGGCAGTTGTTGGCTACCTTGGGAATAGGGTGGCATTTTTCCTGTTGTGTGGATAGAGAAGGCTATCAAAATTAAATGTTGGTTCGCATCAACATTAATTGTTGTATGATTTGCATGTATTGGTAATGGTCATCATAACAACTGTCGTTTAATGCCTTGGGGAACAAAACGAATGTCTAGGAAATTTTGAATAAGGAATTGTTTGGTGTCGTTCTATTGCTATACCTACTATGAGAGTTGTGAGTGACGAGGGTAAGCTTTTGTGAGGGTACAAGCTTGATTAAGCTTTGCCCAGCTTCTGCGAAGGTGGGTGGAGGTTATTTTGTTTTTTTTGCATGGGCGGATGATTGAAAAAGGAAAAGGGTATGTGCAGGATCATGATGGGCCAAAAAGTGGCGATATTATGGGTATGTGTAGGGTATGTGGCTGACGACTTTTTTTAAACCCAAAATTGATGAAATGAAAAGGGTTTTAAAGGAGATTCTCAACTTTTCACCAATATAAATTATGCTTTACTTTGAATTTAATAAATTATTATTATTCATTTTCTATTTGAATTACAACTAAAGTCATGATTGATAGGTTCATTGAAAAACATCTATAGCTTTCAAATGGTATCACATTTTTGAATCGAAACATGCCTCACATTATATGCTTTGTATACTATAAGATTAAAAAATTAAAAATTAAATTTCATGAAGTTTTGACCAAGTTAAGGTGGTCAGACATATGAGTTTTATATTTTTTAAAAGTTGTAATAAAAAAATCATAATTAATTATTTACTTGGAAAAAATTACAAAAAATATGCATCACATGGACATGAGTCCTATATTGATATCTAAAATCTTATAAAAAATATTATCATTTTATTGTGGTTAGGGTGGTTAGACAAACACTTACTTCTTATTTTCCCGAATTTAAGTACTCTGCATTGAAATCTCAAATTTTCACCAAATAGATTTTTTTATTTTTTAAATAAACCTAGTAGTTTTGAAACTGCATGCAATTTTCTAGATTCTATTCTTGCATATTTTTGAAATAATATAGATAACTTATTCAAATTTTTATGTCAAGTTTCCTAACTCTAATTTTTGGATTTTTGCCACTTAAGGGCCTGTTTTTTCCATGATGATCCTGTACATACCCAAAACAAAAGTGTCGCCTATGATAATATTTTTCCCATTTTTCTGCAGGAAAGCTAGCAGGAAGAGGTGTGTTTGAAGCAAGTGGGAAGAGGTGCATGTCAAAGAAACTGTTGGAGATATTGTTTGATTTGTGGTTCGCAGTCTGTGCCAGGCTATATTGTTTGATTTGCGATAAGGTACTATTGATTGCTTCTAATTTTGATAAGGTGTTGTTGAGAAAAGACCATCTTATTTGTGAAAATGACTATTGTTTGTTTTAAGGTTCGCATTTTGTGGGTTTTTGTGTCTAGGTCACTGTTGAAACCAATGTTGGTTGATTTGTGGCTTCCGTTTTGTGGTTATGGGTGGAATGGAATGAAATAGTTAATGTTGTACACTCCATGTTTGGTTACATTAGGTATTGTTGATTATTGTTCTCTATCTTAGGCTATATTGTATCATTTTCGATGAGGTGCTATTGAAAAAGATGTATTGTTTCAATTTTTGATAAGGTTTTGTTCAGAAAGGAGTATATTTTTTGATGGGTTTGTCATTGTTAATTTTTGAGAGGGTGTTGTTGAGAAGGCTATATTGTTTCTATTTGTGATAAGCTTTTGTTGAGAAATGAGTATATTTTTACTTGGGTTGGTTACTATGAATCCACCGTTTTTGGCAGGAAATATTGTTTTATCCATGATAAGGTATTGTTGATTGCTTCTATTTTTGATAAGGTGCTATTGAGAAAAGACTATATTGTTTGTGAAAATGACTATTGTTTGGTTTAAGGTTCATTTTTTGTGTCTATGGTTTTGCATGGGTTCCTAGCTACCATTTTTGTGTTTTGTGGGTCTCTCCATCTGGGTCAGTCTTCAAACCAATATTGTTTGATTTATGGCTACCATTTTGTGGTTATGGTTTCAACGGAGTAAAATAGTTAATCCTACACACTTTGTGTTAGCTTCTATTGGGCATTGTTGATTATAGTTCTCTTGCTTAAGCTATATTGTTTAATTTCTGAGAAGGTGTTGTTGAAAAGGCTGTATTGTTTCATTTTTTGATGAGGTTCTATTGAGAAAGGAGTGTTTTTTGTATGGGTTTGTTACTCTCAATTTTCATTGTGTTTTTGTTTAATGTTTCTATTTTGTGGGTATGTTTGTAATGGAATAAAATTGTTGACATTATGCAGTTTTTGTCGATTGTTATTGTATAGCTCATGCTATATTGTCTCATTTTTTATAAGGTTTTGTTCAAAATGCTATATTGTTTCAATTTTTGATAGGGTGCTATTGAGGAAAGACTATATTTCTTGTTAAAAGAGATATTGTTTTGTTTGTGGTTACATTATGTGGCTATCATTTTGCATGGATTTTGTGGGTTTCTGTGTCTGGGTGTTGTTGAAACCAATGTTGGTTGTTTTGTGGCTTCCATTTTGTGGTTATGGGTGGAACATAATGAAATAGTTAATTTTGTACACTCCATGTTTGCTTTCATTAGGTATTGTTGATTATCGTTCTCTATCTTAGGCTATATTGTATCATTATTGATGAGGTGTTGTTGAAAAGGCTATATTGTTTCAATTTTTGATAAGGTTTTGTTTAGAAAGGAGGATATTTTTTGATGGTTTTATCACTATTAATTTTTGAGAGGGTGTTGTTGACAAGGCTATAATGTTTCTATTTTTGATAAGCTTTTGTTGAGAAATGAGTATATTTTTTACTTGAGTTGGTTACTGTGAATCTTTTTTGGTTTATCTTTATGGGTTCTATTTTGTGGCTATGTTTGGAACAAAATATAATTGTTAACCTTATGCAATTTTTGTTGGTTTTTGTTGTGTACGTTGGGCTATATTGTTTCATTCTTGACAAGATGTTGTTGAGAAGTGTTTGAATTCTCGTTAAGGCACTCTATAGAAAATACTATCCTAGCTTGGGTTATATTTTTGCATTGGAACTACTATCCTTTTTTTGTGCTTTTTGCAATCAACAATGGGTTGATTTTATACAGTTTATATTTTTTTCCATTATGGATTGTTAATTTTTTTTCTCTGGCTTAGGCTATTTGTTTTATTTTTGATAGGGTCCTAATGAAGAGGCTATATTATTTTAATTTTTGGTATCGTGTTGTTGAAAATGCTAGATTCTCTCAATTTTTGATAAGGTTCCATTTAGGAAAGAGTATACTTTAATATTAATATATATGTATATATAAACATGAATATATATATGTATATATATACATATATTTATGTATATGTAAATTTTATGTCAGTTTTTTTTTATGGCTTGTGTTTTGTGGCTAGGTTGGCAACGAAATAAAATTGTTGGCATTATGTAGTTTTTTATGATTGTTGTTGTCTAGCTCCAACTATATTGTGCCATTTTCAATAGGGTTATGTTCAAAAGGCTATATTGTTTCAATTTTCGATAAGGTGTTGTTGAGAAAAGACTATATTGTTTGTTGAAAGAAATATTGTATCGTTTATGGTTGCGTTATGTGGCTATTGTTTTGGTTGGGTTTTTTGGGTTTGTCCAACTGGGTTGCTGTTGAAAGTAATGTTGCTTGATTTATGGCTTCCATTTTATGGTTATGGTTGGAACAAAATAGAATATTTAATGTTGTACACTTTATGCTTCATTGCATTGGGTATTGTTGATTATTATTCTCTTTCTTAGGCTATATTGTTTCATTTCCAATAAGGTGCTATTGAAAAGGCTATATTGTTCGCACTTTTGATAAGGTTGTGCTTAGAAAGGAGTATAGTTTTTGGATGGGTTTGTCACTATTAATTTTTGAGAAAGTTCTATTGAGAAGGCTATATTGTTTCAATTTTTTGATAGGGTTCTATTGAGAAATGAGTATATTTTAACTTCAGTTTGTTTCCATGAATCTTTGTGGGTTTCTGTTTATGGATTCTATTTTGTGGCTATGTTTGGAATGGAATAAAATTGTTGATGTTATGTAGTTTTTGTTGTGTATTTTGGGCTATATTGTTTCCTCCTCAAAAAGGGCATTGTTGAGTAGTCTTCCAATTCTCGTTAAGGCGCTTTATTGTTTGTCGATTGTTGATGGCTAACTTGGGTTGTTCTTTTGCCTTGGTTTGTTACTATGTATTTTTTTGTGCTTTGCAACAATCAACAATACCCTTTGGAAAATAACATAGACTATTTTATAGATACTTGAGGAATAATTTTCTCAATATGCACTTCTTCCCTTGCCTCCCCCCACTCTCTTCGGCTATGCCTCTTCCAATTTTCTTTCTATGCACTCTATACTTTCCCCACCACTTGCAAAAGAATGGGCATATAATTATTTGGATCAATACTTTTGTGCTTCTTTTGTAGCCATCGAGCCATGCAAAAAAAACACAAAATAACCTGCAACCACCTTCACATAAATTCCACAGCCAATGATTGCACTTGCACCTTCACAAAAGCTTGCCCTCCCAGCTCATAGCTATTATATATATATGTATATATGTGTGTGTGTGTGTGTGGCGTGTATATATGTGTGTGTATATATATATGTATGTATATGTATATATGTATATATGTATATGTATATGTATATATATATATATATTTATTTATATGTATATATATATATATATATATATATATGTATATGTATATATTTATGCCTTTCATTTTGTGGAGATGGTTGGTATGGAATAAAATTGTTAATGTTGTACACTTTATGTTTGGTTACATTGGGTGTTGTTGATTATTGTTCTTTGTCTTATGCTATATTGTTTCACTTTGGAAAAGGTGTTATTGAAAAGGCTATATTGTTTCGATTTATGACACACTTCTGTTCAAGAAGGACTCTATTTTTGGATGGGTTTGTTACTATTAATTTCCAAGGAGGTGTCATTGGGAACACTATATTGTTTCATTTTTCCATAAGGTTTTGTTGAGAAATGGGTATATTTTTGCTTCAGTTTGTTATTGTGAATCTTTGTGGGTTTCTCTTTATGGCTTGCATTTTGTGGCTATGTTTGGAATGCAATAAAATTGTTAACGTTATGCAACTTTTGTTGGTATTGCAATTTTTTGTGGGCTTCTTTTAATGGATTCTGTTTTCTGCTTATGTCTGCAACATAATAAAATTTTAAAGATGATGCAAATTTTGTTTATTGTTGTTGTGTGGCTTGGGTTATATTGCTCCATTGGTTTGTTACTTTGCATTTTTCCTAGTTTTATGCAATGAACAATGTGTGTATATGCACATCTAACTTCATATATATATATATATATTCATATTTATAAATATGTATATATATGTGTGTGTATATATATATATATATATATATATATATGTATATATATGTGTATGTATGTATATATATGGATATATATATCTATATATGTATGTAGATATATATGTATATAGATATATGTACATGTATATGTATATATGATTTCCATAACATTGACTATTTTGTTACGTTGTAAGCATTGACGGTAAATGGAAGCCACAAATGAAACAATATAGCCTAAGGTGGAAATCAACAACATGAACTGTATAACATTAACTATTTTATTCCATTACAGCCATTTCCATAAAACGCTGAAAATCATGGTTGCAGACCTATGCAAAACCTTTTCCACAAAAGGTTGGTCCATATACAGCTTATGTGTATGCATATATATGTATATATATATATATATATTTGTATGTATATATGTATATATATATTTGTATGTATATATATATGTATATGTATATATATATGTGTGTGTGTGTATGTATATGTATATGTATATGTATATGTATATGTATATGTACATACATATATGTATATATATGTATGCATATATGTGTATATATATGTATACATATATATGTGTATATATATGTATATATATGCATATATATCTCTATATATGTATGTATATATCTATATATGTATGTATATGTACATGTATATATGATGTCCATAAAATTTGATATTTTGTTGCGTTGCTACCATTGACAATAAATAGAAGCCACAAATGAAACAATATAGCCTAAGGTGGACATCAATAGGCAACAATGCCTTATGCAAAACAACATGAATTGCATAACATTAACTATTGTATTCCATTGCAGCCATTGCCACAAAACGCTAGATATCAGAGTTACAGGCCTATGCAAAACCTTTGTCACAAAGGTTGGACCATATACAACTCATGTTTATACATATATATGTGTATATATATTTGTATGTACATATATATGTATGTGTATATATATCTATATATCTACATATACATATACATATACATATATATATGTGTGTGTTTGTGTGTGTGTATACATTGCAGCCATGTTGGTCAGAATTTTTGTCAGCCTTGCCATTTTAGAGACTTTCGGCGGTCGAAGTTGGCAGATGGGTGATAACTTTGGTTGGAATTTTTGTCATCCTCCTAATTTTATACCCTTCTAATGGTTGTGGAAAAGGTGGTAGAGGTGGTTGTTGGCTACTTTGGGAGTAGGGTGGCATATTTCCCACTGTTTGGATAGAGAAGGCCACCAAAATTAAACATTGGGTTGCATCGACATCAATTTCCATATGCTTTGTGTGTACTAGTGATGGTTGTAATAACACCTATTGTTTAATGCCTCAGGGAACAAAATGAATGTATGGGGTATTTTCAATAAGGCATTGTTTAGTGCTATTTTGTTGCTATATGTGCTATCAGAGATGTGAGTGAGGAGGGTAAGCTTTTGCGAGGGTGCAAGCTCAATCAAGCTTTGTGCATCTCCTGTGAAGGAGGGTGGAGGTTATTTTGTGTTTTTTTCATATGGCGATGGTTTCAAAAAAAAATGAAAAGTGTTTCCTATGATAATATTTTTCCCAATGTTTGTACAAGAAACCTAGTGGGAAGAGGTGTGTTTGAAGCAAGTGGGAAGAGGTGCTTTTCAGAAAAACACTTAGGATATGGTTTGCTTTGTGGCTTGCGGAATGCTTTCTGATTCTAGCAGTGATTTTTGATTGTTGTTTCCTTCCCTGATCTGCATTGTTTCATTTTTGATAGTGTGTTGTTGAGAAGGCTATATTGTTTCAAGTTGCAATAAGGTGGTGTTGATAAAACATTATTCTTTTTGCATGGCTTTTTAACTTTGAAACCAATATTGTTTCATTTATGGTTTTCATTTAGTCATTATGGTTGCAATGCAATGAAGTAGTAATTTTTATACAGTCTATGTTGAATGTTGTACCCTATATTGTTAGTGTATAGTTTGTTTGTGTCTACTTTGGTCAAAATTCCTGTGAGCCTTCCCAATTTTTTGAGCTTTCTAGTGGGCATGGAAAAGGTGGCGGATGGTCTTTTGTTTAAAAAAACTTTGGCTACAATTCCCATGTGCCTCCCAATTTTTATCCTTGTAGTGGTCATGGGAAGGGTGGCAAAGGTGGTTGTTAGTTGCCTTGGGGATAGGATGACGTATTTCCTGCTGCATGGATAGAGAAGGGCACCAAAATTAAACACTGGATCACACAAACATTGATTGTTGTATGCTTCCCATGTCCTGGTGATGGTTGTGATAACATCTACCATTTATTTACTTGTGGCTTCCATTTAGTGGTGATGGTTGCAACATGGCCAAATAGTTAATCATGTGTAGCTTATGTTGTTTCCTATAAGGCATTGTCATTGTCCCTTATCTAGCATTGGCTAGGTTGTTTTGTTTTCCTTTGCACAACACTGGAAAGAGTATTTGAAATGTCCCTTTAATGACTTCAAAAAGGTTTTGAGCACATGTATGTGGCAGCCAGTGTTCTTTAGTATGTTTAATACAAAGCCTATTGTTCTAAGAATTCCTTTTCAAGAATGAAAGAAATAAAAAATTTGTTTTGAAATAAATAACTATCTTCTCAAAACAATAAATTTGAATGCTTTGTTTCCTTTTTTAAATAATGTCTTGTTTAATATAAATTTCTTATTAAAATGAGTTGCAGGCATGCTTCATGTGGTGCTTAATTAGGATAACAAGGTGTTGAGAGGTAAATATTTTCCCATCAAACCTTAGAATAAACAGCTTAAGGGTCAATCAAGAGCACATACATATAGCCAAATATATATATATATATATATATGTACACATGTAAATATCTATTTATGTAAAGATTGCTATATCTAAATAGATGTGTATACCATATTTTTTGCCTCGATATACAACCAATTCGTTCAAAATTATAAAGAGAGAAAACATCTAGGCTGAATTTTCCCTCATTTTCCTAAACGAATAGGCTTTGAATTCAAATATTTTGTTGCATATGATATATTGCCTAGCCCGAAGCAAGGTTGTATTATAGGCAACAAAAGGTTTGAATTTGTAGCCTTCTTAGCTAGTCAATTGAGGGAAAATGTTGTGTGGATGTTTGCTCTCTTGAACACTAGATGGTATTGACATTAGTTGTTGTATGGTTTGAATGTGTTGGGGATGGTTGTGATAACAATTGTCGTTTATTCAATTATTCCTCCCATTTTTTGGTTATGGTTGCAACATAACTATATGAATGCTTTGTTTTCCTTTCTAGATATTGTTTTGTTAAATAATATATAAGTCTTATTGAAATGAATTCAATCCATACTTCATATGATCATTAATTGGCATAGAAAGCTCTTGAGAGTCAAATATTTAGTCATGGAATTCCACAATAAAGACTTTAAGGTTCAATGAAGATGATTTTGGTAGTTTTGCTTATAATAATATGTTTAGAATTTAATTATTGGAAAATAGACTAATTCAAAGGTCTATATGTCTTTCTCTTGTTGGTTGATATCTTGCATTCCGCTTTTGTTGACTTTGCATCTAATACTTGTTGAAGCACTAAGACACTTTGTGCTATTTTCCATAGGGCATTGTTCTTTGTTCTTCTGTTGGATTGAATAAATTGTTTCATTTATCATTTCAATTATTCTTATTGAAAGAATAAAGACATTAAGGTTCAATGAAGATGATCTTTCTAACTTTGCTTATAATAATATGTCCAGTAGTCGATTATTGGAAAGTAGGATGGCTCAAAGGTGTAGAATTTAATACTTGTTGAAGTAATAAAACACTATATTCTATTTTTCATAGGGCATTGTTCATTGTTATTTTGTGGCCTTGAAGAAATTATTTGACTTATGGTTTCTGTTTGGTGCCAATGGTTGCAAAGTAATAAATTAGTTCATGTTTTCCTTGATAAGGCATTCTTAGTTGTTTTCTTGTGTGTTTAGAGATGCTTCTTATTTGTCTAGGCCTTCATAAGGATTTTTTAGATTGGTAGTTTGTATATAAAGTGTGAGATGAAACATGGTTATTTCTTTTTACTATACTTGATGTATACACTAATATGCATATGAATGTTGTTTACATCTATTTTTGCACACCCACATAAAAATACAATCCACCATTATGCATTGCATGCATATCTAGGAATTTTTGGTTTGTAAATAAAGGAACGCCAAAGATATATATACATGTGTGTGTGTGTGTGTGTGTGTGTGTGTGTATGTATGTGTATATATATGTATATATCTTGGTAGTTGTTTAAACCAATATTGTTTGGTTTATGGCTTATGTTTTTTGGTTATGGTTGCACTGGAATGAGATAGTTGATGTTATATAGTTGATATTTGATTGCATTACAAATTGTTGATTATTGATCTCTAGGTTAGGCTATATTGTTCTATTTTTGATAAGGTGGTGCTAAAGAGGCTGTATTATTTCAATTTTTTATAGGGTGTTGGTGAATACATTTATGTAAGTATATCTATATACATACATACATACATATATAGATATATATACATATATACATACATACATATATAAATATATATATATATACATACATATATATATACACACACATATATATACATATACATCTACATATATATCTCAACTTAGGTGCACATAAATATGCATTGTTGATTGCACAAAGTACAAAAAGATTGTGAGTGACAAATGAATGGATAGAAATAACCCAAGCTAACGAGCAACAAAGCACAAAAGAAAACTGGATTATGTTAAGAATTATATTTTGTTGCGAACATAGCTAGAAAATGGAGGTCATATAAAGAAGCCCACAAAAAAAATCACATTGACAAACCCATGCAAACCACTAGCTTTTTCTGCAAAAAAAGGATTGGTAAAATATTATTGTAGGTGACACTTTCAATTTGCTTTTGCAAACATCATCGCCTACAAAAAACATAAAATAACCTCTAACCACCTATACAGAAGTTTCTATTATACAGATATATCCATAGGTGGTCTTCAAACAATAAAATAATGTGTGCGTCTAATGCCAGTGACATAGAGACCTGCAGATAGGAAATGTAAAGTTAGATAGAACAAAATTTGGCCTGCTCTTAGCCCTATCATATTGGGTCATTGAGCATGATTAGCTATCACCAAACCCCTGAGCAAGAACATACATTGTTCACCACTCTTATCAATGGTCAAATCAATCTTTCTTATGACACTTACTATACAGTCTTTCATTCTAACAACTCCTTTTTTGAGGCTCAAGAAATAATAACTAGGAAGGTGTATTTAATGCATGCTTTCCCTCCTTACTAAAAAATATCTTGAACAACAAGCTAAACTCAGAGAATGACACCCAACAATGCATTATCAAAAATTGAAACAATATAGCATTTTTCCCTATAGGACCCTTTGAGAAACAAACCAATATAGCCATAGGGCAATTCCCTTTCAAAAATTGCACAGGCATTTGCTATCTTCTTGACTACTTGAAAAGGAACCTACTGCTTATAGCCATTGCCACTACATGGACACCATACAACAATTAATGTTGATGCTATTTCACTGGCCTTCTCTATTGATACAACAAATACTTATTCTTTAAAAATCAAAAAACAATCCACCACCTTCCTTTCTAGGCCACACTAAATGAAGGCCAAAAATGATACAATATAGCCTAGTGTAGACAACAATAGTGAACAGTGCTTTGTGCAAAACAATATCAACTACATAACATTCACTATTTTATTGCATTGCACCCATCACCACAAAATGAAAGCCATAAATTAAGCAATATTGGTATCAACTGTTAGCCATATGGTGAATCATGCACAACACTAGAAAATAGAGTAACAAACCCATGCAAAACTAACGCTGCAAAGGTCGAACCATGAATCAAACAATATTGGTTTGAATAAATTATATAGTATTTTCCCAATAAAACCTTACCAAAAAGGAAACAATATACCCTAAGGAAGAGAACAGAAATCAACACTTCCTTACAGAAAACAACGCAATCCATATAACAATAACTATTTCACTGTATTGCAACCATGGCCACAAAAATATTATTTCCAATAGAGACACATATTGAACACCCACAAAACACAAAAAGCTTGTAGTAATAGACTGATTCAAAGCCTCCAACACAAAACGTGAACCATAAATGAATCAATATTGGTTTCAACAATAACCCAGA
Organism: Sequoia sempervirens; assembly: GCA_007258455.2. NCBI lineage: Eukaryota > Viridiplantae > Streptophyta > Pinopsida > Cupressales > Cupressaceae > Sequoia > Sequoia sempervirens. The sequence goes on from VDFB02193867.1 coordinate 172,256,452, forward strand.
TGGAAAAACTCACAAAAAACACATGAGATTAACTATTTTTCAACCATTGGTGCAAAACAAAAGCCATAAATGAAACAATGTAGTTTGTAAATATATATATATGCTTGTGGCAGGCTATATTGTATGATTTCCCACCAATGCCTAATCAAAAAGTTTGCAAACATTCGTTGTGTTTTCTGAAGGCTTTAAGGGAAAGTGTCCCTTGCAACCATCGATGCTACATACAAAGCATACAACAATTAATGGCCATGCTAATTTGTTGGCCCTCTCTAATGGCACACCAAATGCTTTTTATTTTGAGATCAAAGAACAATGCACCCCTAGTTTTGGATGGGTTTTTTTCTATGAATTTTTGTGTTGTTCAGGTGTTGCCATGTGATGTAGTGCTTCATTATACTTTTCTTATGTGCACATATGTATGTATATAGAGTTAGATGTAGACAAAATTCATATATACTTGGGTTTATAGTAAGCATAAGAAGAATCAATTTTCCTATGTACAATGTGTTGAAAAGCTCTTAGAAGTTACTCAAGGAAGAAGTTCTATAGAGATGGTGGCATCAATGTTTGATATAGTAGCAGAAACATGGTTTAAAATTCCAACAATGGTTCAGTTAGTGTCGTTGTTTGTAACTGTTATGACATACAACCAAATCTACTCATGCCATTGTTCATCAATGTTACCCTTGCAACAATTCACACCACATGTCAAGCAACAATGCTCTATGGAAATTGACACAAACTGTATATCATTACATTTCCATATCTATTTTTTGTGTTTACATATATATGCGCAATATATTGCTACAAATCTAGCATGGGAATGCAATTATTGTGTGATGCTAAAAAACACATAATAGATTGCAACCATCTTCACAAAAATTCCACAATAGATAATTGGAGTTCTATGTTCAAAGTCATTTTTCCTCCTCACTCGCACCTCTAATAGAAGGCGAGTCCGCACAACCAGATCCAACAATGCCTTGTTAAAAATTGCAAAGAAATTTGCTATTTTTTGTAAGGATTTTAATGGTAGATGTTACTTGTAATTTCCATAACATTGACTATTTCGTTGCGTTGCAACCATTGACAGTAAATGGAAGCCAAAAATGAAACAATATAGCCTAAGGTGGACATCAATAGGAAACAATGCCTTATACAAAACAATATGAACTCCATAACATTAACTATATATATACGTATATATATGTATATATATGCATTAACTATATATATACGTATATATATGTATATATATGCATATATATATATATATATATATATATATATATATATATATTTCATTGTGTTGCAACCATCGCCACAAAAACATTCCTTTCAATAGTGACCCGCATGAAAAACCCACAAAAAAAATAAATCTCACAGTAACAGACCGATTCAAAACCTTCACCAGAAAATGCGAACCATAGATGAATCAATATCGGTTTCAAAAACAACCTAGATGGAAAAATTCGCCAAAAATACACTAGATTAACTATTTTGCAACCATTCACACAAAACGGAAGCCATAAATAAAACAATATAGCTACATGGAGATTATAAGTGAAACAATATGGCCTAATCTAGAGAAAAAGAATCAACAATGGCCTATTAGAGATAACATAGATTCTTTTCCAAACTATACTGATTTCAATAGTTGCCCAAATGAGAAAACACACAAGATAGAGCAATTCACTCTAGCAATTCAATGCAAAAAAAAAAAATTGCCTTGCAACCATTGCGGATATATTGGATTGATAAATGGAACAATATACTCAATCCTAGAGAGCTACAATGAACAATGACCTATGGAAAATAACATTATCTTCTTGTAAGACTATGATGCTTTAAACAATGGCCCAGATGGAAAAGCCCGCAAAAAACAATAATTCATAGTGGTAATCCAAGATAGAAAACAAACAATGTTTCCTTCCAACCATCGTGGCTACACACATAACACAAATGAAACAATATAATGTCAACTAGACAATAGCAATGAACAAAGGCCTATGGAAAACATGAATTGTCCTCACAACTCTAGAAACAGTTTTCCCAATATGCACCTCCACCCACACCTCTACCTGTTTGCTTCAAATGTAGTTGTCCCTACTTTCCAGAACCAATACAACATCCTAGGTAATGAAACTATCAATAGGAGTGATGGAAAATGTTTAATCGCTATGGAGAGATATGTATGTATGTCATAGTAGATGCAGACAACATTAATTCCATAGGACATTGATGATTGTTGTCATTTAGATTAGGATCTATTGTTTATTTCTTGATAGGATGTTGTTGAATATGCTATACTATTTGATTTTTGAAAAGGTGCTCTGGAAACAAGCAAACAAAATTAGATTTGGCTACCAAAGGAGAAAAGGTGAAGGGAAGATAAATAGCTTAAATATTCATAACTTCTACACATAACCTCAAAGATACATATAGAAACTGCATATACAGACATAGACACTCAATCCTTAAATCAAACAATATTAGTTTTGACAACCTAGTAAATTCTATTTATCAATAGCATCTTATTAGAAACAAAACAACATAGCCACATCTATAGACCAGCAGTCGATAATGCCTTATGGACAACATCATATATTCTATACCATACACTATTGGATTGCGAATCAAATATGGAAGGATATTGCAAGAGCTGAAGATATAAAATAGTTTATGCTATTCTCCTAACTTCCAAGAGCTTTTCAGCACATTGAATGTTGGAAGAAATCTTTCTTATTATGCTTAATATGAATCCTATTATTGCAAAAATTCCCCTTAAGGATAAAAGAAATAAGAACTATCCTAGCAAAGCAATAAAAAAGGGGACAAGTTTATAGGAATGTTGTCTACATCTTACTTTGCACAAATACATATGTGCACAAAGGAAAATAACAATCAAATGCAGTAAAAGAAACCCATACTTTAGTTTTTGTCTAGACATGTAGAAATTTATTACAAACACATTTTCCTACACACAATTGTATGAAGATGTTGTGTGCACTAGGAACATTGAATTGCATGCATAGATGTTTTTGTATATGTATATGTATATGTAGATACATACATGCATAGAACCATGTCCACAAGTGTATATAAGAACAACTGAAAATGTTGATGGTTTTTCCAAATCTCTCCTCTTCCTCCTTGGTACAAGTGTACCTCTTCCCGCTTGCTTTCTCTTTTCTTGATTTTTTCACGTCTACAACAAATGCACAATAAATTATCATTTCCAACACTTTTGCAATCCTTTTCCAACTATTTCCCAATGTAGAAAAATGCAAAAAAAAACCTACTTCTTCCTTCACAATAGCTTCGCATGGTATGATCAAATTTATGTGTGCTTATACAAGCTTGTTCCCCTTGCTTTCACTTGCGATGGCTAGTAAAGCCACAAAACGACAGTAAAAAATGGTTGGTTGAAAATTGTAAAGACATTTAATCACACTAATGGTCAATGTGTTCCACCTACTTGCGTGAATGTATGTAATTGATGGTGGATGTAAAGAACATTGATATATACTAATCCATAACTTTATTTTGTTGGGACATCTTTGGAATCATAAGATTTTTTTTCCACTATTCTATAGTTATGTTTTCTGCATCTAATATCGTAAATCTAGATTTTCTATGGATAGTCGAAATGAAATTAGTTGCTATGATAGTCAAGAATTCCTTCTTGATAACAACATAAAATCTATAATATTAACTATTTTATTATGCATTGCAAATGAGGGAATATAACCAAAGCTAGCGAACAACAATTAGATTGCATTATGGAAAACAACATAGACTATTTTAATATATTGCAACTATGTCCACAGAACAAAAGCCATAAATGAGACAATATTAAATTTCCATGTGTAGATTTGTATGTATGTCAAAGTGGATGTGAGTAATGTACATATGTGGTCTTCCCAATATTTATTATTTTTTGAAAATAGTTATTTTTCTAAAATTTGATAGGGGCATACTTTAAATGATATACTTTATATTAACTATTATATAAAGCATTGAAGCCTTTCTCCTAATTATTTCTTTTCCTTCATATTCTTGGTGTCTCTAGGGAAAAAAAGGAGGGATTTTAAAATTGAAATAGTAAACTTGGAATAACACATTGTATGTTAAGTATTGTTTGAATCATTGAAGCCCTTATTTTTATTAGTCCTTCCTGTCATACTCATAATTCCTGTGCAAAAAAATTGAGTGCCCATGTTGTGTTTTGAAGTCATAGATGTTGTAGTCAGCCGTCGGTGTTGTAGCTCTCAGCTTTTAAAAGAGTAGACCCAACAATGTCGGTGGCCTCTAGCTCTACCGAGGCTGGCAAACAATCGTCGAGCACCAGTCTTGTAAGTATGTTTCTTGTTTAGTTTTTTTTTGTTGCCAATTATATTGACACTTTCTCAAGTGCACCAAATAAACCGAGAATATGCTTCACTTGAATTAAAAATTTCTATGATATATGTTCTAAATCATTTATATTTGAACTTGTTGTCTTTGCTTTCCCTTTCAATTTTTTGGCCATTTGGGAGTGACTTATGTGTTAGAGGGGGAAATTTCACAGTTTCCAAATGTGTCAATATTGTTGTTTTCTTTTAGAGTTGAGTCATAGTCATAAATATCTCATTGCTGCCACTATGCTGAGTTTAATTTCCTTGTAGGCTACAAATGTGAATCCAACCTTAAGAACACATGTGATATGATCTATAGATGCTAGAGATGTTGTCCCATCTCTAGTCCTCTAGCTAATGTCTTTCCAAAAAATAGGAGGTGATCAAAGACCAATTGACCGGTACAAAGTTGTCCTCTTTGATGGAACCCACATGCAGATAGGAACTTTTCCTACAAAATACAATGACTTTTTGTTTATAGGAGCATTGAAAATAGGTTTGATTTTATGCTTGACAAACTATTTATGTAGAAAGCTGCAAGAATCAAGGTTAGATATAGTTTTTCCTTACTTGTACTTGTATTTTTCTACTTCTTTGTTTGTGGGGACTACCTTTTCAAGTATTTAATGTTCATTTCATTTCAGGTAAATTGTCATACTATCCCTAGATGTCAAAAATATAGATTTCCAACTAATTGGAAAACCTAGATATTTTTTTGGAGATCAAGAAGAACAAATAGTTGGTTGTGACTCGCCCTCGCCATCCAAATGAGCCTCAAATTTTGGAATTAATATATCCCCAAGGAAACAAGATGCTCCTATGAATATCAGCCCTATTAAAGGGTTGGATGTTTACCAAACCAAATGGACGATAAAAGGTTGAGTAACAACAAAGAGGGATATGCACCATTACAACAAATAGGGGCGTGAGGGCCAAGTATTCAGCTTTGATATTATTGAAAATGAGGGAACGAAAATATGAATTATGTGCTTTAATGACATAGCAGAATTGTATTATGATAGGGTTGAGGTTGGTCATACTTATTATGTGTCAAAGGGATTGGTGAGACAGGCAAATAGAAAATTTAATAAGTTAAACAACTAGATGGAAATCATTTTGGATCAAAACTCAATGTTAAAATGATGTAATAATGGGGCGTTTGTGCTAGATAAAGTATTTAAATTCATCCCATTAAATGAGATTGCAAATTGCACTAATAACAGTTTGATTGATGTTATTGGCACTATGGTGCATGTAGGAATGGTATTGACTATACAAAGAAAGGATCAGTCCTAAACAATTTAGAGGACTATTAAACTTAATGATTTGTCATCCTTTTCAATTGATGTTAATTTGTGGGGCTCAAATTGGGAAACAAAGGGTGATAAGTTGGAGAGGTTTTACACCCCTGGTTCAACTCTCATCCTTGCTGTTAAAAATGCATGTGTTGGGTACTTCAATGGAGCAGTTTTGAACACAACCACAAGGACCCTTCTATATATAAATCCTGACATACCAAAAGCACAACCCTTGATCCAATGAGGACATATTGATCCACCTACTATTGAGCCTCCCTGGATAGTGCCTCAAAAGGTTGCTTTGGGAAATGGGAGAGTCACTATTGCATATGTCTTGGACCACTACCTTCACTTGCTAGAAAATTTGCAAGCTATTCTCAAGGAAATAGTAAAATATATAAAAACTGATGCATTTTGTTATGTTGCATGTCTGTTGCAGGTGAATGGCAGGAAATGTAAGAAAAAGTGTGAACAATCTAAGCAAAATACATGGTTCTACCCTAAATTCCAGACAACATTATCTAACTACAACTTTCGATATTTATTGCAACTAAAGATGGAAGATTACATAGGTGAGCTTTGGGAAACTGCTTTTGATGAGGCTACAACAAGCCTATTGTAAATGTCAGCAAAATAACTTTACATGTTGCAATATGAGTCTACCATTACAATGACTGTTGATTTTGTTATCAATTTTGTCACCTACACCTCATTTGTTTTCACTTTTTTTTATTAAAACTCAAACTTATAATTCAGAAACAAGACTCAAAACAACAATAGTGAAAGTTGCAAGGGTTAACTTTGAAGCTGAGTGCAAGTTGTTACTATCAGATTTTTTTGCCATTTCTCTTGCCGTGCAAGAGTCTCCAGTGATAGTTGTTGTACTGCCTTGAACACCAAAATAGCCATGCCTAATTTTGACTTTGCATATTTCTTATAGTTCATATTAACTAGACATTTACTTCGTTTTCTCCCCTCGCACTGCTTGACACATCAAAAATACCTTTCCTTTCAAGTGTTATTGCTTTGTTGTTGGTTTGACTAGTTATATATTAAGACAATGAAGTATAAATTATAATCTTTAAGAAAAAAAATACACTTGTTTTCTTTTCTATTATTCATGTTGCTTATAATTTTGTTCTGTTTAAAGTGTATATTTCTGATTTAATTTTATGTTGTTTATTTATATAGAGTTGTTGTCTTTTTTAAGAGATGTATCTGTATCTATAGTTGTTCATATCTCTACTTGTGGACATGGTTGTATGCATGTGTATATTTTTGTATGCATATAGATAAATATACATGCATGCAATTCAAATTTCCCAGTGCATACAACTTTATGGTATAGATGTGCGTAGACATATGTGTGTGTAATAGATATCTATGCGTATATGTGTAGACACGTAAAATGTACTGATTGACATTATGCATTTGATCTTAACTTACTAACATCATTTCTCCCTGAATCACCCCTCGGTCTAACCATTTAATCAAATTTCCCTATTTGATTAAATTCATCCATATTCATCTCTTAATTAAATAAATAATTCGGTCTAATTAAGTCACTTTCTCTTGTTAATTAAATCAATCCATCTGATCTAATTATCCCTGTTTAATTAAATAATCAATTTATTTGATTAAATATCTAAAGTCTATCCATTAAATTAAATAAATTAAAACCTTATTTGATTTAATCTAACACCATCCCTTTTAATTAAATAAATCAAAATCCTTATTTAATTGGCCTCTTATCCTATTCCTCTCTTATTTGATTTAAATAAATCCATAAATCTAAGTCAAATAAGTCACATCATCTAATCTCATGTTAAATTAATTAACCCTTGATTAATTTAACCTCATCTCATGTCACATCCTCTAGATAATGCAAGTTGCACATGAAAATAGATTTAATTCATTTATTAAATCTCTATTTTCCTCACAAGGCATCTTTTGGAATATTCCTCAATTTGAATTCAAAAATTCCAAGTCAACATGTACATCCAACTAGGCATTTAAAACCTCTTACATGTCCTTTGCCTTGAGCCATGTGGCATTTATTGCATTTTCCTTTCCCTCTTGCATGTCATTTCAACAAATTTGAATTTCAAATATTGGCATTTATTGGCACAAACCCCAAATCTTGCACATCCATCATCCATTCATAGCTTGACAAGTGGCACCATATCATTGGATGAATGTTAGTCCCACATTGCTCAAATTTGGGCATTCATCCATCTTGAAATCCTATAAATGAAGAGCTCCTCTCCTCATTTGATCATCCACAATCCAAGAAAAGTTACCATGCTCAAATATCTCTTGAATTCCATCCATCATCATTGAGTCATAGCTAGATTTTGCAGATTTTTGGCTTGGAGTTCTCATCTTTCATCAAAGTGGATCAAAATCATCTTCAACATTCAAAGCTTGCATCATAGGAATTGGGAAAGGGACAATTCTCACATCAAATTGGCACTAATTCCCCCATGGGATCATGAGTTTGCATATTTAAATTAGGATTCAAGCTATTTCATTGTTTTATTTAGTTCTTCATTGTTTTCTTTCCTATTTTGAATTTGTAAATGGATTTCATGGGGAATCCTTTTTTTGGCTTGCAATATGTAACTTGAGGTGTTTATTGTCCTTGTTTCGTAGGTACCAAGGTTGGGGTTCACACATTTGGCGACCCATAACAAATCTTGGTCTTGGACGTACCTCTCCAAGAATAACCATACATGGTTGAGGTCTTCTGGTTAGAACGGTTAATATTTCTCCTCAGCCAGTACTAGTACAAGTACACTCACCAATAGTCATAGGTAGAGACACACATAATTTTATAACTGAGCCATATATTATTAGCGATGATGAGGATACCATATCCAATCTACCTAGGTTATTTGAGCACACCACCCTATGTATGATTAGCACCCGCTCCTTTGAAATAGACCATTCAAGTCATGAGATCCATTTAGTATATCCGCAACTAATTTACTATGACCAACTAGGACCACCAGTTCTCGATACATTCAAAAATGATGAGGCGCTCTCAGAATTCATGGGATTGAGGGGTAACATTCCAGATGGAGATCACAAGGTATGGTTTATAATGGATTTGGAAACACATGCCTATTATGGGGAAACGATTGAATCCTTCAATCGCAAAAGTGAGAAACTAAGAATCATATCCAAGTCCTTGAGTGAAAACCACACTGTGGCACTCTCTGACAAGAAAATAGTAAAAAAAAAGGACATATCCAATGGTGAAAACCTCTCTGAGGCACTTGAGGATGAAGGATTCAATATTCCTCTAAAAGCTATTCTTCAAGAGAAGTCAGCAGTCTTGGCTGAAAAATGCAATCCAGTCAACCTAGGAACAAAGGAGACCCCGCATATCACATTCTATGCAAAATCACTATTATCAGAAGAGCAAGAACTCCTAACAGTATTCCTAAGGGAAAGGAAAATAGACTTTGCATGGAGTTATGCTGATATGCCATGGTTTGATCCAGAGACTGTGGTTCATCACTTAGCAGTGTATCCAGAAGCAAAGCTGGTCAAACAAAAGCTTCAGAAAATGCATCCTCAAATCGCTCTGTTGGTCAAAATGGAGCTCAAAAAGTTGTTAGATGCAGGATTTATCCGACCAATCGATTATCCAGAATGGGTGTCATATTTGGTACCTGTTTCAAAACCTGACGAAGCCATTAGAATCTGTACAGACTTCAAAGATTTGAACAAAGCATGTCTGAAAGATGATTTCCTGCTCCCTAACATTGACATGATAGTAGACATGATAGCAGGGCATGAGATGCTATCACTAATGGACAAATTTTCAGGATACAACCAGATCATGATAGCAAAAGAAGATCATAAGATGACTTTCACTTGTCCATGGGGGACCTATTGCTGGAACATGATGCCATTTGGCTTAAAGAATGCAGGAGCAACCTATCAAAGGGCCATGAAATTAATATTCCATGACACGATTCATAAAACAATCGAAGACTATGTCGACAAAATTATAGCTAAGTCAAGAAAAAGACAAGATCATATAGCAACCCTAAGTGCTATCTTTGACAAAGTAGAGAAATACAAAGTTAGACTAAATCCCAAGAAGTTTGTTTTCACTGTACAATGAGGTAAATTGCTAGGATACATAGTCTCCATGAAGGGTATTGAGGTAGATCCAGAAAAAGTGAAATAAATCCTTGAGATGGAAGCACCAAAGACATTAAAACAATTGAGAGGCCTCCAAGGTCAAATTCAATCCATCCAACGGTTCATAGCACAACTGGCAGACAAGCAGAACCCATACTCTCACCTACTCCACAAGGGAGTGTCATACAAATGGGACACAAAATGCGAAGAGGCATTTAACAAAATCAAGGAATATCTACTGATGCCACCAGTTTTAATGCCACCCATCCCAAGAAAGCCATTAGTCTTATCTGTGTCAGCAACAACAACAACCCTTGGAGCTCTCCTAGCTCAACATGATGAAAACAGAATGGAGAGGGCCATCTACTACATCAGCAGGACAATGGTCGGTCATGATCTAAATTACTCATTCATCGAGAAAGCTTGCCTCACAGTAGTGTTTGCATCCCAAAAATTCAAACATTACATGTTGGCACACAAGATAAAGCTCATTGCAAAAATTGATCCCCTCAAGTATCTCCTATCAAAGGCAATGCTCACAGGAAGAATGGAAAAATGGGTAATGATATTATCAAAGTATGGCATCGAGTATGTAGAGCAAAAAGCCATTAAGTGACAAGTTATTGCAGATCAACTAGCAGAAGCACCCATTTATTCTAAAAACCCTCTTGTCTTAGAATTCCTGAATGAATCCATCTTTAACCTTAATATAACTGACCACTAGAAACTATACTTCAATGGTTCATACACACAACATGGATCAGGAGCTGGTGTCTTCTTCATCACCCCACAAGGGGATTGCATACCGAATTCATACAAATTGGCATTTCCTTTCACCAACAACATCACAGAATACGAGGCTTTGACTATAGGCCTCAGGATATCAGTGCAATGGAACATCATAGCTCTCAAGGTGTATGGAGACTCTCAGTTGATCATAAATTAGGTCAATAATGAATATCAGACTAAGGATGATAAGCTCACTCCATACAAGAAATTGGTGGAGACTCTAAAGGAATCCTTCATTGACATAACATTTGAGTAGATTCCAAGAACCAACAACAGAGCAACAGACGCCATGGCTACAATTGGGTCCCTATTAGACATCCCTCATAATGCACCAAAATATGAATTTCTGATTAAGTAGCTTCTCGTTCCCACATTCGAGGTACTGGAATCAGAATGTGTGTGAAATTGTTGGTCCTGGTGATCCTTGGTACCATGACATCTACACATATCTTCGCATAGGATTCATACCCGCTGACCTCCCATCAAACCTAAAATGAACCTTTATCAAAAAGGCGTCTAGATTTGTCATCCTAGGTGATACCTTATACCGTAGAAGCATAGAAAGTACCTTGCTACACTATTTAAACACTGAGGAGGCATTAACTGCTCTAACTAAGGTTCATAATGGTATCTGTGGCTCACACTCGAGTGGAATGACCATCGCCAAGAAACTGTTGAGGATGGGGTATTATTGGCCCACAATGGAAAGATAAGCACATTATCATGCTAAAAGGTGTTTACAATGTCAGCAGCATGGGGACCTCATCCATGCTCCAGCTCAAGAGCTTCATCCTATTATCACACCATGGCCCTTTTCACAGTGGGGACTCGTTCTCATTGGGAAAATCTCACCCACCTCATCCAATGGCCATAAGTTCATAATTGCAACTAAGTACTTCACAAAGTGGGTGGAAGCCATGCCCATGACGTATATCACTGGGAAGCAGATCTCAAAAACTATCTTGAACTATCTCATCTGTCGTTACAATGTCCCACAAGCCATTATCTCAAATAATGGGACACCATTCAAGAACCAGGAGGTTCGTGACTTGTGTGAGAAATTCAAAATCCAACATCGCTTCTCCACCCCATACTATCCCCAAGGCAATGGCCAAGCATAAGCCATGAACAAAACCATCCTCAAAATCCTTAAGAAAATAGTCAATGATGTAGGTTGTGACTGGAATCTTTAGCTTAATCATGCCCTCTAGGCTTATCGAACTAGCATCTGCATACCCACTAGTGCCACCCTCTTCTCCTTGGTCCACAGATCAGAAGTCGTACTCCCCATTGAGATCAAGCTCCCATCCCTCAGAATATCATTGCAAAACCACATCACTGATGAGGACTACTGGGTGTCAAGATTAAACAAGCTGGAGCTACTGGATGAGAGATGCATAGATGCTTTAAATCACTTGCAAGTCTATCAAAATAGACTCAAATAGAGCTACAACAAGAAAATTAGAAGCAGGACTTTCCAAGTCAGAGAACTGGTCTTAAAAGAAAATCAGAAGAATGTCCTGAATCCCAACAGTAGAGGCAAGTTCAAACCTAATTGGTTAGGACCGTTTGTCATAACAAGAAGTTATAAATCAGGGGCATATCAGCTATCAACACCCGAAGGGGAACCTCTACAGGATCCCATGAATAGCTCCCATCTCAAAAAGTTTTATGCCTAAATCTTCTAGGGTATAAAACCAAAAATCCAAAAAAAATAGAAAAAGTCCTAAAAAAATGGTTACTTAGGCGAAAACCTAGCAAACGAGCATCTTGGTGACAACAAAATAAATAAATAAATAAATAAAAATCAAAAAAAGGATCAAAAAAATCATCCTCTAGTGAAAACCACTTTGGTGGCACTTTGGGCAAGTAGCTCGGTGAGAACTTGGAAAACAGGCCCCTTTTGTAAATAAGCACTTTCCATCCACTAGGATCTATAGGGCTTGTTTGGCATCACCCTCCATTTCGCTTCCATCATTCATCACATCCATATCTCCATCCACTCGCATCTATACCATAGCTTGGTCATGTTTTCATATCATGATCCCTCCTAGTACTACTCAACCCATCCTCAAGGTCAGTTTGTCCTGCCTTTATCAGAGTAGTCTATTGCATTGCACTGGGGGCATGTTCTTATCAGATTAGATTCATGTATGATCTTAAAATCCTCAAATCAAAAAATCCAAAACCATCAGAAAATTAAAAAATCCAAAAACATCAAAACATTTCAAAATCCAAAAACAAAGTCATCTTTTCGAACTATGTCATCTTTGAGCTTGAACATAGGCAAGGTTGATCTTTGATCATCCCCCGAGACATTTAGGTCAGTCCTATAGGATTCCATCATAATAAGCTAACATCTCATCATGTATATCTCCATCTGTAAATCAGTCAAGTCATCAGTCGAACTACATGGTCTCTGCGTGTATAACGTAGGCAAGGCTAGTCTATTGACCAGCCCTTGAGACCCCTAGGCTAGGTATTTAGGTTAGTCTCTTGGTCAAAATCTCAGAAAATCCCAAAACATCGAAAAATAAAAAATCAAAACATTTGTAAAATCTCAAAAAATACTAAAAAACAGCCTCAAAACATTGCAAAACATCAAAAACATCCAAATTTTTGAAAACATCCATCCGTCTCATCTCACTTGCACCCACAATAACACCACTCATAATAAACTGATCGTCACTATCAACCTTTGGTGAAACAGTTAGAAGCAAGTCTAGCAGGTTAAAAGTTGAACTCAAAACATCAAGTCTTAAGTCTAAGTCAGTGCGTAAGCAAATTGGTCATCTCTTGATATTGGTAACACATCATTTGAATTAGTCCCATATCAATCATCCCTTATAAATGAAATGACGTGTCGCCATCCACTAACATGTCCTAGGATGAATCCTTCCTACAATGGGCATTATATTTTGGCAATAAGTTTCGGGTATCATCTTAGAAAACACATCCTCTTTCCGTTAGCTGTATTGAAGAGCATCAATTTGTTTGTTTACTTGGTCTTTATCTTTTGACTTATCTTATTTGTGCTCATTCCAAGGACATCTTGATGATATCCCAAAATAGAGGATTTAGAGAAATAGGAATGGGGCAATGATTGTTATCTTTTGTCTGTTGTGCTTGTTGGGCGTTCTTGCAATATAACCTTGGCGAATACTTGCTTTGTTAGATATGTATGGAAGAGGTATGGGGTAACTTGTTGTCTATTACATGGATAGGTTTACCTTTCTATGTTTTGGTCCAAGGTGTCTGAAACTTCCAAAATACATCCTAGCAAGGTTTCCATATGTCAGGTATGAACAAGAATACTCCTATCTGATTGTCGAGTCAAAGTCCATCACACTGGGTACAACGCCATCCTGGTTTTCTATACCTCAATGCATCATACCACGTGTGTTATCAAACATAAGAAAATATGGCCCTTTGAAAATCCCAATTCCTTGGCAAGTAATAATCATCATCATCATCATCATTATTTGCATTTGTGTCATCTTGTGTCTTGTTGAAATGACTTCTTTTCTTACTAACCACGCTAATAAGGTACTATGACAGTTGATCATCATCACCATCATCGTGATCGATCCTGCATCCACAAATCATTAGCATATTGCATAAGCATATCATATAGAAATCATTAGCATATGGCATAAAGGAAACATACGCATTGCAGTTTATCATAAACATTCTTGATAAATAGGTGCATCCATGTCATTGCATTTCACCCATTACATTGCATCTCATGGCATTATATCGATCATTGCACAAAAATTCATTTTACCATCTAAATCATCACATAGCATCTACAAAAGCACTCCATAATCACTTTTGCATAATCATAAGCAATAGGTATATAAGCATTTAATTCATTAGGCATACATACTTGCATAACATCATGACATCATATCACCACATTACATTTACATTACGCATCAGCATATCACCTTGCATTAACATATCATTGCATCACATACATCATCATTTAGTATAATAACATTTGTTATTCTAAGCATCTCATAACACCATTTCATTAGCATCATATCACGACCATCGCATCATATCACATCCATCCATAAATCATCTCATATATAAGCATTTTCTACACATCATTGCACATACCATAAATCAAATCATTTCACATATTGCATTGGCATAAAATAAACCATCATATAGTTAACATCATTGCACATCATATCATAGGTTAGCATAATATAGATCTGTTAGTCATAATCATTGCAGAAACATCATTAGAAATAAATGCATCCATAAAACATCACTGCAAAGCATATAGAAATAAATCATACATGCATAGATAAGGGTACACAGTACATCGCATCAAAATTGGCTCATATATATATCATATCATCATATCACTATCATAGTACAAAGAATAAAATTGGATCATTGTACATATATGTCAATCAGTACAAAACACCCATCGGGCTATCAAAAATTGAGCCCATAAGGTACAAAAGTGTGTATCATCTGGATCACGCTCAATCTCTGTGAATGTTGCCCTCACCCCTATCACCGTGACCCTTTGGTGGTCTCTGGCTGGCCTACTCTGAGTACTCAGGGACCCAATATGCTCTGGGAACAGTGTCATGGTAAGCCCGACGTAGTACTCTATCTCTCGGATAGCATCCAGGCTATAAGATCACATCGACACTATACCCTGGGATGAGGAGGTTGTCATACTCTCAATCTATTATCTGCGGCCTAGCTCTATACCTGCTTGTAGCTTTGTAGCCTATCTCTGCTGCACAACCTAATCCCTCTCTACTCTAAGCTGCTCTCTCTCAGCCCTCACCTAATCTCTCTTTGTGGTGACTGCCTAAACCTGGGCCTGTAACCGTAAAATCAAGGCATCCTATGCTTCTGCCTACCCTGTTGGCTGTACCCGTGGCTGCACATGAACCTGATCCTCACCCTCGGCTCATGGTGGTGGGACTGGCGGATCCTGCTGCTGATCCTGCATATGGACATCCCCATGACCTGGTGGGACTGGGGGCACCAATGGTGGATCCTGTCGAATCTCAACCATTGGTCCTTTCCCACGACCTCGTCCTCTCCCCCTTCCTTTGACCCTGTGCACCTCTGGATCCTCACCTGGAATGGTCAACTCGAGGGGAGGTCTGAACCAATCTCTATAGGCCTGTGTGGTGCCCGAATCTGCCAAGCCCTGATCATAAGCCCATGGTTGGGCTACCAACTGCCGAAAGCTGTCAACTACCTCTATGGTAGGAATGTCAGGCCCCCATGCTATTTGTGTCATGCTGTGTGCAAAGACGGCTACATAACCATCATCGGGCCGACCCTGTGGCTCTCCAAACTGACATTGTACGCCCCCTGGTAGGTACCTCTCGATCATCGTGTGCTCTCAGCCCTGCATGTATCGATCCTGGGGGCAGTAGAAGAGCTGAGCAACATCGTCAGCCCATCCGGGCTGACCAAGGTATGGACGCCTCTGGTAGGGGATCCCATACTCGCTAGTGTGTGTGAAGGACACACCACCTCTCCCTAAATCATCCCTCGGTCTAACCATTTAATCAAATTCCCCTATCCGATTAAATTCATCAATATTCATCTCTTAATTAAATAAATCATTTGGTCTAATTAAGTCACTTTCTCTTGTTAATTAAATCAATCCACCTGATCTAATTATCCCTATTTAATTAAATAATCAATTTATTTGATTAAATCTCTAAAGTTTGTCCATTAAATTAAATAAATTAAAACCTTATTTGATTTAATCTAACACCATCCCTTTTAATTAAATAAATCAAAATCCTTATTTAATTAGCCTCTTATCATATTCCTCTCTTATTTGATTTAAATAAATCCATAAATCTAAGTCAAATAAGTCACATCATCTAATCTCCTATTAAATTAATTAACCCTTGATTAATTTAACCTCATTTCATGTCACATCCTCTAGATAATGCAAGTTGCACATGAAAATAGATTTAATTCATTTATTAAATCTCTATTTTCCTCACAAGGCATCTTTTGGAATATTCCCTCAATTTGAATTCAAAA
Organism: Sequoia sempervirens; assembly: GCA_007258455.2. Classification (NCBI taxonomy): domain Eukaryota; kingdom Viridiplantae; phylum Streptophyta; class Pinopsida; order Cupressales; family Cupressaceae; genus Sequoia; species Sequoia sempervirens. The sequence continues at coordinate 172,273,133 of VDFB02193867.1, forward strand.
ATTCCAAGTCAACATGTACATCCAACTAGGCATTTAAAACCTCTTATATGTCCTTTGCCTTGAGCCATGTGGCATTTATTGCATTTTCCCTTCCCTCTTGCATGTCATTTCAACAAATTTGAATTTCAAATATTGGCATTTATTGGCACAAACCCCAAATCTTGCACATCCATCATCCATTCATAGCTTGACAAGTGGCACCGTATCATTGGATGAATAGTGTTGCCATAATAGTGGTTTACACTTTTTGGGAGATCTTGATTTTTGTTGAAATTGCATATTTTTAGAAAATATAATGATTTAAGCATTGAAAAGTTCCATTTAAAGGATTTCAATTGAATAGGGTTTGATCAAACCACCTTATACCAAGGCCCCTTGGATAGAACCCCGCTAGTTTTAAACCATACCTATAACAGAGTCTCCTTTACACCTATCAAAATGTTGATAAAAAACCACTTTTGATTTACCTTTTGCGGGATCAAATGAATTCATTTAAATTTTTTTTTTTGTAAGTATGTAGTCCTTATTATAAGCTTCCAAAAAGTATAATTTTAATTAGATTTAATTTGATTATTATATTTATTTTTATTTCTTATGAATGTAGGTTTTTCACCGAAAATCAAGCTCTTTGTTTTGCACATGTGAAAAAATAAAAAATTATCAAAAAAGAAAAAGAAAAATATGAGTGCACTAGATATTGGAGTCCTTGATCCAACAAAAATAAATAAATTTAATTTTGATACATACAAAAAAAGTTACGCATTATATGGTCGTGCTATGTCTAAATTGTAATTGGTTTGACATCGAAACTTGATTAAAGAAAAAATATTCAATAAAAAACTATCTAACCAAGTGGAAGCACTAGATATCGGAGTTAAAAATCTAAATTTGAAATAATTATAATTCTATCATTCATGGAAAAGAAGTTATGCATTATATGATGAGCGTCACTTTTTCAAAATGTTGTTTTCTAAAAAAAATTAGTTTTCAAGGGAGATGGAAAAATAAGTGCAATCTGATTCCAAAAAAAATGAAAAAAATATATTTAGAATCTAGAGACAAAATGTCACGAAAATCTAGTTTGCATCATCTCCAAATTCCTCATGGTTTAGCTGCTATAGGTGCCCGAAAGTGAAGATTTAGTTAAAAAAAATTATTTCATTGTCCAATTTGGCCAAAAATTGTAAACCACTATTGTGGGATCACCAATAAAGTCCCACAGTGCTCAAATTTGGGCATTCATCCATCTTGAAATCCTATAAATGAAGAGCTCCTCTTCTCATTTGATCATCCACAATCCAAGCAAAGTTACCATGCTCAAATTTCTCTTGAATTCCATCCATCATCATTGAGTCATAGCTAGATTTTACAGATTTTTGGCTTGGAGTTCTCATCTTTCATCAAAGTGGATCAAAATCATCTTCAAAATTCAAAGCTTGCATCATAGGAATTGGGAAAGGGACAATTTTCGCATCAAATGGGCACCAATTCCCCCATGGGATCACGAGTTTGCATATTTAAATTAGGATTCAAGTTATTTCATTGTTTTATTTAGTTCTTCATTGTTTTCTTTCTTATTTTGAATTTGTAAATGGATTTCATGGGGAATCCTTGTTTTGGCCTGCAATATCTAACTTGAGGTGTTTATTCTCCTTGTTTTGCAGGTACCAAGGTTGGGGTTCGCACAATATGCATGTACAATTTAATATTTACAGGTATCTATGAGTTGTTTTAAAGAGAATATTGTTCTCATATGTCTTTCAATGTTCTCAGTGCATAGAATATCTTGAGAGAGTTTTGTGTAGATATATGTGTCTATGATGTATTTTTCTATGTAAGTATCTATGTTGAGGTATCCATCTAATGCTTCCTAAATGTTCTTGCTACTACTTTATGATCCCTAATGATAGTGCCATGCTGGATATGGATGTGATATGGTTCTTGGCTATAATTTTTCTTACAGATGTTTTGCAACTGAATCCACAACCCAGCACTGAACAATGCCTTATTGAAAATATTGTAAACTACTCAATTACTTTGGTGAGTTTTAAATGCGAAGTATTATTGCAACCATTTCCAATATACATAGCACATACATGAGACAATATTCCCATGGAAATTTGTGCGAAGTGATGCTTTTTTCCTCTATGCAAGCAACATACAGATATATGTGCATTTAAACTTATCTATATTTCTTTCACATGTATTGACAACTTTGGGTGACATGCATATGTATATATGTCATTTCTAGAAACAATCATCCCCATGGTGGCACAAAATTTTAATAGTAGCTAAAGCTACAGACAACAGTCAACAATTCCCTACGGAAAGTAACATAAATTGTTCAATTGCTTTGGTAACTTTAGAACTCTAAATATTATTGTGCCCATTGCCAGTCTATGGAATGTATATATGAAACAATGTTGTTATTGGTCTATTTTTATTGTTATGCAATGACCACCCCTATATGGAAACGATAAATGACATAGTCTTTATTGATTTGCAACAGTTGCCTCTATATGGAAACTTTTACCCGATAGGCTATATGTGTGAACTTTGGATGGAATTTTTGTCAGCCTTACCAGTTTTAAAGATGCTCAACAACAATCACCAATGCAGATATATTTGCATCTACACCTGCGACAAAGTTGTCAGTAAGGAGGGAAATCTTTTGTGATGGTGCAAGTGCGATCATCAGCTATGGAATTTCTATGATGGTGGTTGGAGGTTATTTTGTGTTTTTAGCATTGGGTGATGGTTGCAAAAGCATTATTTTGCAATGGGTGATGGTTATTTTTTGTTTTATTTGATCTCTATAGTTAAACTTCTGCATGAAAAATTTATTCCTAATTCCTATCATGTAGCCTTTTGTCTATTGGTTGAGAGTTCCATCACATGTAACAAAAGAATGGGTACCTATGTTTCAATTGATAGTTGCAATTTTTCTATTGGGGATCCACATCATGCATTTATTGAAATTTCTTTTCTCAACTGAAACATGTGGTACTTATTCTTCTGTAAAGTAATTTCCTCAGTTTTAGCATTTTCAAGTTCTTTGTTTCCAGGGAAAAGGGAGGGGGCATAATCCACAACATGTGTCAAACCACATTTTCCCAGATATGTTTAAAACATCAAGAAAAATAGCGAGCATCTGTGAAATTCCCAAATGGTCCAATCTCGAGCTAGCATCCTTCGGCTTATGCGATAATACTTGGGGTTATTTTGTGTCTTTTGCATGGGGTCCTTCTTGCAAAAGAAAAAGAAAAGTGTCACCTATGATAATTTTTTCCCTGGCTATTTTGCACATAAGCTAGTGGGGCTCAGATATGTGTTTGAAGCAAGTGACAAGTGGAGTATATAAAAAAAAACCTTTGCAATATTGTTTCATTTGGGGTTTGTGTAGGAATTCACTATGTTTTCCAAGGCTTTAAAAGCATCTATTGCTTAGAACCATGACAACTACATGGAAAGCATACAACAATTAGTCCTAGGATACAAATCCGAACAAGCATTGCTTAGCTTCTATGGAGTTGGTTAGATGTTACTTTGTGTTCTTTGCACGAGGTGATGGTCACAAAAACTCTACAAGAGTTTTGGTTGTGATAATTCTTTTCCCATTTCTTCCATGCTTGAATCTTGTATATAACACTTGAAAATTAAATTTATCATTCCAAGAGTGTCATATAAAGTAGACATAGGGATTAGTATGTATCAATGGTATTTGCATCTGCTATGACATGCATACATACCTTTGCATAGCGCAGATACATTGTACACCATTGTGAACAATCACAACATCAATATTCCTTCATCCGTTTGAAGACAACTTATGGATATATTTGTGTAACAGCCTATGATGCTCCATAGGTAAATTTGTTAGCATTGGCAGGAGCCTCAAAAAACAATTATTTGAATGATATAATGTATATGAAGTCTAATAAAGAAAATTGATTTCACCATTCATCAGAGTAGTGGCCACCCAATATTAGAGAGTAGGCCTCATTTTGTTCTCTTCCATTTTATATTTTCTATGTGTGCAACTGAATTCCTCACTTGAACTAGGTTTTTTTTTATTATGTGTAGATCTACCTTTGTATTTTGCTAGATACTGTAGGATACATACCAACAATTAGAGTGCACTATAAATCAAAAAAGTTGATCATCTCCAACAATACTATTCATTGGTATCATCATCAAAAATTTCTCTTCTTTATGGTAAGTGAATTGCTTCTCCTTTACTCTTCATCTTTGTGCATATAAAATATGCACCATCTCTAAATTCACTTCCTTATCATTTTTTATATGTGACATGTAATTGTGGTATTACATATATTTCGCTTATAAATTAGAGAGCCATTTAAATTCCATAATTTACATACTGCTTACCAATAACACATGTTTGTGGCACCAAAGCTCACATTTCCCTTCTGTGTAGATATATTCCACTGAAACCATTTTAGATTGTAGCTACATTGTATTCATATACAAGATGTAAAGATCTCCAAAATGCTAAATAGCTTTATGATTCCATATTTACACATTGTATGACCTTCACCTATGTTCTATCTATATACAATGTAAGGCTATTTTTGCATTTCTCATCTCACAACTCCATGTCAATTTATTAAAAATACGTATAACATTGATTTCCACTGAATAGATTTTCTTAGGTTCCAAAGCATTTATTCACCATTGATCAAAGTGGTGGATAATTAAAATTACTGCTCGAGGGTTTGGTGAGAGCCCATGATGTTCCATGACCCAATATGGTAGGGTGGAGAGCAGGCCTTCTTTTCTGTGTCAAGACTCCAATCCATTCCATGCACAAGGTATGCCTAGATTTTATTTACTTATTGTGTCCTACTACAACTGCATTGCATCTCATTTGTAATTAATTGTATATGTCTTTATATTTTCTGATTTATTTATTGTCTACCAATGGCACATGTTTATTACATTAAACTTTAGATAATCCTTTCATGTTTGCAGCTAGACACAAACCAAACAATTGTCCTTCATAGGCCTTTTGATGCCATTAGATCTTGTATTAAGTTAGCAGTGGCCGAAACATTGCTTTCACCATTGATCACAATGGTCGACAATTTATTTTCTTGCTTGGGGGTTTGGTGAGAGCGCACGATGATCCATGAGCCAATATGGTAGGGTGGAAATTGGGCCTTGTTTTGTTGTGTACATACTGCATTCTACCACATGGACCAGGTATGGCTAAATTATGATTACTTCATTCATCCCATTACAAGTACAAAGTAAATTATGTTTTATAAAATATAGAACTTTGATACCTCCTCATTTACATATTGTCTACAAATTATACATGATCACTGCACTAAAATTCATACTTTTTATACACATAAGTTGTATATGGTCTCACCTTTGCAAAAGAGGTTTTGCATAGGACTGTAGCTATGAGTTTTAACTTTCTATGGTGATGGTTGTAATGGAATAAAATAGTTAATGTTATGCAGTTCATTCTATTTTTCATAATCACCACACTAAACTTCACACTTTTTTGTTATTCTTCCAAACCATACTCCAACCATAATCCAGAATTTGATGAACTAATGTGTTGCAAACAACCTTTCAGAACAATGATAGTGATTGCAAAATTAGTAACAATGGTAAAATAGACAATCATATCCTAATGCTCTATATTGATTGTAATAAGCAATATTCATTTCACCATTGATCAGAGTGGTGGACAATGTATATTATTGCTCAGGGGTTTGGTGAGAGCCCATGAGGCTCCATGATCCAATATGGTAGGGTGGAGAGCATGCCTCATTTTGATGAGTTTTATTTTATATTTTTTATGTACAAATATCTATGTTTTTGACATAAGATTCAAAGAAAATTCACATGTTTTAGGTTATGGTTGCAACAAAATAAAATAGTTAATCTTACACACTTTTTGTTAGATTCCATTGGGAATTGTTGATTATTGTTCTCTTGCCTAAGCTATATGGTTCCATTTTCGAGAATGTGTTTTTGAAAAGGCCATATTGTTTCAAATTTTTATAAGGTTTTGTTGAGTTGTCAATTCCCTCTGGGTCTCTCTTTATGCCTTACGTTTTCTTGGTATGTTTGCAATGGAATAGAATTGTTGACGTTATGCAGATTTTGTCGATTGTTATTGTCTAGCTCAGGCTACATTGTCTCATTTTCGATAAGCTTATATTCAAAAGGCTATATTCTTTCAATTTTCCATAGGGTATTGTTGAGAAAATACTATATTATTTTTTAGGAGAAATATTGTTTCATTTATCATTGTGTTATCTGGCTACCGTTTTGCATGGGTTTAGCGGCTACAATTTTAAAGTTTGCATATAATTTTTTGAGAGATATTTTGATCACATGTAAATCCAATCTCGATAATAAAATTTAAAAAATGTAGCCCACAATCAATATCAGCAGAAACAAATGAATGCTATTATCTTTTTCTTATTTTATTGTTGTCCATGATTTGTGCAAATATATACTTATTGGACAATTGTATCTCCTATAGAAAATCAATGATATAATAACCCTTCAAATAATTTTATTATGTGTTCCATTAGCATCCATACAAATCTATACATAGGGGTAATAAAATATAGCAATAGAAAATCATTGTTCAAATTAAAAATTACAATATATATTGCCATTTGCTACATTGACATTTCCAAGCAACTTTTGTTGTCTCTTGGATTGCATTCCAACCATTTATACTTTGCACCACCTATCGGCTGATTGTTGCATGTCACTACACACAACTACTAGTTATACAATACATGTATACACACTTCCATAAATACTTAATTTTTCTTTGAATATCTTTGAATTCAAAAGAAAAATTAAAATATATTACATAGGCCACTCAATTATTACTAGTAAGCAAAATGAAACACTTCTTTCATTGGAGAACATAAATTATTCTCTTAAGAATTTTGTATTAATTATCTATCCTTATTATTTTATTTTATCCAATGAAATATCACTAATTTATCATCAAATTAGAAATTGGAAAAAGTCTTATCCACTTTATTCTTTCATGTCTTGTCTTCATTACTCCACCAATTCACCATTGGATTAATTAATAAAATCACCTACTAATTAATTAGTCATTAATTATTATTAGGTCCATTATTACTATCAACAACCTATTTAATTTTTGCACAATGACCATTTATTACTGCATGGCCACTTACCCTTCACATTCTGAACTCATCGCCCAATAGGTAGACAAAAATCTTGACAGGATAAAAAAAATTGGCATTATATTCTTGGTGTGGCACATATTTCGTGGGAATTGGAAAACTAACAATTATAGAATCTTAAAAAACATTTCATCAACATCACATTGATGTCAGTAAAGCAATCAGTTGTACAACCCCTCCAAGCCCCCATTTTCCCTAAAGGAGCTATTTTTTTTTCTTTTTAGCATAAGTTGGGCATACGATTTTAAATCAAGAAAAAAAGATATCATCAAAAAATTGGTTCTATGTACCTTTTATTACTATAGGTATGATAATCAGATTTAGCTCCTAGTTCAGTTTATTCTCAATCAAACTCATATCATCATTATCTTCTTCCAAGCTCATAATTTTTCAACTATATCTCTAATTTTTGTGATTCTTGCAACATTGGAAAGCTATTTAGAACTCTTTAAATCCATTCATACACTTTTCCCAAAATCTTCTCTAGGTACATTTTATTCATTTTTTGTGATTTCACATTCTGCTTAATTACTTGGGCATCTTAGTACCTGAAAAGGATATTATTGTGTGAGATGAGTTTATTTGATCTACTTTACATATAATGAGCTTATCAATCTCTATTTTTTTTATTTGTGGAAGTATCAGGGGTTTTTTGTTCATCCATTTACATGGTCATCTTGGAAAAGGATAACTATGAGTCTTGGAGAAATAACATCCTAACACATTAATGATATCAAGTTTCCACAATCCATAATGTTCTTTGCAATGGTTTCTGGTTTTAATTGTGTGAGAATTTTTACATCAATGTTTCAGATCACACTCTGTGTTCCATCATTAGGATGAGAGAAGAGCTAAGGGAGGATGGATCATAGAGTGTGATCCAAAACATTGATGTGAAAATTCTCACACAATCAAAACCATAAACCATTGCAAAGATTGTAACACATCTCAAGTGGCTTGATCTTTTGACTTATCTTTATGAAAACATACCTACACTAGAAACACCAGGGAGTTATTCAACATGGGGTATTATTAATGATCATGTTGTAGGAGTGATTTGTGTTGATCATATGACATTATGGGTGATGTATCATAAATTGATTGTCCCCACACACTTTTGACTAGACTTTAGGAGATCTATGGAGACACTCATATCTCTTCATTCCTAGAGGATCCTGCTACACATTGTTTAATTCCTTTTGCAGATGTAGATTACATACCCTTTTATGATAATAATTTAGAGGAGCTTGAGTATATCTCAAGTCTTACATGTTTTGATGGTTTAAGAATTGTCTTAATGTTTCCACTCTTTAGATTGAGACCCAATCTCCATCTTTTGTTTTTTTTTATGAACTTGGTATTGCCACATCCTTGTCTCATACCAGTTCAATGCTACAAGAAATCCATATTATTCAACATAAAACTACTTGAGTTCATATCTTGTAGACATATCATCCTTATTTGTAGAGTCCTATATTGTAGATTTGAAGGATTAAGTTGGGGACATTCATCTTCTCTTTATTGGAAAGCACATCATCATTGTTAGACTGCCATCATCTTCATCATCTTTGGAGCTTGTTCTATATTTACCTTCAAAATATTATAGATTGGCATCATCTCTTTTTGACATGTGGACATTTGAGCATTTTTCAGAGGCACACATCATTTGGATTTGGATTCTTCATTCTTTCATCTTTTGAGAATGGATTTTTGAATCACTAGTGGATTTATTTCTTCCTAAGGGGAGAAATTTTGTTTGTAGGTAGTCAATCATGTTCTATCTTCAAGAATTCATCATTCACACAAAATCCATTTCTTTATAGGAGGATTCATGTCCTCATTTTCTCTCTCTTACTAGGGTAATACCTATTGTACAAGTATGACAAAATCTATCCTTAGGGGGTCATACTAAGTCCTCCATGTATCATTCTTTCACTAGTGCAATTATTTCATTTTCTCACTTTTGGAGAGGAGTTTTTTCGCATGTGGTTTTCTCATTTTCTCTGGTTATGAGAATTTCATTTATTTTTACATGGGTACCTCATTAGGCCTTGTAATTGAGACCCATCCATGCATCCATTATTGCACCTTTTATCAATTATTTAGTAACTAGTTTCTCTCTAAATTGATCTTAAGGGGGGTGTTGGAGTAATTAGGAAAATTACTTAATAATTAATTGGTCATTAATTAATTATTAGGTCTCTTGTTGCTTTAATTACTTAAGTCAAACTTAGAGTATTTTTTAATTATTAGATTGGGCTATTTTATATGCCATTTTGTCTCATTGCATAGGATTAAAACAATTGTCACAAACTAATCAAATCCTCATCTAGAGTTTGCACTTTTTCTTTTATAAGAATTCATTATTGTACTTTGTAATAATTTGTATTTATTATTCAATACAAAAGGCATATTAGATGCTTGTGTGGATCAATCATTTTGTCTTGGTTGAATGAAAATAATTATTATTTTGATCTCTCATATGTGATAAGCATTTTGATTGTTGGTGATTTCTAGGAGTTGTGGAATTCACTAAAGTGTCCTAATCCTATGTAAATAGATAACTTGACCTATAAATCTAGCTCAATCCAATAATTAAAAAACAATCTTAAATTTAGCTTAAGTAATTAAGTAATAAGAGACCTAATAATTAATTAATGACTAATTAATCATTAGGTGATTTTTCTAATTTCTCCAACATCCACATCTAGTCTATATCATTGACACATCACAACAAAAACTAGTATCTTTAGGGTGGGATCACATTGATGGGAGCTTTCTATGAAATTTTAGTGGGTGTTGGTGAGAAATATTTGTAATATTTTCAAATAGGTGGTCTCATGAATTTTATAGTTTAGTTTAATCTTCAAAATTTATGGAAGCTAATGGTCTCATGGATTTTATTGTTTTACATATTTAATTCAATAGAGTAGATAAATATTTAAAAAAATAAAATTTGATGGGCATTTAAAAACTCTAAATTATTAATAACTGGTAGAAAGAAAACTAAAATGTAGGAGCTGCTATTATTTAGAGGAATATTCTAATTAATCTTCTAGTATATTTACTATTTTGTTTCATGAGATCCCTTCCAAAATAGATTTGTGAAGCCCACAAGACTCAACCATAGACATATATTTTATACTAGTACATTTCTTTACATTATGTAATGCTTACCCACTAAAAATAAAAGATTTAATTAAAAATCAATTATAAGATAATAATTTTTTTAATATAAAGTCAAAATACTCCTTAAAAGTAGCCTTCAATTGAAAGGCATATTTTATCTATGAAAGATGGCTGATTTTTTATTAAATTCTAGAATTGGGGAAAATCTTATCCGATGGATTCTCTGCTATTCCATCAATCTACATCAAAACAAAAGGCGGCATCTTTAGAGAGGTCTTCTTTAAGACTACGTAATGCTTACCTACTAAAAACACATTAAATGTGAAATTAGGGGCCACTAATTCAAAGCGGATGAATTTTCCAGAAACTGAGAATATGACGTGATTGGACGTCTCATGAAATCTGAATTCTTCCTACTAGCTTCGTGGATCTAAGTATAAGTTTACTTGGATTATTTATCTGCATCTAAGCATAATTTTACTGAAGAAAAAATAAGTTGTCTCAAAATAATAATAGCCAAGATAATGAATTTAATTGTTATATAAAAGTATTTAGTTTTATATTTAATGTTAATTTTATTAAGAAAAGTGTTATTAATTGATTTTTTTCTTTATTCATATTTTAGAATTTGTAAAGTAAAAGATGTTTCAATTGTTAAAATATGTTTCATTTAAGATTATTTTTATACCTGCAAAAATGATTTTTGTCTTAAATATTTCAACCATGTTCATAAATTTGAACTCCTAGGCATAGAAATGCCTTGGCAGGTTTTTCACTTTAAATTCTTCTTTACTTTGTTGTTTACAACCTTACAATAAATGATTAGCAATGTTTAGGAACTCCTTGGGGAGATTGTTGGGCAAGGGTTTTCTAATTCCGTCAACTACTTAGGTTTTGATACAATTTTGGAACAATGATTGAAGACATGCCAAGCAATCATGCACAATATCCATAATTGATGTATATGCAAATATCATGTTGATGCTATATTATTATGGCAATGGAATGTATAATGAAGCTCTAATGTTATATTCTAGATTCTATGCAATCATATTAAATTATGGTTTTGGCCTTTTAGACAATACCCTTGCATGCAAATTGCTTGTTTTCATGTTCATGCCAACTCATAGTAGCTAAATTGAGAGGGGTTCACTTGAATCATTGCATTAAGGAAAACTTGGTCAAACTATGCTCATATTTAAAGAGAAATGTATAGGTTATCCATTCTTTAACATTACATTCAACCCCACTTTGACTTGCATGTGATCTACTATGAAGTTCTATGTCAAAGTAAATAAATAATCAACATGAAAGTAAATATCCATACTCATATAAAGAATACGAACAAGGATAATGATTTTGCATATTATCCTCACGATAATGTTTATTAAAAGAAGTAAAATTGGAGAGAGAGGGAGAGGTTAGTTTATCTTTGTTGATGCCTAAAATTTCTAGGAAAACAACATTATGGGAAACTCAGTTAATGGGAGACCAATTGCATTAAACTGAGTGATCTCCGAGTTTTTAAAGAAGTCGAATCCTTATGTATTTGAGGGGGTTGGAAAGGGAAAATAAAGAAAATATATAAAATAAAATATAATCTAAGGCGATGCACCAAGAGTTAAGTATGTAGGCACGGGAAATCTTCCTTTTGGACAAGATTTGAGGGCCCATTCAACAATCTGCTTATCTGAAAATAACATAAAGCATAGATGAAAAACCTAAGAAGTTTATCAAATAACATAATGTGACTTCCATACACATTTATTGAACAAGAAGAGTTTAGAACATGATTTGAATCAACAAATTTATACTAAAATCATATAAGTCTTACAGATAAACTACTCAGTACAAGAAACATCACAGTATAATGTCTTATCAATTAACTAATAAACAGAGAAGCCAAAAAAACTAGCACAGTCTATGAGTCTTAATACAATAATTAAAAAAATACAAAGGCCTACAGTCTTTCAACACTTTTTTGTGTAATTTTTTAACCCATTTTTAGAGAGTCAAAGAAGTATATATAGATCACCATCACCTAGGAGCCAATAATAGAAAATGTTCCCCAAGCATGAGCGATGTTGCCTGTTACAATGATTCACAAAGTTCATTGCAATAGAAATATTTTGAAACGTGGTATCTAGTCACCTTTGAACAAGGTGTGCCCCTCTACAAATGATGATTGTGGTCCTAGGGTAGAAGTATCAAAATTCTCCAGACAACACTTGTTGCCCACCCATAGAGTTGGTTAGGACACATGACACAGTGGTAGGGCTTCCTACTCATTCATCTCCCCTTGTGATCAAAATCCCCACAGATAAGACATATGGAGAAGTTTGCATTTCAAGATCATTGACTATGGGGCCCGCCAAAAAGGTGCCAATGACATGATGTAATGTGGCATGTGAGAGAAGCTCAAAGGAGAAATAAAGGAGAGAGGACTCACAAAGGTCTGCGTGGGAAAAGCATGGCGAAAGGGCGAGGGTCAAAAGAGAAGCAAGGGAAGAAAACCTTCAAAGGCACCTACAGCTAACACGTGGAGAAAGTGGATGAAGGCACGACCATAATGAAGCCCAAAAATATGCAAATATGTGAAGTGTAGGTCAGGACCATGCAAAACCAACAACACCAACCTGAAGGGATCTTTATGGATTTTAATCCACAACTTTTGGTGACTATCAGAGGCATTTTGCTTGTAGAATGGGAACCCAAAATTTTTGGTTCAAAGACCAGAGCCTTATCCATTGAGCAACGAAGTTAGAGCTTTGAGAGTGTAGTTTACAGAGGCACCCATTTAACCTCAGATGACATCAATAAGGTGCACATATTCTCTTGCACCTCATGCAGATCGATAGTTTCTTTAAAGGTAGCTCCACGTGGAGATTCTGGTCCTAGACTCAAGCTGAAAGAGAAGCCACACTATTAGATGGGTGGCACCTTCAATATCTATTGTAGTGGGAGGTTGACTGAATGATTAGAAAGCAGATAGATCCTATTGCTTTTCCTCGATCTTTGTTGCAATGTGCTCCATCGTGGCCACTGAATCATTAGAGATAAAGGGGGAAGGAAAGCCCTTTTGACTCAGTTGAGAGAATTGCATCCACATATTATTCATAGTCCAACCCAATTACTGAGCAACTACTAGCCTGGAGGATGGTCACATGACAATGAATGAATTATTTTGCCTTCTTGGCAGCTAACCTTTGATCTTCTATCCCTGCGTTTACCAAGTCTACATTTTCCATAGTGTACAATTTGTCCAGCAACTTCTCAACCTTGGGCACCCTTTCCACAATGAATTGTGGAACTTTCTCAATCATTCCATGCACCTCCCTGCTTAAATTCATTATATCTACCATGAATTGGAGAGCCAATTGGAGGGTCAAACAAAAAGACTTGAATTTCTCTAAGGATGAGGCATATAACTGTTGGGCTACTAAAAGGAGAGTTGATTGAGGAGCATGAGGTTGGGAAGGAATTTTCAAAATACCTATCTCCAACTCCTTATAATCGATTTGTTCCATCAACTTGTCAACTTTCCTAGCAGATGCAATGAGCCATTCTTGTAGAGTTCCCAACTCGGCATCCCTTCTTTTCAATAGCTCCTTAGCTTGACCTTGAGCTCTGGATTCCCTTTATAGGGAGAGCTTTAATTCTTAGATCTCCTTTTCAAATTGAGCTTGTTAGTCCTGGGGCTCCTTTCCTTTTGCTGCATTTCCTGCTCTAATTGAGCTCACTGATCCTGAAGCTCTTTATTCTTCTGTTGCATTTCTCCGTCCGCTTGAGCTAACCAGTCTTGTAACTCCTATTTTTTTGCTATAGTCTAGTAACCAGGTTGGCATCTTGGGACTAGAACCTTGCAAGTTCCTCCTAAAGTTTGACCTTTTTCACCTATGCTTGTTGAGAAAAGTGTGCAATTTCAACTTCCTTAGCCTTTATCATTTTCTGTAGGATCTCCATTCTCTCCTTAATGTTTTTGAGCTCCTCTTCCTACTTTTTTAGTTGGTGACTATGCTTCAAAAAGTCTGTAGTCACCACCCGCTGAGTCTCCTCCATTACCTCAACTTTGTCCTATGGTCAGGTTGAGGAAGAGAAAAATGGAATGAAATCATTGTGGTCTTAGATGATGTTTTCTTTGGCAGAGTGACTGCCAATGGGGAGAAAGGGGGAATGCTATGCCAGGGTCTAGTTTGGGAAGTGACGAAAGGACTCATAGGGAGTGGTGGTGATATAGTGGATATGTAGAGGTTACCATCTATTAGGAAAGTTGATTCAGAGCTAATGCAATGGAAGCAAAAGGGGTTGCAATGGAAGGTTTAGATTGGGCACTAATGAAAGATGGAACAAACCACATGGAAGTAAAAGGTGCCTATCCAATTTGGGAGAATTGGGAGAACTCCCATAGGCACATAAGTAGAAAATGAAAGGCCAACGCTCGAAGTGATGGGAAATGCATATACAGTAAGGTTAACCGAAAAATAAAAAGTGAGAAGAAAGGGAAAGAAAGATACCTAAGAAGCTGCAAAATTTGATCCTTGGCTCATTGCAAGTACTTGCGAGCTTTCTCTGGGAGTTGCATCGGTGTGTGGCCTCTCTTAGGTGGAGAATTATCCACCTCTATGACCTCCTGAGATTATTGGGATGCTCTGGGACTCTTCGTAGCCCATGTATTTGGTAGCGAGGCCTCTAAATGAGATGTAGTCATTTGCATGCTGAGCGAAGCTTTGTCGGGTTGTTTAGATGCTTCTCCACCTCTCTATATTTGGGCCTTCTTTGCCTCTTTTCTTTTCATTATTTTGGTCACTTCCTCTGGATCTACCTCCTCATCTCCACTTGCATCAATATCATCATGCCCTCTATTCCAGAGATAATCAAATATGTCATCCATGTCTAGCTCCTAGAATAGGGCATCAAGGCATTTGGTCTCTTGATAATAAATCCAGAATTGGGCAATCTTTTCCTCACTCCACTGGTATTTCTTGGAAATTGATTATGAAAGGTGGCCCCAAATTTACACTTGTCACTGGGCTTTGCTAAAGTAAAATAGAAAGATAGCCATGGTGGCCTATTATCATCAGTGGGAACATAGGCTAGGTCTACAAATAGATTTAGGTCCCCTGACTATGGATTCCACTGAGCTTCCCAGTAGGGTCAGGAGTTGTGAGTCACTTTAATGAGAAAACTTGCTAAGTAATTATCGGGATTATAATCCTATTTGTAACAAATTAATACTAGCCTCAAATGAGCAAGCTTCGTAGCTAGTAGACCATGCGTCTACTTATTTACCATTATTACTATACTAAAGCTCAAAGGGAATTTGAAAAAATGCATCTTATTATTTCCCCTGCAAAACTTAACGTTTATAATTGCCAATTGCTAAAATACCTCAAGGGCTAACACCCTATTTGTGAAACAGACCGAGAGCCAAAATGGTTCCTCGGGAAAACAATGCAACCTAATAAATAAAAAATCCTCCCCAAGGAACCAATCACAAGGAGGAACAAAATCTTGCATCCACCTTACTTGATTGGCAGAGAACCTATAACAGTCACCCTCACCCTCCTTATTAAAACCTTGCAATGTTGGAGTTAGAAGAAAAAACTTGAAAAATGCATAGTAATCATAAGTTATGGAAAGGAGAGGAGTCCACATAGAAACTAGATTTCTTACCCCATTTTCATCAAAAATAGGCAAACCCATATGGTTTCTAAAGAAATTAGGGTTTTGGTGCAAAAACATGTGAGCAAGGAAAGAAGAAAACCTAAACCTAAACTCTGTGTGTTATTCCTTGAATTGGTTCAACATCTCCTGAACAATGACCTCTATGAATTCATACCAAAATAAAGAATGTTACAGTCTTCTCAACTAAAAACCCAAACCCATTTGCAACCCGTGCACATTCTTGTCACTGCCCATGCCACAAACAAAATCCAACTTGGAGAAGGCATCCTGTAAGTCTGTGTTCAAAACATTGTACCCAACCAAAAACTGTGGTGGGCTATTATCGTCCTTGGCTCTTTTTGTTTCTTGATTATAAAAGCTTAGATCACATTTTATGGTTCTCCAAAGAGTTTCCAAGCTACTTTCAATGAATCTCTCCATCACTTTTGTCCCCCTTCCTATAGGGATGCATAGCATATCCCTAATAGCCTCAACGTTGATTACCACCCTCAGGTTCTGACCTTTTATCTCGCT
This sequence comes from Sequoia sempervirens, assembly GCA_007258455.2. NCBI lineage: Eukaryota > Viridiplantae > Streptophyta > Pinopsida > Cupressales > Cupressaceae > Sequoia > Sequoia sempervirens. Next base: position 172,289,674 of record VDFB02193867.1, read on the forward strand.
GGTATTTGAATTGAAATTTTGAGTGCATTCATGAACTAGTTCTAGGGAGTGATGCACCAAAGGGACTATATACTGTGGAAGACTGCAAAACCTCAACTTGTGTGCTAAAGACTCTTGGATGTTAGTCTTTTTCATTCTCTCATAGGCTACTTCCCTAAGACTCTTAGGGTTGGTTTTGAGTTCTACATTATGAATTTTGTCCCAATCTTCCCCTATTTGGGCTTTTCTCCTGTGGTTTTTCTTCTCCACGACCTGTGTGTGAGTCCACCTTGGCTTTCCTAGCATCCTAGGTGAAGCATAAGAGATGTTACTAAAAACATTGGCCATTGGCATCATCAACATGGTGTCAGATAAGCTTTCGACCACCTCTCTTTGTGCTTCCATTTGAGGATTGTGGGCCATTTCAGAATTCTATAAACTTTTGTGAATGCTCAACCTTTTTACAACCCTTACTTGGGCTCTTTTCAACAAACTCTGCACTCAAGACTCTTCACAGTGTTGCTCTTTCTGCATGCAATACTAGCCTTTTCTTGAACTAGAGTTAGAGACAACGATTGACTTTTTTCAATAAATTCGGCACGTACCGCCAACTCTTTCATTCATACAAAATGAATTCTTTACCTTTTAAAAAGACAATAATTCATAATGACCATTAGCCATTATGTCCTACAACACCATTTCTTGGGAAATTGAGTTGGTAATTAAAGGCATACAAAACCTATCACATGCTTTTCCATTTATAACTTAAAAAGAATGATTCAGCAAAAGGGCATAATGAGTACATGAAAAGATTTGAGTTCATCCTTGGAGACTAAAAAGCATCCACATCTAGAAACTTAACACCTGATCGTGTGGACTATCACTTGTGCATGCCACTAGTTTTAGCTGATTAATTACCTCTTCTTAATTTGCATACAACAATTCATACGTAGCAAACACAACCTGGTGGGATTTTCGAGTTTGTTCTTGATTAGCATCATGCTTATTGCATGCATTGTACCTTGGCTACATCTATAAATAGACCTAAGGATAGTAGCAGAATTTACACTTGGTAATTGGGATTATTGATAGACACAATGAATACTCCTATTAGGCTAACTAGCAATAGGTCTTAGGCAGCTTTTCTTGGGGAAATTTCTAGCAAGCTTTTGAAACACATGATAAATAATAAGTATTCTTTGGCCATAATCACAATGAAATGGGTAATAGGGAGGGATTGTATAGAGTATGAGGACAAGTATAGGGTAAACATTGATATTTGCTCTCATTTTGTTGCTTCTTTGCTTGACATTTAGGTAGCCAAAAAGATGATACTACAACTCTCCATGGAAATTTTTCCAAAGTGCTACCTCAGAGGCCTTGGTGAAGTTGTGATGAATGTAGTCTATGGCCTTGGTATTCCAATAGCGAGCAATCTCAATCAACATATTGAAGAGGATGCAGTGGTGCCCTAGGTACCATTTCTTAGTAGATTTCACATTATAACTATTAGAGTACACCACCAAAGATTTTCAGGTGCCTGCCACTTCTTACTGAGATGCTACAATGTAGTTCTTTTCTATGGCGTGGAGTGGTATATTGACTTCAGAAACCTGGTGTTTCCTCCTCCACTTGTTGTCGTTGTTGGGGTCCCTGTTGCCCCTACTCCTACTGATTTTGTTGTTCCTAATGTTGTTCTTGATGTTGTTCCTGTTGAACCTACTATTGCTGGTGGTGATGCTACCCCTGTTGAATAATAAACTCTTTTCTCCTCCTTTTTGTATATATGTCTTCAAAAGCTTTTAATATATATACTTGAAAAGCATGGCCTAAGAGTCATTTTGCATTGTAATGTTCCAAAGTATATATTATCATATAATGAATATAAAGCTCTTTTTGTTAAAATTCTATCTCTTTTTCTTTTCTTTGCTTCTTGCATCATGGGTTCTATTTAAAAAGACTAGCCGAACAAAATGCAAAAAAAATATTTAGGGTATGTACAGGATCATGATGGGCCAAAAAGTGGCAATATGATGGGTATTTGTAGTGGTATGTGGCTGATGAATTTTTGTTTACCCAAAATTGATGAAATGAAAAGGGTTTTTAAAGGAGATTCTTAGCTTTCCACCAATATAAATTATGCTTCACTTTGAATTTAATAAATAATTATTATTCATTTTCTATTTGAATTACGATTAAAGTCTTGATTGATAGGTTGATTGAAAAACATCTATCACTTTTAAACAGTATCACATTTTTTGAATCCAAAACATGCATCACATTCTATGTTTCACATACTATAGGATTAAAAGAAGAAAAATTGAATTTCATGAAGTTTTGACCAAGTTAAGATGGTCAGACATACAAGTTTTAATATTTTTAAAATTTGTAATAAAAATTCATAATTAATTATTTACTTGGAAAAAATTACAAAAAATATGCATCACATCTGGACATGAGTCCTCTACTTATGTCTAAAATCTTATAAAAAAATATTATCATTTTATTGTGGTTAGGGTGGTCAGACAGACACTTACTTATTTTTTCCCTGAAATTTAAGTACTACTACATTGAAATTTCAAATTTTCACCAAATAGATTTTTTTATTTTCTAAATAAACCTAGTAGTTTAGAAACTAAATTCTATTTGTTACAGATTCTATTCTTACATATTTTTGAAATAATATAGATAACTTATTCAAATTTTTACGTCAAGTTTCCTAACTCTGATTTTTCTGAATATTTTGCCACTTAAGGGCCCATTTTTTCCATGATGATCCTGCACATACCCTTTACATAATTATATATTTATATTTGTAAAATGATTAATGAAGCTAATTAAAAAAAATTAGGTGAATTCCTTTGACAAGAATTCCCAACACTTCTTTTTCCATGTTCTCTAATTCAAATGCATTATGTTGCTTGCATTGAATAATTCAAAAAGGGCCTACCCAAAGACTATCAAATTTTTTGTGTTGGCTAGGCTTTGCAGCCCTCTCATTGAATTTTAGCACCAAGCCTCCGCATTTAAGACCTTGGTCGAAGGTTTTCTTGTCAAACCACTTCTTAATCACTTGTTGATAGTTATGCACGGCCATCAAGTCCTTTTCTCTTTTCTCTTGTACCTCCAACAACTCAGCCAACCAAACCTCCATGGCTACATTTTTCTCCACCTTCAAAGACTTAAGCAACTATAATGTAGGAATATCCATATAGACAGGAAATAGCACTTTCTTCCCATATACCAGCTCATATGGTGAAGTCTTTAAGACTTGATTGGGGGTTATTTGGTTTTCCCAGACCACTACTTTGAGGTTCTTATGCCACTCTCTCTGGTGTTCTAACTTGATTCTTTTGATGAGTTGGACTAAATTCTTATTAGTCAACTTGGCCAAACAATTTCACTATGGGTAATAGTTCAAAGATTCCTTTAGGAATATATCATGCTTAAGTGTGATTTGGGATACCTACAAACCCAAAAAGGCCTTTGCATTGTCATAGATGATGGTCTTTGGTGGGCCAAACCTTGTTACCAGTTCCTTGAGGAAATTCACGATCTTTGCCTCAATCACGTTCTTCAGGGGCATGACCTCAATCCATCTGGTAAAGTAATCGGTAGTTGTGAGGATCCACTTATGTTTGAAATTGTTGAATTTTGTGGTTGTGTTAATGATATGTGATTTTCATTGATGTCAACACTATTAGCATAAATGTATTTGAAGCTATATATGTCAAGGATATTGAGAAAATTGTAATAAATGAGTTCCAAGTTGTCAGTGGTGAAGTGAAGTTCAGTATGGTGGTTATATTTGTACATTGTTCATCAGAGGTTGTGGACTAAAGGGTTTGTTGTTGAGTCTATCTAGTTTATCCATGTCGAGTTTCAGAGATCCACATGAAGATTTGATCGAGTTATGAAGATTTCCATTCAGATAGTTTTTTTCTTTCTTCAGTTGGTGTTCTTGATTGAAGATGATGCTATTTTAGTTAGTTCAGTTGTTGTGGATGCATCTCTTGTGATTCATGATGATTGTAGATGTTTCTAGATTGTGCTCTATCTTTTTTGTAGGTCCATGTTGATCATTATGATCGTGGTTGTTGATTTTCTCTTGCATGTTCATGTTTTTTTCGTTCTTGGCCGACATAGTGTTTGTAGCGTGTTGTGGACCTTCAAGGAGAAATTAATTGAAGTGTCTTCATGCTGGAGATGTTGATTTGGGTCCTCACTAAGTTGTGGCCAACCTTGGTTGATTCATATTGATAATCTTTAATGTTTTGGGCTGATAGTTTATATTCATTTTATTATTTCTTTGTGGTTGACTTGTAGCGATGAAATTTCATGCTGCGGATATATACTTGAGCGACTGTTTATTCAAATTTAACAGTGAAAAAGGTGTGCTTTTGTGTGTGTGTGTGAATAATGCACTAAGTCATTCGAAGGTAGAGCAGAGTGTGAAGAATTGTGAAGAAGTGTTCATGTGCTTAATTGGAACTGTAATTAGGCATTAGCAGATGCTATTTTCTTAGTTCAAAATCCAGATGTCTTTAATCTGAATCTCTTTATAAGACAATTTTTCTTCCTTTGTAATTGAGCAATGAGCTCTAGGTAGTGTTCTTGAATGAATGTGCATTCCCCATATTTCATTTTCATTATACTTTTAATAGGGTATAATCTTGTGGATTGACCTCCACCGTGGTTTTTCCCCTAACAAGGTTTCCATGTAAAAAAGTATTGGTGTTATGTGTGTTTATGATGTGTTGATGATTTATGTTTTCATGGTTAATAATTAGATTAGAGAATAAGGTTAATAAGTTGAATAAGTTTTTAATTTTTGTGACAACTGATTCACCCCCCCTCCTAGTAGTCTGCCCTTGTATTGCCAACAATTGGTATCAGAGCAGGTTCCTTGGAAGAAGTTTAACAACTTAAGGTGATCTGGGATGACAAGTTATAAGAAGGATAGTTTGACATTTGATGGAACAAAATATTGTTTGTTGGAGACTCGAATGGAGTTCCATCTAAGATACATTTGTGAACCCTACTGGAGTATTACAAGTAATATGTATATTATTCCACAGAATGGTCCTACTACTTCTACTAAGATCAGAGATGCTAAGTATAATATTCAGGCTAAGGAAGCTTTGTTGAGTGCTTTGATTGATTCTAAGATGACAAATGTTATGGATCTAAGGACTTCTTATGAGATCTAGAAAAAGATGGAAACCTTGTATGAAGGTGATGCTAATGTGAAGATTGCTGAGTTGCAGATTTTAAAAGGGAAATATGAAAGGTTGAGAATGGGTGATGATGAGAACATTAATACTTTTATGCAAAGAGTAAATGAACTTGTGTGTGGTATTAGATGTGTTGGTGGAAAGATAGATGAATCTATGATTGTTGCTAAAGTGCTTAGATCCCTTCTTGATTCTTAGAAAGTCAAAGCTAGTGCTATTGAAGATCTCTAGACTATAACAAACATAACCAGAGATACATTGGTTGGTAAGCTGACTAATTTTGAGTTGAGCAAATTTGGTGATGCCCTTCCTAAGGTTGAATCTGCATTTAAGGTTACTACTTTCGGAAGATATTGACAGAGATATGATCCAGGTGAGAGTTCATCTAGAAAGACATTCAAGTATGAGGATGAAATCAAACAGATTCAAGAAGAAGAAAGAGAGCTAGGAGAGCTAGAAGCACTTATTGTCAAAAGAGTATCGATGGGAAAAGGTAAGTATGAAGGAAAATTAGCTCTTAAATTCTTTTCTTGCAATAAGATAGGTCATTTTGCATCAAGGTGTATGAAAAGAGATGTTAAACCAAGACATAACAAGCATAAATTTTAGAAGTGTTACTATGTTGTTGATGAAGGTGTGACAGATGATGAATGAGTATTTATTTCTATCAAGGAAAATAATCTTGTATCTATTGAATTTGTTGGTTGTACAAATGTGGAGAAAGCCCTGGCTAGTTGAGTTGAAGAAAAAGATGAATGGGTTATTAACAATGGATGTTCACATCATATGACAAGAGACAAAAGTAATTTTGTAAGCTTGGAAAAGTATGATGGTGGTGTTGTGAGATTTGGTGATAATACAACTGGTGTGATTTGTGGAAGAGGTTGCATTTCTCTTGATGGTAAGCATAATACTGATGATGTTTTGTATGTGGAAGGCTTGAAGCATAATCTTTTGAGCATTGTTCAAATGGTTAATAAGGGATACAATCTTCAGTTCAAGGATGGAAACTGCAAAAAATTGAGTTCCGAAAATGAAATTGCATCAGGTACAAAACAAAAGGTAATATCTTTCACTTGAGTGTTGCTAGTAAAAGTTGTTTGATTGCTCAAGTTGATGAAAGTTGGTTATGGCATAGGAGGTTGTGTCATGTTAATTTTGATAATATTGTCAAGATGAGTTCCACTAAGGATGTGAGAGATCTACCTAAGTTGGTGAAACCTACCAATGCAATATGCAAGGAATTTCAATTAGGAAAGAAAACTAGGATTTCATTTTGGAGAAAAAAACATTGTTCAAATGAATTGTTAGAGCTTATGCATACTAATCTATGTGGTCCCTCTAAGGTTAGTAGTTTACAAGGTTACAAGTATTTCATGTTACTCATTGATGATTATTCTAGAATGGTATGGGTTACTTTCCTAAGGTAGAAATCTGAAGCACTGGAAAAGTTCAAGATCCTTAAAGCTATGGTTGAGACAGAGATAGGTTTGAAGATTAAATGTATGAGATCATATAGAGGTGGTGAATTCACTTCCGGTGAATTTAATACTTTTTGTAAAGAACATGGAATAAAGAGACAATTATCTACACCATAGACCCCTCAACAAAATGGAGTTGTGGAAAGTAAGAACAAAACAATTGAAGATGCTACTAGAACTATGATGTTGGAAGGAAATGTTTGTCATGTATCTATTGGAGAGAAGTTGTGAGTACTATTGTGTACACACTTAACCAAGTACAAATCAAAGGTGATACTGGTAAGACCCCTTTTGAGCTATGGACTGGTCAAAATCCTAATATTAAATTCTTCAAAATATTTGGAAGCAAATGTTATATTAAGAGAGATGAAGACATAGGAAAGTTTGATGCTAGGATTGATGAAGGTATCTTTCTGGGTCATGCTACTAAAAGTAAGGCCTACTAGTGTTACAATAAAAGATTGAAGAAAATGGCTGAAAGTGAAAATGTTAAGGTTGATGAAGACTTTGGTAAACTATCCAAAACCTATGGATATGACTTTGATGATTAGGATGAAAGTACAAACAAATGAAAACATGTTCAGACTACAAATCAAGTGCAAATCAATCCGATAAATCAAGAAAATGAAGAAGGAGAAACTAGCGAAAGAGTAGAAGAAAGATCAAAAGAGCCCAAAGTTGAAGAAAATCCTAAGAAGACTCTAAGGTATGTAAGATTGAATCATTCAGAAGATCATACTATAGGTGATAAGAACAAAGATGTCTAGACTAGGAGAAAGATTGCAGAAGAGTATTACTTGATTTCTAAGACTGGGCCTACTAGTGTGAATGAAGCATGTAAAGATGAGCATTAGATTGAAGCAATGAAAGAAGAGTTAAAAAAATTTGAAAATAATGATACATGGATTCTTGTTCCTAGACCTAAGGACAAGAATGTCATTGGAACCAAATGGGTCTTTAGAAACAAACTAGATGAGCAAGGTGAAGTGGTTAGAAATAGAGAAAGACTGGTATGTAAAGGATATTCACAAATGGAAGGAATTGATTTTGAATAGACCTTTTCCCCCTGTTTCTATAATTGAAGTTGTAAGATTTTTTCTTGCCTATGCTACTTACAAGAACTACAAAGTTTACTAGGTGGATGTAAAATTAGCTTTTCTAAATGGTGAATTGGAAGAAGAAGTGCATGTTGAAAAACCTAATGGATTCGAGATGATTGATAAAGAAGATATGGTGTTTCAGTTGAATAAAGAATTGTATGGACTCAAGCAAGCCCCTAGAGCATGATATGCAAGATTAGACAAGTATTTGTTGAAGCTTTGATTTAACAAAGTTACTGCTGATAGTAATCTATATTTCAAGAATGATGATAAAGATCTGATTGTTGAAGCCTTTGTTGATGATATTATTTTTGGAGGAGATGATGCTTTGTGCATGAAGTTTGCTAATGAGATGCAAAATGAATTTGAGATGTCTATGATTAGTGAGATGAAATTATTTTTAGGATTGCAAATTACTCAGTTAGATAAAGGGATTTTTATATCTCAGTCCAAGTATGTGAAGGAATTGTTGAAGAAGTTTGGTATGGAAGATTCAAAGCCAATTGGTACATCCATGGTGACTAGATGCAAGTTGAAAAAAAAACATGATTCTTTGAAAGAAAATCAAACAAGATACAAATCAATGATTGGTGGATTGTTGTACTGAACTCAAACTAGGCCTAATATCATGAATGTTGTATGTATTGTTGCAATATTTCAAGCTAATATGAAAGAATCTCGTGTGACTATTGTGAAGATAATTTTTAGATACTTAAAGGGACTATTGATCTTGGCCTATGGTATCCTAAATATGATGATATTACTTTGAGTGCCTTTACTGATTTTGACTAGGCAAGAGATGTGAATGATAGAAAAAAGTACTAGTGGTGGAGCATTTTTCTTGGGCAAGAAGCTAATTTCATGCTTAAGCACGAAGTACAATGCCATTTGCTTGTCTACTATAGAGGTCAAATACATTGTTGTTAATAATTATACTTGAAATTCCTATGGATGAAATAGATGTTGAAGGATATCAAAATTATATATGATGAGCCTATTGCTATATTATATGATAACTCAAGTGCTATTAACATTTCCAAGAATCTGGTGTTACATTAAAAAATAAAGGATTTATCTATCAAGTTTCACTTTTTGAGGGAGAAGGTAATTGAAAAGGAAGTCAGATTGAAGAATGTGCCTACTAAGGATCAGATTGTAGGAATCTTTACAAATTTGTTGCCTAAGGATACTTTTGAGTATCTGAAAGGGAAGTTAGGGCGTGCCTACTAAGGATTAGATTGCAAACATATTTACCAAGTCATTGTCTAAGGATAATTTTGAGTATCTCAAAGGGAAGTTAGGGGTGATTACCCCTCCTAATCAAAACTAAAGATGCATTGCATTGCATCAGCTTGTGCATTTCATAGTCATATCTTGTCTTAGATTGATGTTGTGGTGGCTACTACTCAGGGGGAGTAGTCAGATGTTTAGAAATTCAGATATGTGGTTCAAAGCTTAGATAACTTTTTCATTGATGTCAAAGGGGGAGAAGAGTCATGTGAAAAATTGGTGATTATCTGAGGAGAAAAGCCTTATGGGGAGAAAGATTAAGTGAAAGTGTTCAGGAGAAGATGAGTCAAAACCTAAGAGTTAGTGGTGTTGATGGTGTTTTTCACATCATGTGTTGCCATCAATTCCAAAGGGGTAGATTGTTTGATTTTTTGGTTGTGTTGATGATATGTGATTGTCATTAATGTCAACAATATTAGCATAAATGTATTTGAAGTTGTATATGTCGAGGATATTGAGAAAATTGTAATAAATCAGTTCCAAGTTGTCAATGGTGAAGTGAAGTTTAGTATGGTGGTTATTTTTGTACATTGTTGATTAGAGCTTGTGGTCTAAATGTTTTTTTTTTAGTGTATCTAGTTTATCCATGTCAAGTTTTAGAGATCCACATGAAGATTTGATCGAGTTATGAAGATTTCCATTCAAACAGTTTTTTGTTTCTTTAGTTGGTGCTCCTAATTGAAGATGATGCTATTTCAGTTAGTTCAATTGCTATAGATGCTTCTCTTGTGATTCTTAATACTTGTGGATTTTTCTAGATCATTTTTGTACATCCGCATTGATTGTTGTGATCGTGGTTGGCCATTTTCTCTTGTGTGTTTGTGTTTTTCTTGTTCTTGGCTGACATAGTGTTTGTAGCATCTTTTGGATCTTTGAGGAGAAGTTAATTGAAGTTTCTTCATGCTGGAAATGTTGATTTGGCTCCTCACTAAGTTTTGGATGACCTAGGTTGATTTACATTGATAATATTTAATGTTTTGGGCTGCCAATTTATATTCATTTTATTATTTCTTTGTGGCTGAGTTGTAGCGATGAAATTTCATGTTGTGGATATATAAGAGCAATGGTTTATTTGAATTTAAGGGTGAAAAAGGTGTGCTTCTATGTGTGTGCACAAATAATGTTCTAAATCATTCAAAGGTAGAGTAGAGTGTGAAGAATTGTGAAGAGTGAGGAAGAGTGAAGAAGTGTTCATGTGCTTAATTGGAACTGTAATCAAGCATTAGCAGATGCTATTTTCTTAGTTCAAAATATGGATGTCTTTAATCCAAATATCTTTGTAAGACAATTTCATTTCCTTTGTAATTGAGCAGTGAGCTCTAGGAAGTGTGCCTGAATGCATGTGCATTTCCCATATTTCATTTTAATTATACTTTTAAGAGGGTATAATCTTGTGGACTGACCTCCACTATGGTTTTTCCCCTAACAGGGTTTCCACATAAAAAAAATCTTGGTGTTATGTGTGTTTCTGATGTGTTGATGATTTATGTTTTCATGGTTAATAATCATATCAGAAAATAAGGTTAATAAGTTGAATAAGTTTTTAATTTTTGTGACAACTGATTCACCCCCCCTCTTAGTTGTCTACCCTTATATTGCCAATAGGTATTAGAGATGGGATTAATCATCCCAATGAAATCCAGTCCCCACCATGTGAAGGGTTCTTCAACCACTATCAAATTTAGAGGCATTGCAGAGTTCTTCCTCATTGTTGTGAAGAATTTGAATTCTTTGTAGGATTTAACCAGAGAGTTTGAGTCATTGATCAATGTAGGAAAAAAGTACCTAACACACATAATTTTAATGGTAGTGGTCTTTGCAAAGAAATGTCTGCCCACTGGACTGCTATGAAATATGTCTAGAATTTTTTATGCCCACTCTTGGGTGACACGCAGTAGAAGAACACCATTGAAATTCCTTTTGAACAAAACCCCTTCAATGAGCACATATCCATTGTTCTACAATCTATAAAACCTCTTCTTCTAAGAAGAAAGGTCCAATGAAGATTTTCTTGTTTGCATAAATATAATTCTATCTGCTAACCAACAACCTTCCAAATCAGGTTCATTAAGTAGAACTAGCTCTGGTTGTTCTTCCTCAACTACCACTTCATCACATGCTAGATATTCATACAATCCTCTTCCCTGCATGATCTTTGTGGGCTTGTCCTCAATTTCATATTCAAGGATCTTAGTAATAAGTTGGCCCTTTTTTTTGTGATTTCTCCTTCCATTATGTACTTGCACACACTGGAATGTGTGACATATAAAATCACCTTGCTGTAAGATGTGAGGTGTCAGAAATTTTTAATCCCCTGAATGATGGTGAATGCTTGCCTTTCGATGAAGTTATAGTTCATTTCATAATACTTTAAGGTCTTGGAGTGGAAGGATATTAGATGTTCTCCCTTTCCTTCATCATCCTTCTGGGTTAAAACAATAGCAATGCTAGATTTGCTACTGAACACATACATTATGAAGTCCTTTGATAGGTCTGGGTTTACGAGAACAAAAGCTGAAGAAATAGCATCCTTAACCTTCTAAAAGGCTTCTCTCGCATCCTTTTTCCATTTAAACAATTGATCCTTCTTGATCATCAGGGTGATAGGTCTGATTAATCATGTAAAATCATAAATGAATTTGTTTACAAAATTTACCTTTCCCAGGAAGGACTGAACTCCCTTTTTGTTGACTAGTAGGAGAAGTTCCCTAATTTCCTTCACCCACTCTGGATCCATTGCAATTCCATCTTTAGACACTACATGTCCCAATATTTTTCCTTGTAGAACTCTGAAAACACATTTTTTTGGGTTTAGGGATATCCCAAACTCCTAACATTTTTTAAAAACCATTTCAAGATTATCAAAATGATCATATTTTAACTTAGAGAATACCATTAGATCATCCAAGTAGATCAAAATGGTCTTATTGATCAGTTATCTGAAAGAAATATCTGTAGATATGCAAAATATATTGATTGATCTCGTGCACCTGATCCTGATTTACTAACACCAGTCCATCCTAAATCACTTTGTTGCTAACCATTTAATCAAATAATCCTTATTTGATTAAATTCATCATATTTAATCTTGTAATTAAATAAATCAATCTTATCTAATTAAATCATTATCTCCTATTAATTAAATAAATTATTATGTTTAATTAATCATATTCTCTAGTTATAATTAAATAATTCATTTTATTTAATCAAGCTCTAAAGTCATCTGCTTTGAATTAAATAAACTAACCTTTATTTTATTTAAGTCTAACACCACCCCCTTTAATTAAATATATCCAACTTTATTTAATTAAATCTAATATTCATTTTCCTCTCATTTTTATTTAAATAAATCTAAAAATCTAAGTCAAATTTTTAAATCAGCGAAATCTTCATCTAAGTTAATCAAATCATGATTAATCCTAACTCTAATCCATAAAATCCTCTAGATTTTGTAACTTGCACAAGTAAATCAATTTAATTGATGTATAAATTCTTCTATTTCATTCAGAAAAAGGCATCAAGTTGGAATATTCTTTAAATTTAAAAATATCCCTCCCAAATGTCTTATCCTCCAACTTGGCATTTATTACTCTTACAAGTCCTTTTTCTTGAGCCAAGTGGCAATAACTCCTCTTCCACATCTCCCTCCAACATGTCACTTCTTCAAATTCAAATATCCACCTAATAGCATTTATTTTCACATTCATCAAAATTTGCTTCACCCCTCTGCACTAGCATGTTTACAAGTAGCATTTTTCTATTGGTTGATCTTTCATCCCACATTCATCCTTTTTGCTCATTCTTCCATCCTTCTCTTCTATAAATGGAGAGTTATTTTACTAATTTTGGATCAACAACTTATGCAGAGTCATTATCTACACATTTTGAGCAAATTCATCCAAGTTCATCAAGGTTTTCATAGTTTTTTCATCACCATACCTAAGTTATGGAAAATTTGATCAAGGAGCACCATTGATCATCATAAAGCTTGAAAGGAATTGGGAAAGGGCTATTATCCATGGTGCATCAAAATAGAACCAATTACCCCATGGGATTGAGAGTTTGAGCATTTGAATAGGATTTAGATTGCTTTTATTTGTGTTTTTTGCTTTATTTCTTGTTCATTATGCTTCAAATAAATCTTATGCTGAATGATGGGTTTGATTTGCATAATTGACTAATGTTGTGTTTGTTGTTCATGTTTGTGCAAGTCTAGATCCACCATTGACATTTTGGTACTAGAAGGAGGGTGAATCATGAGAATCTAACACATTTTTTTTCTGAAAATTATGTTGTTTTTCAAATTTTTGTGTCTACAGGAAACTATGATGTTGCAAAGATCAAATAGCACCCCTATCAGTCTAGTGATGCTATTTAGTGACACTGTCAACACTCCAAACTATGACACTGAAGGCATTCTCACTTGGGACCAGTCGACCAAACTCCAAAGTGTGCCACTGGTTGAAACAACGACACAATCATGGTCTCTATTTCTCCACATAGCACCGCTAGTTTCACCAAAGAACCTTTGACCTGCTCCAAACTACACTTCCTTTTCAAATTGCACCGTTGGGGTGGGATAAAAGTTATATTTCAAGTTATTTTTAACATGTGCTTGTTATTTTTGATCACCTTTGACTTCGAACTAGTTTTTGGCTCTATTTTCTTAGTCTTTAACCAGTTTTTGTAGGTTGGAGTGATAGAAAGGGAAGGGAGCAATTGAAGAAAAAGGTTTCTTAAGGCATCTTCTTTCCATTGTGTCAAGTGTTTTTAAAAACTTTGGGAGAAATTATAATCCCATTTTTAAGGCTTTTGTTACTTCAAGTGTTAGGACTCAAAATAATTTTTATTTTGGGGGTATGTGCAGGATCATGATGGGCCAAAAAGTGGCAATATGATGGGTATGTGGCTGATGACTATTTTTTTACCCAAAATTGATGAAACAAAAAGGGTTTTTAAAGGATATTCTTAGCTTTCCACCGATATAAATTATGCTTTACTTTGAATTTAATAAGTAATTATTATTCATTTTCTATTCAAATTACGACTAAATTCCTAATTGATAGGTTGATTGAAAAACATTTATAGCTTTCAAATGGTATCACATTTTAAGAATCCAAAACATGTGTCATATTCTATGCTTCACATACTATTGGATTAAAAAAGAAAAATGAATTTCATGAATTTTTGACCAAGGTGGTAAAACATACGAGTTTTATATTTTTTAAAAGTTGTAATAAAAATTCATAATTAATTATTTACTTGGAAAAAATTACAAAAAATATGCATCACATCGGGCATGATTCCTCTACTTATATCTAAAATATTATCATTTTATTGTGGATAGGGTGGTCAGACAGACACCTACTTCTTATTTTTTCCGAAATTTAAGTACCAAATTGAAATTTCAAATTTTCACCAAATAGATTTTTTTTTAAACAAACCTAGTAGTTTAGAAACTACATTCAATTTGCTGCAGATTCTATTGTTACATATTTTTAAAATAATATAGATAACTTATTCAAATTTTTATGTCAAGTTGCCTAACTCTGTTTTTTCTGAATTTTTTGCCACTTGAGGGCCTATTTTTTCTATGATGATCTTGCACATACCCTGGGCTTAAAAAGAAGAAAACAAACAGATTAAAAATAACTTTAGGAAATTACTCGAGTTGGTTTTGGGATTTTAAAATTGAACAAGAAAATTTCACACTTCATCTTGGTCCTTAAAAAGAATTCATTCTTTCTTTTGAGTTTAAAATGAACATGTGTATTTTGTGTTTTGTAATATCTTTTACAAAGTAATATCATTTAAAAGTCATATGCACTTCTCTCGCTCTTCACGATGATCTTGAGAATCAAAAGTCTTTTGGTGATATTAAGTTGTATAAAAGATTGCCTCCACACTTCAATTGGGCTTTTAAAATTGAATAAAATCTTGCTAGTGTGAGTCGAGTATATTTCATGTGTTGTCTCTTTGTTTACACAAACAAGGATTGATCAAACTATGGATGTGCTTGATCACTTTTTTTTACCCTTAGAGGGGCCTGCCTAAGAGACACATTCAAAATGAGAACTCGAAGGTGACTCCAATCGGTTTTTCACTTGGGTCAGTATATAAAAGGATAAGACTAAACTATCAAGTCCAATGGTATGTAGGCCTTAGCCATACAATGTCTTTTAGAATGGGGTACTACCTGAAAAAGTATAAGAGCCCCTAGTAGGATTGATTAAAGCCTTAAGTGGTTTGGTGGATGCTCATAAGGTGCCATGTCCCCAATTACCCTGACTAAGAACCAATTTGTGTAGTAGCCAAAATCCTTACTATTTGTTCATGCAAGAACGGTCATTCTAAAGCTATCCCACATTCTTGTGGTTCTTGGTAGAGATGAGAAGTATGCCATGGGAGTTTCATCGGTACTAAAGCTTGGCTAACCCATAGAAGTGAGTGCCATGGAGGGGAGCTAGTGTGGTCAAGCTTTTAATCATCCACCAAGAATAAGCATAACTCAATTTATCCAAGTATGGATTCAACAAACATTGTCTCTTTCTATCCATAGGGATGTGCATTATCTTGGAATAAAAAAAACCTTTGTTTGGATCTAAAAAATTGGAAAATAAACATTCAGCCATGGTCATCAAATTTCAAACCCTTTTGTTGAAGCAAATACCTTTGAAAAAATTCAAGTGCTATTGCTTTCCCTAGGGATTCTATCCTTACAAGCTTCTAAGCATTTGAATTTATATCTCAATTTTCTCTCACTAAAGTCAACATTAGGGAACTATTACCTTAATCTCCTTGATTTCCACATAATGGAATTTGTGGGATGAGAGGAAATTATGACATTAGATATTTAGTTTGAAAACTTAAATCAAGAAAGTGTTTGTGGTAAAAAGGACTCATTAAGAAAAGATAATAAAAAATTGGACCCCACACATGTGCTCTTCCAAATGATTTCTTGAAAGATCAAAATCCAAAAACCAAAGCCCAAAGGTCTTAGTCAAAAAGCAAGAAACATTTTTCTATGCTTTACGAATTTATAGAAAGATTGACATTCAAATTTTACAAATGTGCATCAAAGAAAAATCCAAATTTGTATTCATTTTGCTATTGTCAAAATCCAAGACTTTTTCAAAGATTTGAGTATCTCACATAGAAAGTATTACCATGTTCTTCAACACCTAGGTCTAGTAAACAAAGTCTCTCTAAGTCTCTTAGGATCAAAATCAAAGCCTTCATCCATCCCTCAAAACATCAAAATTAAAATCATCTCACAAACAAGTTTTCGAAATCTTGAAAAAATCCTTCATACTAAACTTTGGGAAAATCCTTTGTAAATAAAAATCATCTTGTTTGACTAGGCCTATGTAGATAAATCCTTCTTTACACACTTAGTTAAATTATCATCTTCTAGACAAGTTTACTCTAGGGTCCAACATCCAACCTCTTAGAGTTTATGAGTTCATTATCCAAACCAATCAAAATAAAATCAAACCAAATCAAAATCAAATATCCCAAATCAAATCAAACATCAAACCAAAAGTCCTAAATTTTAGCATCCCCTTCAAGGTTCCCTAAGAGTTCAATCATTCACTAAACACCCATCTTTCATTATCCCGTCATCATCCTTTGATCCTTAACATCTTAGAATTTTTTTTGTACCTAAAGTTTAGATCAATCCAAGGAGTTAGAGGTTCACCTCGCACTTTCGTGAAAATTTATCCTCATTTTAATGTCCAAACTAGATCTCAACACAAGAAGAACATGGAAATGAACAAAGAAACATTCACTTCGAGTTACTTGAGTCAAATCACACTCGAAAATAAATCTCATTGGGTCTAGAATTCCCACACTCAATCTTCCTCCACTTCCACAAGATTCTCAAGAAGAAGGTGGCTATGTGGAGGACATCACCAACAATGTTCTAGGGATGACTCAAGATAAAATCATTGAAATGATCCAAAATCTTGAGACTCACAAAATTGTCAATGCCACGATGAAACTTAATCCCTCACAATACATGCTAGAATTGGTAAAAGAATGGGAAAAACTCCCTTCTCACTATGATGTGAGTACTCTTGTGGAGAAAGCTCTTGGGATTATGCCACTGGTCTCATTCACACCATCCTTTCAAAGAATCACTCAAACCATCCCACAAATCACATCATCCATTGCTCCAACTCAACTAATTGTCAACAAGGGGAGCTCATTACTTCATGCTCTTCAAACACACCCCCTTGTGAAAAATGAAGACTTGGATGCAAACACCATCTTGGGTCAATCTGTTCCTCAAAACCTAAAACACCCATACATTCTGCTCACCTTTCATGACCCCAATGACCCATCCTCTTTTCACGCAACACTGACATATCCTCTTAACACACAATTCTCTCTCCCCGTGACTTCACAAGGAGAGGGTGGATTATTTGGACAAGGGGGGATCTTTGACCTCTCATCATCACCATTCCCTTAAGGGAACATACCACCCATCTTCCCACCATTTCCACCTCTACCACTAACATCCACACCACTCCTCAATTTAGGGAAAACCCCTTTACCAAACCTTAATCAGCAAAATCAAAACAATCCCCTAGTCATAAATCAAACCATCGTACTGAATCCTCCAATCATGCCATCGATATCACAACAACAAGTGGCAACAAAAGCAACCAAAACATCATCTACAATACCTCAAAATGTGGTCTCCCAAGGACCTATCACATTAATCGCACGATCTACCATGCAAACATCTATCATCAATGCAACGACACCTCTTATCACAACAACTCACACCATTCTAAATCCTGCACCACCACCACCAAAACCAAATGTGGCCAATAAATATAGCATCACATTACAAGCAACTCAACAAACCTATAAAAAGGCACTTTAGTAGTTCCAAAATCAACAAGCACAACAAGCTACCCAAGCTCAAGCTTTGTTGCAACAACAAAAAAATTCCCAAGCTACCAAATTTGGGCAAGCAGCTCAAGCAACTCAAGTTGCACATGTTTCCTAGGTTGTACAAGCTACCCAACAAGCTCAAGCTCAGGAACAAGCCCAATATCGAGCTTAGCAAGCACAAGCACAAGCATAATACCAAGCAGCTTAGCAACGAGCATATCTACAGGCCCTGCAACAGTACCAAGTGCAACAAGAATCCACCCAATTACTAGCCTAACATCAAGCATTATTGGAATAGTAGTAGCAAGACCAACAACAAGTGTTTTGGGCACAATAGCAACAATACCAACAATAAGTGTTGTTGGAACAACAAAAATTGCAAGCATATCAACAAGCATTGATCACACAATAGAGCTTGCAACAAACTCCCACCAATATACCTAACACTCCACCCATCACCCACACAATCAAACCACATCAAAACATATTCACTCCACCTCCCAATCTGAAAATGCTAATCAATTTGTGCCCCTATCCATTTGATAGGAGTCTTGCAATGGTACCATTCCCAAAGGAGCTTGAAATCCCTAAATTTGACAAACATCATGGGACAGGAAACCCTGAAGATCACACCAAGGAATTCCAGGTACATTGCATGGAGGTTACATATGATGATACATATCTAATGTGGCTATTCCCTCAAAGTTTTGCTAGGCTTTCCATGGAATGGTTCTCTCACCTTCCTCCTAGAATTAAAAAGTTCCAGGAAATCGTGGACGCATTCATAAAGAAATTATGCATTCAACATTGGCATGGATGTTAGTCTAGATGAACTATCTATACTCAAAAAAGATAAAGGAGAATCATTTTCTTCCTTCTTACCATCATGGAAATCCAAGGCCAAAAGGAGAAAATGGACCATGCCAGAGGAACAACAAATCTGAACCATCATTACCAATCTTGAGAAAACCTTTTCATTTCACCTAAAGATGCAATGTATCACCACATCCAACCATTTTATCCCCAAGGCACTCAACATCAAAAGACACCTTATTGCACAAGAGGGGACACCCACATGTCAATAATATCACAACAATCGCCCATCCACTAGTTACAACGAGAAACCTCATACATGGGCAAAGAACAAAAACGTCACTAATGATGGTGTGGTTGATGCCAAGGTCATAATCAGTGCTCCAAAACAAAACATGCAAACATACCAACAACTACAAGGCAACAATCAAAAAAACACACAAGGAAACATGGTATCACAACAACCATCCAATAATCAATTCAACAATTTGAATAATCAAGGAGGACCACCCTCGTGAAACAAATATCCCCCCAAGCGAAAATACACAACCCTTTGGGAGCCAATTTAATTGGTTATGAAGAAATTGGTAAACCAAGAGGCCCAAGTGGAACCACCATGATACAATGAAAACCACCTTTTTTATTTTCATAAAATCAAGGGGCACGCAACGACTAGTTGCATGAGGCTAAAAAATCTGATCCAAGACCTCATCGATCTTACAAGGTCATAAACATTGAAAAACCATCTGGAAATCAAGACCTTAAAATATACACGAATTTGATGTCGAATCATAACAAAGGGAACAACCATGGAAAGACCAAGTATTCCAATGTGAACCATGTGTACAATCATGTTGTTGCATCCCTAGATGAATGGCTCACTGTTGTTAACATCAAGGGAGCCAAAGCTGATTTTGGAGTCACCACATGTGGCAACAAAGTTACCATTACAAGATCATCCCAGCCACCTAGAGCATCCACCTCAAATCTGAAATCCATCCCAGTGGCTACAATTTCTTGGATTAGCTAAAAATAACCCCCGCTTATATCTCCATCATGGAGTTATTGAATATCTCTCCCACACATAGAAAAAACCTAGAGGAAGCATTGGCTTCATCCACCATCTCTGCAGATCTTGAAGTTGACCAGTTCCAAGCTATGGTCAGAAAAATCACCACCCCAAATCTCCCAACATTTTCTAATCAATATTTTCCCACCCAACCATCTCATAATCGTGTGCTCCATCTTGAAGTCTTGGTTCATAAAAACAAAGTCAAAAAGATCTTGGTGGATGGGGATTCAGGTCTAAATATTTGTTCCCTCAAATTAATAAAGAATCTTGGATTCTCTGAGGATGCCACTAAAAAGGGTAAAGGTATCACAATCAGAGCATATGATGATTAGGAAAGAGTGTCTCAAGGCACTATTCAACTCCCTATTCAAGTAGCACTAGCCATCATGGAAACCACATGCTAGGTCCTTGACCTTGATTTGCCTTATAATATTCTCCTGGGTGTCCATGGATCCATGGGATGCAATTTGTTGCATCCACCTTCCATTAATGCATCAAATTTCCATATCAAAATCAAGATGTCATGGTCCATGGTGACCCCAAGACCTTTTATTACTACAAGAACCTAGAAGTAACGTACTATAAAATCCATCAAGTCCCAAAGAACAATGAAGGCCCTACAACTCCATATGTGGACCCAGCTACTTTAGCCTCCACTTTTGAGACAAAGACACTCACCATTCCTGATATCTTTGAAATAAAGGTCATTGTTCAAGATAACAGGTGTGGGGATTATAAAATGAAGAAAAGTGATTTCGTAATAGGAGAGTTACCTCAATCTCCTAGGTCTCACAGGAAACCCCAACCAGCTGAAACATCATCCCAAACCCTCAAAGAAAACCCATCCAGATTCAAATATTCGAGAGATATAAGTCAAGAAGTGGTAGATGAAAAATATATATCAAGCTTTTTGTACCAAGATGAAAGGCCTATGCTTGATCTTCCCATGGATGAGAGCACCAAAGGATTAGAAATGATGCTTGGTATGGGCTATAATAGAAACAAGAAAATTGGATAGAATGAAAATGGTCTTCTAGTACCTCTCATTCAAGAGAAGCGTATGAGAAATCTTGGCCTTAGATGTACCCCTCCAAAGGTAACCATACTTGGAAAAGGTGCCCAAGTTAGAATGGCCAAAACTCCTGCTTAGTTATCAATGTTTGCCCTTTAGTTACCAATATCCATAGGTCAAGTCATAGATAAGTTTACCTTTGACATAACCGATGTATGCAATGATGAGGATCCCATAACTGAATTACCCATGATATTCGAGGATTCCTCCCTTCTCATGATTAGTAACCTATCTTTTGATTCAAACAACCAAACCCATGAGATAAACTTATTCTATCCCCAACTCATCGATTATGACTAGTGAGGACCACCAATTTTTGACACATTTGAAAATGATGAGGCACTCTCAGAATTCATGGTATTATAGGATACTATACCATGTGGAGATCACAAAGCTAGGTTCAACATTGTTCTAGACACACTACCTATTATTGGGAAACAATTGAATCCTTTAGTCGCAAAAGTGAAAATTTGAGAATAATCTTTAGGTCTTTGAGTGAAAACCACACTATGGCACTTTCTAACCAAAAAATAGTAAAAATAAAGGATGCATCCAATGGTGAAAACCTCTCTAAGGCACTGGAGGATGGGGGATTCAATCTTCCTCTTAGTGCTATTCATCGGGAGAAGTCAATAGTCTTAGTAGAGAAGTGCAATCCAGTCAACCCAGGAACAGAAGAAGTGCCACATATCACCTTCTATGTAGAATCACTTTTGAGAGAAGAGAAAGAAATCCTAGCTATTTTCCTAAGGGAAAGGAAGATAAAATTTACATGGACCTATTCTTACATGCCTGGGCTTGATCTAGAAGTTGTGGTTCACCACCTAGTTGTATATCCCGAAGGAAAGCTAGTAAGACAAAAGCTAAGGAAGATGCATCCCCAAATTGCATTATTGGTCAAGATGGAATTGCAGAAGCTCCTAGATGCAGGGTTCATATGACCAATTGATTATTCAGAGTGGGTCTCAAATATTTTACCTATTTCAAAGCTCACTGGGGGGATCCACATCTATATGGAATTAAAATATCTTAACAAAGCATGTCCCAAGGATGATTTCCCTCTCCCAAAGATTGAGATGATTGTGGATATGATGGCAAGACATGAGATGCTACCATTAATGGATGGATTCTCAAGTTATAACCAGATCATGATAGCTAAGGATGACCAACACAAAATGGCCTTCACTTGTCCATGGGGGACATATTGTTGGAATATGATGCCATTCAAGTTCAAAAATGCAAGAGCTACCTATCAAAGGGCCATGAAAATAATCTTCCATGATGATTCACAAAACTGTGGAAGATTATGTGGATGACATATTTGCTAATTCAAAGAAATGTCGAGATCACATAACAACTCTAAGCTCCAGCTTTGATAGGCTAGAAAAGTACAAGGTCCGACTAAATCCAAAAAAGTGTCTTTGGGGTACAATCAGGCAAGATCCTAGGGTACATTGTATCCATGAGAGGAATCAAGGTAGACCCCACCAAAGTCAAAGAAATCCTTGAAATGGAGGCACCGAAAACATTGAAACAAATAAGAGGCCTACAAGGAAGACTCCAATCCATCTGCTGATTTATAGTGCAACTAGCAGACAAGGATATCCCATATTCTCATCTACTCCATAAGGGGGTAGCATACAAATGGGATGAGAAATGTGATTAGGCCTTCAATAAGATCAAGGAGTACTTACTCACACCACCAGTTCTCATGCTTCCAATTCCAGGAAAACCTTTGATCCTATACAAATCAACAACAATAGCACCCTTTGGCACTCTCCTAGCCCAACATGATGAAAATGGGAAAGAGAGATCTATTTATTACATTTAGCAGAATAATGGTGGGGCATGAACTAAATTACACATCCATTGAGAAAGATTTCTTTGCAGTCATGTTTTTCGCATAAAATTTTAGATATTTACATGCTAGCACATCATATAAAGCTCATTGTAAAGATATATCATCTCAAGTATATGATTTCTAAAGCCATGCTCACAGGGAAAACAACTAAATGGGTTATGATGCTAATAGAGAATGACATTGAGTATGTGGAACGCAAGGCTATTAAAGGAAACTCAATTGCAAATTAGATGGTAGAGGCATTGATATAATCAGAAAACCCATTTGTATGAGAGTTCCCCGATGAGTCTATCTTCAACTTAAGTGTGGTAGATCACTAGAAAATGTACTTTGATGGATCCTATACACAACACAGGTCAGGAGTTGGAGTCTTCTTTATTACACCACAAGGGGATTGCATACCTAAATCATACAAGCTATCATTTCCTTACACAAATAACATTGAAAAATATGAGGCTCTTGTCATAGGGTTGAGAACTATAGTAAAGTGGAAGATCATGGCACTCAAGGTCTATGGAGATTCACAAGTTATCATCAACCAAGTGAACAATGAATATCAAACGGAGGACAAGTTGACTCCCTACAAGAAACTAGTGGAAAGCCTCAAAGAGTTCTTCATTGATGTCACATTGAGAAGATAACTATAGCAAATAACAAAGTAGTAGATGCTATGGCTATAATCAGATCGCTATTGGATATCCCATTCAACATCCCAAAGTAAGAATTCCTCATAGAGCAACTTCTTGTACTAGCATTTGAGGTACCAAAGTCTAAATTTTTGAGTGAAATCGTTGGTCCTGGTGATCCTTGGTATCATGATATCTACACCTACTTGAGAATAGGAGTCCTCCCCACTGATATAACCTTGAATCTTAAAAATCCTTTATAAAAAATTCATCCTGTTTTGTCATCATAGGAGATTTCCTATACTGTAGGAGCATTAAAGGAACCCTTTTACGATGCCTAAACATTGAGGAAGCTTTGACCACTTTAACCGAGGTACATAATGAAATTTTTGGTTCACATTCGAGTGGTATGACCTTGGATAAGAAACTATTGAGGATTGGGTACTATTGTCCTACAATGGAAAGGG
Organism: Sequoia sempervirens; assembly: GCA_007258455.2. Lineage (NCBI taxonomy): Eukaryota > Viridiplantae > Streptophyta > Pinopsida > Cupressales > Cupressaceae > Sequoia > Sequoia sempervirens. The sequence continues at coordinate 172,313,573 of VDFB02193867.1, forward strand.
AAGCTCACGACTATGTCTAAAGTTGTTTTTAGTGTCAGCAACATGGGGATCTCATCCATGCACTAGCTTAGGAGCTCCACCCAATCATTACACCTTGGGCCTTTTCACAATGGGGGCTCGATCTCGTCAGCAAAATCACCCCCACCTCATCCAGTGGATATAAGTTCATCATCACCACCACAAAGTATTTCACGAAGTGGGTAGAAGCCATTCCTATTACCTATATCATAAGAAAGCAGATATCCAAGTTCATCTTGAACTACCTAATTTTCCGCTATGGTGTCCCTCAAGCCATTATCTCAGATAACGAGACACCTTTTAGAAACCAAGATGTTCGAGACCTATGCCAAAATTTCAACATCCAACATCACTTTTCCACTCCATGCTACCCCCAAGGAAATGTCCAAGTAGAAGCTACCAATAAGACCATCCTAAAAATCCTCAAGAAAATAGTGAATGATGCTAGTCGTGACTGGCACCTATAGTCGAATCCTACCTTATGGACCTACCAAACAAGTATCTACACACCAATAGGTGCAACCCCTTTCTCCCTTGTCTATGGATCAGAATCCATACTCCCTATTGAGATCAAGCTCCCATCCTTGAGGATATCATTGCACAATCTCATTATAGATGAAGAATATCAAGTATCACAATTGAATGAGCTGGAACTACTGGATGAGCAGTGAATGGATTCTTTAAATCATTTACAATTTTACCAAAACCGTCTTAAGTAGAGTTACAACAAGAAGATCAGGAGTTAGACCTTTCAAGTTGGAGAGCTTGTGTTGAAGGAGAATCAGAAGAATGTTCTGAATCCAGATAGCAAGGGCAAGTTTGAACCCAATTGGTTGGGACCCTTCATCATCATAGTAAGTTGCAAGTCAAGGGCATATCAACTATCAACTATCAACGCCTGAAGGGGAACCTTTGTAGGAGCCCATAAAACGCTCCCATCTCAAAAAAATTTATGCCTAATCTTTCAAGGTGTAAAACAAAAAGTACAAAAAAATACAAAAATACAAAAATACAATAAAAATTAGAAAAAGGATTAAAAATAGTAAGAGAAAAAATCGTCCTCTAGTGAAAACCAGTTCGGTGGTGCTTTGGGAAAGTATCTTGGAGAAAACATGGCAAACAAGCACCTTGAGTAAATAAGCACTCTCCATCCACCATGATCCCTATAGCTCATTCTACAACATCCACCCATCATGTTCCATATCTCAAGCCATCACTCGTTCGTGTCTATATCATAGCTTGGTCCTATGTTTGTATCATGATCCCTCCTAGAACTACTTGGCCCATTCTTAAGGTCAGTTTGTCCTGCCTGTATTGGAGTGGTCTATTGTGTCACAATGGGGGAATGTTCTCATTGGATCAAATTTGTGTATATTCTGAAAGTCTTCCCTAAAATCAAAAAATCCAAAAACATCAAAAAATTCAAAAACATAAAAAAATCCTAAAAATCCAAAAACATTCAAAACATGTCAAAACCCAAAAATAGGTCAAAATTTAGTCAAAAAGGTCTAAAATAGAGTCATCTTATTGAACTACGAGTCTCTAAGCTCTGAACATAGGCAAGGTTGATCTTGGATCATCCCCTAAGACACTTAGGTTAGTCCTTTAGGAGCCCATCACAATAAACTAGCAATCCATTTGCTCATATCTCATCAATAATTGAGTCTATATCAATTGAACTATGTGGTCTTTGTGTGTATAACTTAGGCAAGGCTAATATTTGATTAGCCCCCGAGACCCCTAGGATAAGTCTTTAGGTTAGTCTCTTGGTCAAAATCTCATAAAACCCCAAAACATTAGAAAATTGGAAAATAAAAACAGTTACAAAATCTTGAAAGTACCAAAAACAACCCCAAAACATTTCAAAACATCAAAAACATCCAAATATTTGAAAAAATCCATCCATCCCATCTTAATTTCACCCGCAATAAAATTTCACTCATAATAAACAATCATCAACCCCAACCTTTGGTGAAATAGTCAGAAACAAGTCTAGCTGGTTAAAAGTGGAAACTTAAGTGTCAAGGTCTCAAGTCTAGGTCAGTAGGTAAAAATTTTGGTCAACTCTTGGTACTAATAGCCTATCATCCATTCAATCCCAAATCATCTAATAACATCATGTCCTAGGATACATCCTTCCTACAATGGACATCAACATCAACCATCACCATAGTTTAGTCTTGGCTAGCAATATGAAGAACATTAAATTTTTTGTTTACTTGATCTTTTTCCTGTTGAATTATCTTATTGCATTCATTTCAATAACCTCTCAATGAAGTCCAAACAAGGGGATTTGGAGAGAAAGGAATGGGGAAACAATCATTATCTTTTTATCTGTTGTGCTTGTTGAATTTTCCTATAATATAACCTCGGTCATACCTACTTTGTTTCATCTATAGGGAAGGTGTTTTAGGTTTCTTGTTGACCACATAGGAAGGATTTCCTTTCTATGTTGTGTTTTGAGATGTTTAAAATATATGAACTGCATTCTAAATAAGGTTATGTATGTTAGGTGTGAACAGGAATAGTCCTATCTAATTGTCAAGTCAAAGTCAATCACACTAGGTACAACAACATCCTCGTTCTTTGTACCTCGATGCATCATACCTATGTGTGTTAGAAAACATAAGGTAAGTATCCCTTTTAGGCTCCCAATTCCTGATAAGCAAATCATCATCATCATCATCTCTAATAAAGTCTCGTAGATTATAGACTTGTTGGATCCTCTTGTCTTCATCTCATTTCTTCTTTCTTCTCTCCACGCTAGCATGGTACCATGACAGTTAATCAAGAACATCACTAATGCATCCATCCTACATCCACAAACCATTAACATGTTTCATATTGTGTCATATCATATAGGAAACAATGATTATCTCACATGCATTGCATTTCATCATTGCTTAATATAGATTGGTTATTCTAAGCATCTCATAAACCATACATTTGCATCCATTGAATAATCATAAAATCATCATCATTTCATCCATATATGCATCATCATATCATCCATTTTCATAATCATAAAGGCATCATCATATAAAAATTATCATATCATCCACATAGGCATCATTATATCATCCATATATGCATCACCATATCATATGTGAAAAAGATACTGAAAAAGAAAAAAGCATGTACATCACATAACATATATCATCATCCATTAGGGACATAATATAGATATGTAAGTCTAAGCATGCTAAAAATCATTTGCATAGAACAACATTCACATCCATATCTTTCATACATCATTATCATAAAAAGTGCATAAAAAAGATATTGAAAAACAAATGCATTCATACATCCATAAGCATCTATATAATCATACATACATTGCATCACATAATATAGAATCACATCATGTCATCACATTGCATATAGAAAATTAAATACATCCATCCATAATATATAAATAAAATAGGACACATCTCATAATCGAATCATATCATATATATATCAATAATGGAGTTGTCATGGTAGAAAATAAGGATCAAATGTATGTGTACCACTCAAATGTATACAATGCCCATGGGGCTATAAAAAATAGAGCTCGTGGATCTCAAAAATAATTGTGTTGTTGATCAAAAATGTGTGAGCTAGCACTTATGGTTTCTCCCCTCACCTGCCTGCCTCTCAAGATGGTCCTATCTACACCCTGTCTGCTAGAAAAAATCTGCCACCTAAGCCACCAGAGGCACTGCTTGCCAATAGTGAAATTGATAATACTCAACTCCTACATGGCCTCACAGTACATCTGTGTGGGGACGGTCTTTCCCTATGCCACAACTATCATACTCTCTAGTTGTTGTTGTCTACCCACCTCCTGCACTAGGTGTAGCTCTATAGCCTATCACTATTAACTTTCATTATCTTGCTCTACTATGAGGGCCTAGACCTACTACCAAGCCTAGTCCCTCTTCATCATCAATGTCTACACCTGGTTCTAGAGCTGCTGAATCAACACATCCCTCTGATCAAGTTGAGGTGGCAGAGGTGGTGGCAGTGGTTGATCTCTCTATGGGGACTGCCAGTCCCTAGGGGCATCCCTCAGCTAGTGCCCATCTCCCTGGTCTCTTTGATCTAGCTGGTGGGGAGGTGGTCCTCCTCCTCCATCTCCCTCTCCCTCTCCTCCTCCTCCTAATCCCCAACCCTTCCTTGATGTTCGGCCTCAAGGTCTCCATCGTGGTAATAATTTTCTTGGCATTATCAATCCGACTGGAGGCCTAAACCACTCATCATAGGCATGTGTGGTACCTGGTTCTACCTACCCCTAATCATAAGCTCGAGGTCTGGCTACCAACTATCTGAAACTATCCACTACATTTGTTGTTGGGATCGGCTAACCCCATGTCATCTCTCTAGTGGTCTTAGCAAAGATGGCCACACACTAGTCATCTAGCCTATCTTGGACATCTCCAAAGTGTCTAGCTACTTGATTGGGAAAGTAGCACTCAATCATTGTGTGTTCACATCCCTACATGAGCCTATCCTACCTCACATAGAATTTTTTTTTGTACATAATCATACCATGCAAGCATCCCTAGCCAAGGTCTCCAAGTAAATGTGGTCATCTCATTTATAACCCTCTCCCAGTGAGGACTGCTAGCTTATATTGTGTGTGTGAAGGTAAGGCTACCCCTATATCACCAAACTACTAGGTTTTTTGGCTCCATGTAAACCACTATGACTCTTGAACAAAACATGACTATGTGCTCCCATGCCTAGATATGTAGAAGAGTGACTTTGACACCAATGGCTTTGTTGTTGTAGTATGTGAACTCATGCAAATCATTCTAAAGTGAGGCCAGCATCATTGATCCCCAAGCAAAGCAACACCTCCTAAAGAGCATCCACTCCTAAGCTAGACACTATCCTTGACGGAAATACCTACCTCGCTGATCTGGAGCTACAAGTCCTGAAATAATGGCTGCCACAATCAGTCAAAATGTTGACACCTAACCTCTATAGTGCTCAATATCAATCTGACCCTCGATGAAGACAATCTCATCCATCCCCATGATCTCATAGAACACATTAATGTGGGCGCCCATGTCATATATAACCCTCTCACCATAGATGGGAAATCATAAAATCCACCAGACATCCTCCAGTGTGATGGTTGCCTCACCGATGGGAAGATGAGAGGATGACATCTCACTGTACCATCGCTCAACTAGTGAAATCATCATGGCTAAGCGATTCTTGATGGTAGGAACATACACAATGTACCATAGACTAATCACTCCAAGGTGCTCCTATAGTATCTCATGTAATCCAATCAATCTACTAAGCACGAGGGATTGGTGCTCATGTGGATGTACAAGCTCTCTATCCTCATGCACCAATAAAGCCACAACATCAAGTTTCATAAAAAAATTGGATCTCATTTGAAGTTTTCGCAACTAAAACAACAAATGTGTCACTATTCACAAAGGTGTCATTGTTTGAAAACTCCAAACTATGCCATTGGAAGCCCTAAAATCTAAAACTAAGTCACAACGTCGTTCTTTGATCACATGCCTATTTCACCTAAAAACCCTAATGACCTAACTAGACTGCAATGATGCCATTTTCATATGTGTTGGCCTTTGGAGTTTGACCCCTAAATCGTAAACTGTGAGGTGGCATCATAGGTCGCAAAGGTGACACAATTTGAGGCCTAGCATCACTAATTCTACCCTTTTAGTGGTGCTAAACAACACTACTAGAGAAGTTTGACTTTCAAACCCTAATAAATGTGCAAAAAAATAAAAAATACAAGTTGTGTTAGGGTCACATACCGTTGGTCTTGCACCTAGAAGTCATTAGTAGACTCACACTTCCTTGGAAATATGTCAGGGAAGCACTCTTTGCACCATCTCGCATGAAGGTCAAAGCTCAAAAAATAACAAATTCTAAAGGCTAAGTCTGCAAATAATTGAAAGTGACCCCTTGAAGGCTATTTAAGCATGAAAAATAGGGCTTTTTGACCCTATTTAATCATCAAACTTGAGTTTTGTGCCCTCGACCCCCTTTCTTCCCAACTGAAGCTCATTTAAATTCTTTTTCTCATGTTTTTGCATGTTTATGGCATCTTGGAGCCTTTCTACACCTGTCGGGCAGTTTATCCTTGAGGAGGTAGTATACTATTATAATTCTTCTATTGGGTCAATAGTGACACATTCAAAAAATTGAAATTTTTTTGAATTTTGATCTTAGAAAGTTTATTCTTTGAACCAACACAGTAGGTACATTGCTTCAAAGAAGGGAAAAATGTAGATATGTAAAATATACTGATTGATCCCACACACCCGATTCTGATTTACTAACACCAGTCCATCCTAAATCACTTTGTTGCTAACCATTTAATTGAATAATCTTTATTTGACTAAATTCATCATATTTCATCTTTTAATTAAATAAATCAATCTTATCTGATTAAATCATTATCTCCTATTAATTAAATAAATTATTTTGTTTAATTAATCCTATTCTCCTCTTTTAATTAAATAATTCATTTTATTTAAATAAGTTCTAAAGTCGTCTCCTTTAAATTAAATAAACTGACATTTATTTGATTTAAGTCTAACACCATCCCCTTTAATTAAATAAATCCAACTTTATATAATTAAATCTAATATTCATTGTCCTCTCGTTTTGATTTAAATAAATCTAAATCTAAGTCAAAATGTCAAATTAGCTAAAACTTCATCTAAGTTAATCAAATCATGATTAATCCTAACTCTAATCCATCAAATCCTCTAGATTTTGTAGCTTTCACAATTAAATCAATTTAATTGATTTATGAATTCTTCTATTTCATTCAAAAAGTGCACCAAGTTGGAATATTCTTCAAATTTAAATTCTCCCTCCCAAATGTCTTATCCTCCAACTTGGCATTTACGGCTCTTACAAGTCATTTTTCTTGAGCCAAGTGGCAATAACTCCTCTTCCACATCTCCCTCCAACATGTCACTTCTTCAAATTTAAATATCCACCTAATAGCATTTATTTGCACATTCATCAAAATGTGCTCTACCCCTCTCCATTAGCATGTTGACAAGTGGCATTTTTCTATTAGTCTATCTTTAATCCCACATTCATCCTTTTTGCTCATTCTTCCATCCTTCTCTTCTATAAATGGATAGTTCTTTTACTAATTTTGGACCCACAACTTATGCAAAGTCATTATCTACACATTTTGAGCAAATTCATCCAAGTTCATCAAGGTTTTGATAATTTTTTCATCACCATATCTAGTTTATGGAAATTTTCATCAAGGAGCACCATTGATCATCATCAAGTTTGTGAGGAATTCGGAAAGGGCGATTTTCCACATCAAAATAGCACCAATTCCCCCATGGGATTAGCATTTGAATAGGATTTAGATTGCTTTTAGTTGTGTTCTTTGATTTATTTCTTGTTCATTATGATTCAAATGAATCTTATGGGGAATGATGGTTTTGATTTGCATAATTGACTGATATTGTGTTTGTTGTTCATGTTTGTGCAGGTCTAGATCCACCATTCACAATATACATTGCTTGTTGGAAGGTAGCTCCCACATTTGAGAGGTTGAAGGGTATTTTTGCATAGGAAAACATTCCTCATTTGGTAGTGAATGTTGTCTTGTGTCAGTCCTTCTCTTTCACCCAGATTTGGTTGTAACCAAAGAAGCTGTCCAACAGAGAAAATATTTTGAAGCCAACTATAGACACTAAACATTTTCCTAAGCCTATTCAGCTCTAATTTTTATCATAATTCTAATCTTCATTTTCATAATTAAAGAATGTTAATTGTTTATTAATTTTCTAAAGTCATTTGTCCTCTATTAATTAAATAACTTTAATTATTTAATTAATTCATTGTTACCTTTATTCCTTCTTGATTAATTAAATAAAAATTATTTTTAATTAAGTCACTAATTAAATCTATCTTCTATTAAATAATCATTTTAAATTATTTAATTCATTCCTATCGCACTTTCAACTATAATTAAATAATCACTTTAATGATTTAGTTATTCCTTAGCCTTTTCTCCATTTAATTAAATAAATCTTTATTTATTTAATTTAATCCCAAAATCTTAAATGTTGAATTAAATTATTATTTAATTCATAAAAGGTTTATCCTTAGCAAATTGGACTCTATAATTAGATAATCTCTCTATTATCTAATTAGTCATTTATCACTTATATCTAGATCCAAATTGACCATTCAGTTATCTGGTGATTTAATATCTGATTATCTTTAACAAATAGACTTTTTGGGTTAATCAATCCATTATCTAGATTTATTCTTATTTTCTAGGTGCAAACCTTTATTAATTAAATAACTTTAATTATTTAACTAATTTATTCTCATCTTCTACCTATTTCAATCTTTATCTTTACATGCAAACTTTATTCTTCTGTATCTCGACCAGTTTCCACTTAAGATTAAATTATTATTTAATTGAATCCCCACCATTCATGCTTTATCACTCACACTAATCTAAACCTAACTCTATTGCATGTCATATCTTTAATCTTAATTATTGATTTATCTTTCAATCTAATCCTATCATTCAAAAATAATATTTTCTATAAATTGGATTTAGCTTCATCATTATTACTCCTCTCGAAAACTTATGAGTATTGGAAGCAATGAACTTTAGAAATCTTAAATGTTTCACTATTAAAACTATGATGAGGCTATACTTTCATGCTTAAGAGAAATCTAAGGGAATTTATACTACACTGAGATGGAGAAGTGAAATGAAGGTGATCCATGGAATGCATAAGGGGTTCAGTGAGATCGTTCTTTTTTTTATGTTTTATATTCCATTGTTCTTTATTGTTAGCGTAGGTTTAGTTTAAGTTATGCATGTATTGGTAATCTATGAATTTTCCTATGATACATTTGGTGAACCCAAAGTGAAGACACAATCTTAAAAAAAAATCGTAGAAATTTTTTATTTTGTAAGAATAGGTACAGATCAACGCATTTGAGGCATGGAATGACATGATTGATATTGTGAACTGCATATGAAGAATAAAATGACACATCAAACTCTTCACGATGCATCTGTGGTTCTCTGTGACACATTTGACTAGTAAGAACTATGATGCATTCGGTTGGTAAAAAAAATTATTTTTTGATTTCTGAGATTCTGAATTTTCATCTTAATAATTGTAGTTTTTTGTTATCAATAATTCAGAGCTTGTAGCATGTGATCTGGAGGAACTAATATAGTGTTTGTAGGATGATTCATAGAATATAAATATAAAAAAAAAAATTGTAGGACGATTGACAGAGACAGAAATTCAAACTTCTAATCTATGGTCTTGCAAGATGCTTATCAAATGATTGATTTTGAAACAGATTGTCTAATTAGATTAGATAATATCTCATTCGGTGATTAAAATGAATCATTATTCTTTGTGTTTGGTGCATTCACAGATTTGGTTAGATTAAAAACTAATTCAATAATAAAAGTATCATCTCCCCTTGCACACTTGTGTGATCCTAGCTGTAAGAGAAATTGTTATTGACTCTAGAACTGGGCCTTCCTTGGTGGGAAAAAGTACTCGCCTCAAGGCAACTCAAATTGGCAACGAAGATAAAGCCAAGCTACTCCCAACCGGTATAAAAATTTGAATGCTAATGGAAAACTAAGCATTACAGGTGTAGATTTGTTATATTGACAAGTTAATCTTTCCTCACGTATAGCCACCTGAATGAGTGCCCTTATTTAAAGCCTTTTTTTTTAGATTACCAAAATCCCTCTATTTGATGGTGCAAGAGGTCAGACCTCTGAAGCCATCCCACACACTTGCATTTCTTAGTAGATATGAAGAGTTTGTCATGGGAGATTCATGAGAAATAAAAGCGTAGATGACCCATAGAAGTGAGTGTCGTGGAGGGGAGCTAGTGTGGTCAAGCTTCTAATCATCCGCTTTGAATAAGCATAGCTAGAGAAATCCAAGTGGGAACTCAACAAATATTGTCCTAAACAACCATAGGATCATAATTTTCTTCTTGGAATTAAACATTTTCACATCAAATTCAAACCAAAACCAAGTGTTTTCTAACAATCTTTTGTTTGCCAAAATTTGATCAAAATTAGATTGAAACAAAACTACAATTTTACAGTAAACCGCATCTGCCATAGAAAATCACATTTTCTTTTATGAACCACAACTATCACATACAAACTTGCATCTATCTTACTGTGTCACATCTATCACATAGAAAATCACATTTGATATCCTCAGTCACAAGTGTCCAACCTACAAGAATTTGAGACTAAAAACCGCATCTAAAAACCCCTATTACACATTTGATCTGATGAGCCACATTTTTGGTTTGGAATGACACATCTTCCTGTCATAGACCTGAGACATTATTTTACCAATAAGCTACATCTTAAACTAAAAACCACATCCATTAGTTTCTGCAACGCATCTATTAACTTGAACTACAATTTCCTGATAATAGAAAAATGTATTCCACTGTGATAGTCTGAGGTCAAACAATCCAAACTAGTCTTTGATTATCCTTTCACAGTGATCTTTGAATAGAAACTAGAAAGATTTTCTCACACTTTTCACCATTGCATATTTTAGTATCATTTAGCCATAGAAATAGACATCTCAATTGCAAACCTTAGTTACACTTTAGGAGTCTTTATTATCTCCAGATCAATTAGACTTTTAGGAAAGTCACCTTTTCAAATTTTATAATAGACCAACTTTCCATAATTTGGGTAAGCCTTTGCTTCAATGAAAATTATCATAGAACCAAGTCACTTTTCACACTTACCATCTTTTTCCATCTTGGAAAGTCTTTCCATCTCATCAGTCTAGTTTGGAAACTCACCTTATCTCTTGGTCTTAATCTCACAAAAGGTCCCTTGAAAAACTAAATTGAAGCCTTGGTTAAACTTTAGATGGTTAGTAACCTCTTTTCAAATCTCCCAAAATCTATTACCTTTAAAAGCTTTCCTACACTTTTTCATACTTAGACATAGTCATTCCAGGACTGCATCATTTTAGACATTCCTTATTTTCCAAAAGAATCCAAAACAAAAAGTTGCATTAGCATTCATCCCTTAAAAGAAAAAAAAACCAAAAACATAGCTTAGGTTGCATACCTTAGACTTAAGTCACCCTCTTTTCATTACCATACCTTAAACCTCATATCACATACCTTAGTCATTCTCCACCTTTCATCATAACCTCACCACCATGTCTACAATTTACCTTGATATGCTTGCTAGTCAAGTTGAATACTAGTTACTCTGTAATGGTCAATACCAACAAGCCATAGACTTCAAAAGACAATTTATCCAATCTAAATGCCAATCAATGTCAACTCATGGTCAACTAACCACATACCCTTCCTACCAACAACTCATAAACCCTAATCCTCCATCCATCTACCCTCACTATCAAGAGTTCCTTAGCATAATCCATGCAATCAATCCATGATAAACATCTATTAGTCATACCTATCCTAACTTTGAGAAGGGAAACCAACTTTACACTAATCCCTTCCAAGCCTCCATGTCCTATCCTAGTCCTTCATCCACTAATCCCTTCCAATCCATTCCATCTCAATCTACATCTAGTCATGAAAATGCATCTATTCATGGTCTCCAAAGTCAACTCCCATCTACTAAACTTGAGGATACATGTCAAATGGAAATTCCAAATCATGGCATCATGGTTTCACCTTCATGTCAAGATCAAATTAGTCCATCCCACAATCCTATCATTAAGTCTATCCAAGAAGTTCTTCTAGATAATCATGGCATCCAAAATACACCTATCCTTGGTCAAGGTTCCATTCCCAACCATATCATTCAAGAAAAACCCATATTTGATCAAGACACTACCATTGATCAAGAAATCCAAAATTATCCACTCATCGACCTTTATGTCATTCATGATCAAAAACTTGAAGAAGAACCTATTCAAGCTCCAAATATTGACACTTTCCTCCTTGGGACACATAAATAATCAAACAAATGACATAGGAAACATTCAAGAGGGACATAAAAAGAGTACTATGGATCAAGAATAACATAAGGAAGCTATCATTGACCAAGTCAAAGACAAAGGCACAAAAGATATTATTCATCAAATTGATGTCTTAAGGGGCCAAGAAGACACAATCCTTGAAAAATATGATGCCAAAATATCCTATCAACTAGGATCAACCACTTTTGTTAAATCAGTCTTTCTCATAGAGGAGAATATTTCGAGAAAAAAATTCCATAATGATGGGTTCACATCTTGCTTCCAAAATTACAAATACCCAATTGCAAAGAGAATATGTCAAAGCATGCAATATCAAGGAAAAGGACTAGGCATACATGGGCAAGGGATTCGAGAACCAATATAGTTTTATAAAAATCCTAGACATCAAGGCCTTGGTTATTCTTCAGTTAGACAATCAAATGATGTTATTGGTACCTCCTCAATATTAGGGGAAACTTTATCTTATACAAACATCAAAATGGGGTCCATGAGTAGTTCTTACCATAAGGTTGTTTTCAACACTCCTTCCATCCACACCATAAACCATTATTACAACATGAATAAACCTTCCATTTGGAATGAACAAAAAGAAAATTATTAGAAATCCAAAGTTCAAAATCAAATGTCAAGGTCCATTGAATCAAACAAAAATCCAAGTGGACAAATGAAGAAAAATGGATCAAGCAAAGAAAATAGTTCAAAAGTAAAAGTTAATAAAAATATGGAGCCACAAGAAAAAATGACTCTCGCATATAATAAATGTCCACCTCCTTCAAAATGGTCATCAAGCAAGGAATATAAAAGTGTTGGTTCCAAATGTTATCCCAATCAAAATTCCAAACTCCACCATCCAACATCCCAAGCTTGGAAAATAAAAAGTGATTCATTTAAACGTCTGAAAAATCGTCCCACATCTACCATCATCTTTCATAATCCTAAATCTCACCTAAAGTCCAAAAATCTCATGTCATATATCCATTGCATCTTAGCAGCAACTCTTTATCATAAGAACTCTCATGGAACTCTATCGCGATGTGTGTATTCTGAAAAGGCCAACTCTAGTATCAACAAGGATCACAATGATGTCAACCAATTGTATGCAAGCACTATGATCCTAACAAGGCAACTACTTCATCAAGGTCATTATTAGCATATCATGGAACCGGTCTCTACATCAGCACCATCAATGGATTCAACACAATTAATGATCATCTCAAGCATCAAGGCCATCCAAAAAATACAAAAATACAAAAAAATGCAAAATAGAAAAAATTGTCACCTTGATGAAAACCTAGCAAACAAGCATCTTGGTGACACCAAAAAGAACAAAAAAAAAGAGATAAGAGAAAAAATTCATCCAATAGTGAAATCCATGCTTATGAAGATTTGGATAAGTACCATGATGAAAACCTAGAAAACAAGCATCATGTGTAATAAATTATGTATGTGAACCATTACACTTGGGGGTAGATTGTCTCCTCTCCTATACCCTTCGTATGACATTTATTATGAAATTTACATCTATTCATCTAAGCCCTACCACTCATGTCAATTTTCCCACCTACTTTGATCTTGATAAGCACTGGGGTACAAACATAAATCATGCTTTGGAAAAAATCTTGACATGTATATCCTTTGGTCATACACTATCCATGAAATATCATGTCATAGCCTTCATAGAATTTTCCAAACCCATACCTTGAAGAAAATGAGTTATCCTTATATGACATAGTCCTTGGAGTCCATATGATAATTTTTCTAGTAAAAAATCCTCATGTCACTTATCTTTTATGAAATCCATCCATCATCTATTCATACCTATCACATGCCTTGGTTTTTCCCTTGTTAATGGTCTACGGATCTTCCATCATCCCATCCAATCTTGAAAAGTCATTCCAAATGCAACAAGCCCAATCCATACAATCTTGCCATGCATCCTAAAACCTCATTCAAAGCATTCCTTGGCTTTTTTTCTAGCTTTGCTGCAAACCTTGATCCTTTAGTCACATTATCATCATCCTCCCGTTGTTTTGGGATGTGTCCTTCCAATGTCAAACAACATCATCAACATCCTCATCACCTATCAATTGGATTTCAACTTGACTAGGGGAAAGATAATGGTTTTCCTTGGATTCTTGTGCATGTTTGCTCACTTGCTTATAGGCATCATTTACATGCATTTTTCATGATCCTCATAAATCCAAAAACATCACAAAATGTCCTAAAAAATCCAAAAACATCATAAATTTTCAAAAAGACAAAAAAAAAAAACTTTCAAAAATCCAAAAGTAGAGTCAAAGTCAGTCGCACCTATCAGTCTTTGTCATTGTCAAACTACATTGCCTCTACGACTAGACATAGGCAAGGCCATCTATCGATGTACCCCCAAGGAATTAGGTCAATCCTTTAGATTTGTCAAATAAATAATGAAATCATGACTCAGTCCCTTGTCCATAAAACAAAGTCAATGGTTGTGTTGAACTATGAGGTCTTTGCATGTATAACGTAGGAAAGGCCATCAATCGATGATCCCCCAAGGCTGCACTAGGTTAGTTCTTTAGGGTTCATTGTGTCAGTCAAATAAGTCAAAAATTGTCATCAAATACAAACAATTGTTAGAACATAAAGACAAGTCATGCATCAACAAGAAAAACAAGTCAACAAGGTCATCAAGTCAAATCAAATAAACTGCCAAAGTAATAACCAAAATAATCAGCCTATGTCTTATACAAGATGTGTCCTTCCTATAAATAGACATGATCATTTAGTCAAAAAATCATCATTTCCTTATACAAGGTGGTCACATGATCGAAACCAGACTCAACGTCTTATATGATATGTGTCTTTCTAAAACCAGGCTTAATCATTTCCTTATACAAATAGTCACATGATCAAAACTAGACTCAATGTCTTATATGATATGTGTCATTCTTCAAACCAGGCTCAATCAAACAATCATCTTATCAGTCCCATAGACAATTAAACAACAAACAGATCAAATTTTGGCAAATATTTTTATTGGTTTTTGACATTATGGCTTTGTTTTGTTGTATCTTTTTTTTTCGATTTTTCTTTTAGTCTAGTTACTAGCATTCTTGAGGATGTCCCGTGAAGGATTTATAGAAGCAAGGATGTATCAAGACTCTTTTTCTTTGACTATTGTTTGTCGACTATCTTTTGACTTTTTCTTTGAGTTGGGTTACTGTTGTGCAGTTTTTGGACACATGGCCCACTGAAAGTAGGGACCCTATTTTTCTTTTGTTCTTGGTGTTTTGGACTTCTAATTTTGATGATTTGGTTGCCTTGGCATGTGCCCAAAAGATTATCCTAATTTTGCAAATTCCCCTTTTGAGGAAACACTTTGAAAATCTTGTGTTCTAGGGCATATTTTGGGTTTTCCTTTGTTTTCGGGAAAATTCCCTCTAGGCAGAATTCTCTGAATTCCTTGAAATCCTGACAAAGGCTACTTTGGATTGCTTTTGAAAATTCCCAGACTTTGCAGAATTTCGTCTAGTTTAGATTTTCCCAAAACTCTATGGTTCCTTCGGATTCCTGAGCCCATTGTCTTTTCGACACATTTATGCCTCTTGTACGATCCTGTAGTTTTCTTTTATTGGATTTAATTGGGATTTATGATGAGAATTTATGTCATTTTCCTTGTTATGATATTTGAAGAGCTTGATTTTGGCTTGCTACCACTGAATTGTGCATTTGAGGCTATGATCGATCGTTGCAGTAGAGTTTTCTAGTGACCACTTGGATTCTACTCGGACTTCAAGGTTTCTTGCCAGTCGCTACTATTTTGATTTATTTTCTCTCGTGGTATGTACATGTTGCCTTCTCTTTTAATTTATGAATTGAATTTTCTTCAGGGTTTGTGTGTGTATATGCTTTGAGTCAAGATTTCAATGTGGTAGAGTCTAATAGCAGGGCTACGGTTTTTGGTTTTGGTTTGATGCTCTTCCCTATAGCTCACACTACCTTTCCTTCTGCTTGACTATGATTCAATGTGGTTAATCATTGCTATGTTTGACTTTGAGTTTGATTTCATGCTTTCTCATGTCAAGGTCAGGTTTGACCTAAAAAATCCCTGACCTTTGATAAAATCACGTCTTGGGCAAAGTGAAACTTGTTGTCCATTGTCCAATCTGATAATCGCCATGTCTTAATTAGGCTGTGGGAGAATTTGTGTGATGGATAGCAAAAATGAAAAGGTGAGTTGGATCCAAGCTATGTTGTCATGGCAATTTCTTAGGGTTTCCCTTGTTGAAATAATTTCTCATATTGATTGAATCTCATTTAGATGGATTGGAAAACTAGATTATTCATCTTTCACTCTAAACAACCTGAATCCAAAACTAAATCTCCAAATTCTTAATTGTTTGATTGATCTAGGAAAAATCCTGATAGAGTCAAAGATTTTGAGTTTTCGAACATCCTGTGGATTTTCCATTAGGAATTTCTTGGTTCTCCATCGCTTTATCGATTTCCCAAAAATATGCTTAAAACATGGAAATTATGTTGATTTCGTGAAATTTCATTTCCATGTGATTTTACTGAAACTTCTTTGGCTCTTCATTTTCTTGAAATTTGTGAACTCTTGCCATATTCATAGATTTTCGTCCTTGATGGAATTCTTCAAAATCTTGTTGAAAATGAGGAATTGTGAGATAGCATGAGTTATTAGCTGATGATTGTGCAACATATGATCAATTTGAGTTATTTAAAGATGTGTCATGATGTTTCTTATATGATGATTGTTGGAAGTTTCTTATGCTTTTTTCACTGCATTCTGGTTGTCTGGAATTTCCCAAAATTCCTCTCTGGCTTGAATTCTACGAGAGGACTAAAACCCAAACTTTGAAAGTAGTAATTCTTATGAGATTTTAGTGGATTTCATTCATCATGGGACTTGTATGAAGGATGGATATATTATTATATGATGGATTAACTTGAATCTCATGTTGTGGTGGATCTTAATTGTGGTCTCTTTGTGGAATGCAGTCTAAATCAAGTCAGGTCATTGCTAGAAGAACCAAGGGCAGCGTAATGGATCCAAGTACTAAGGGGTCTACTATCTTTGAGGCAGAAAAGATTAAAATGGATATAAAGAGTAGAATCCAAGAAAGAAAGCTTACTTCCATTTGGCCAAAGGTCACTGATACAAATGTTGGGCTGTGGGATTATGAGGAATTCAAGGTGAGGATGGAAGCACAGAACATTCCTCTGTTGGCTAGAAGGATATTGGAATCAGGGTTGGCCCATGTAGTTGGATTCCCTCCTACAGTTCAATTCCACGAGTTGGTGCTTGAATGTGCTAGACACTATGACAGAGGTACACAAACAATAGTTGATCCTCAAGGAAGAATAGTGGTGAATATTAACAATGTGTCTATAGCCCATACCTTTGACATGCCTGATAGGTCTCATGTAGTGGGTTTTGATATGGAGATAGCGAAGAAGTATTATGATGAAGATACCATCAATTCTTGATTGGAGAAACCCAAGTCTCACTTCTCCAAGCTACCCAAGCAACTATTCAGAGCTAAGTTCAAGAAAGAATACTATGATGCTATCACACTCCTCAGTAGGGTGGTGGGATTGAAGAGTGCAGGAGTATTTGAAAACTAGATGTTCCATGTCATTGTGAGGATGGAGTAGAATATTGACTACCATTGGGTAGGCATTATAAGTGCAATGATCTTTGAACAAATGTGTAATGTCCTACAGACAAAGACCTTCACAATGACTTCCTACTTAGTTTATGCACTTGCAAGATTCCATCCATATAAGGGGCTAAGCACAAGGGGTTTGTTTGGGAAAGATATGATTTATGAGGTAAACCCACATTATACTTGTGTGGAACAAGTTATAGGAGGGTGAATGATGCATTCACCATGTACATCACTAGACTATTGCAAGGTGCAGGGCATGTTTGGATCTCAGATAATTCCAAGGAATTAATCAAGAGGTTTGGAGCTTGGTTTATCTAGTTCCCTACCTTTTCATACATTAGAATAGATGGTTGTTAGAGGGCTCCATACAAACTCCCTAGATATCCTACATATCATATTATACTTCTGGAGGTCACAAGGTAGATTTGTGATTTTGATGCAATTGTCAAGAAGGATAAACATAAGACTAGATTTGGTGGTGACTTTCCTTTGAGGATAGGCAGTAATGAAGCTTGCCCCTCTATTAATTCAGCCCATGCTTTTGAGGAAGAAATGAGTACTCTGGGTCTCTCTTTCCATTCTAAGAGATCCAAATTTGATAGGACTAGTGAGGCATAGAAGAGGGCTAGCTGGGAATACAACCATAAGGATGATGTAGAGGATTATTGGGCTAACAACAATGATGAATTTGAAATTAGAAAAAATAATTTCTTTGGGTTACTAGTGAATTTGGTCTAGCTATGCAACATAAAGGCCATTCCAAATTAGATTAAAGATGATGGAGATTTGATTCAGGGCCATGACTATGAAGCTGTGAAGGATAAACTAGCTAGAGAAATAGAGTAGCTGGAGGAAGAGAAGATAGAATTAGAGAAAATCATGACTCCAGTGATCAAGTACACTAAGTTGTTGCTCAAGCACAAGATGTGGGAGTTGGAAAGTGAGGGTGTGCAATGCACCTATGATCTAATGGGATACTTGGAGTCTCATTCCACTTCTAAGGATTCAACTGAGCAGGATCCTAAAGGTAAGGCTAAGGTGAGCTCTCCTTTCAAGATAAAGATTAAAGATTCCCAGGTGGAAGAGGTAGAAGAGGAAAAGATGCAAAGAAAACCCATTGCTAAGAAGAGGAAACACATTTCAAAGACAAAGAAATTTGCAAAAGATGAAGCTGAGAAAGAGGGAAAAGAGGGTGGTGCTTCTATTCATAAGAGAAGAAGAATAGTGAGATTGTCACATAAAGAGAAGGAATCCTCTAAGGCAAGGGATGAGGTTGACCCATTAGTGGTAAGTGTAGAAAGTTTGGGAGAGAAGACACAGGTGTACACAAGAAGATCAAGAACTCCATCTCCTAAAGATGGTGTGTCGAAGGGAAGTGCTCCCTCAGCTATTCCTACCAATGAATATGATAATGTCCCTCTTTCTTATGAAACTCATAATGTACCAAGTGAATCTAGAGATGTAGAGGATCACCAAGATCAAGGAGAAGAAGAATTCCAAGAAGGTGAATTTACAGTACAAAGGAAAAAATAGAGAAGATATTACAGTCTCCTCTGGTAACTTATGAGGATTCACCTTCAAGAAATGAAGAGGATAGGCCTGGTTACGGGACATAATAACCCGGCCAAAATAACCCTAGACAGAATAACCCAGTCACAATAACCCAGGGAAAAAATAACCCAGGGTCATAATAACCCAAGCCAAAATAACCCGTGGTCAAAATAACCCATGGAAAAAATATCTGCATAAGAATATAGAGAAAGGAAAACAAAATTTATAAATTACATGTATGTTGCTAAAAAAAATAATTATTCAAATTTTCAATTAAAGTGTCAAATTATGAGTGATGCCTCTTATATAATCTAAAATGTTATGGTTGTCATAACCATCAACCAATCTTTTTAGTCTTTCTTTGAGTTCACGGTATTTTTTCCTACTTGGTTGCCCAGTGTATCCAACCATATATTTCTCTATTCTATTCTCTTGGAGACTCTGTTCTTTTTTCACGCTTTGATGAATTTTCAGACTGAGGTGTGTGATGCTTGAAGCAATTCACTAAATCCTCTATGCCATCCCTCAATAGTATTATTGGTTATGGGAAGATCATCTTGAGTAGCTGAATAGCAATTCTACATTGTGATTGGAAACTTGGGTGATCATTTGTTGCCTCTTCTGGTTAGTCTACCAATCCATGTGTCTTCAAAATAATCAATTATGGGCTGCAGGGTCTCCTCATGTTCTGTATAATAAGGAGATTGTTGAAGTGTTTCAAATGCATCAATTACATCCATCTGAGGTACAAAAGCTAATGCAACAAGTTTCTTGATCTCATATGCAAATACTTCATTGGAACTGTAATGTGTTTGTAAACCTTCTTCTTGAACTTTCCTCCACAAGCATTGAGAGAAATGGAAAAAACATCCCCGAATAGTGGCATTTGGAAAATTTTCAGAAATAGCTCCCATGAAACCTAATTCAAAATCAGTAAGTATAGATTTTGGGTTTAGATCAGGTTGAAGTAGTTTTAATTCTACAAGTACTTGTGTATAAGTGGTTCTTGTTTTGTTGGTCATAAGAATATTAATGAGTGGAAATGTTGCATCAGTTTTCAAGCCAAGAATCATGTACAACTGTTGAAAAATACTTGGCACGATTTTAAATGTACCATCACTAAACCAATTTTTAGATTCTTTCAGTAATTGCAAATTCTGAGTGGTGGTGAATATTAAAAAATGATTCTCATCATTATTGTCATGAAAAAGAAACTTTTCCCCTCTATTGGTAATTGTATATTCAACTGGTAAGCTAAGATCTGTTGATGTGTGAATATTAAAAAATGACTCTCATCATTACCAACTTGATCTAAAATGACCATGGGTTATTCTGTCCATGGGTTATTTTGACCACGGGTTATTTTGTCCATGGGTTATTATGACCCTGGGTTATTTTGTCCTTGGGTTATTTTGGTCGGGTTATTCTGTCCAGGGTTATTTTGGTCAGGTTATTATGTCCTGATACCGTGGGTACGCATTAATTTTAATTGGTGATTTGAGCCGACATGTGAAAGAATATTGCATCTTATGTGAAGCTGACATATAGTAGTGAAATCCTTGTTCGCAATATATATATATATATATATATATATATATATATATATATATATATATATGAGATCAAAAATTCATTTTGAAGTGTATGGATGAAGTGATGAGAAGGTGTGTATGTGCAAAAAGTGCAGAGCAGTTGTATGAGCATACTTCAGAAGATCTATTGAATGAATTATGTTTGTGTAGCAGAAGGATTTTTGTGTAGCAGAGTAGAAGTGTGAATTGGACAGGAGGTCCAAAATCTATTTCATGTGCTTCATTGGAACTGAATCTAGGCATTTGGAGATGCTATTTTCTCAGTTCAACCTTTTTGTTGTATTCCCAAACATTTTGCAAGGCAGTGAGCCTTTCTTATTTTGAGCAGTGAGCTCTAGGTAATGTGCTTGAAAGCAAGTGCATTCCCCTTTTATTCATACTTTTAACAAAGTATATATTGTGGACTAACATTCACCATGGGTTTTCCCCTAATAGGGTTTCCACATAAAAATCTTGGTGTTATGGTGTTCCTTAATGTGCTTGCATGTTTCCTTTTGTTTATATGTTGTGGATTCCATTAAAGTTTAAATATTGATGTTGATAGTTTTAGATCTGGTTTGAAATTCAAATATTGTGGAACACTGATTCACCCCCCCTCTCAGTATTCCTAGTGTCCAACATACTTGACTATTGATCATCCATACATATCTTATGTAGTTGGAATCTCATCTTAATTCATGGCTCATCCCAAACATAGTCATTGGTTATTTACAAAAGAGATCCTTGAGATATTTTTAAGGAACACAAGATTTTGGATTGGAGTATTTGAAATTTTTTAAATTTGTTGGGTTTTGAGATTCAAATTGGGTAGGGCATGAGTAGAATCTAGAAGATCAACATTTTTTTTACTTCAGTCTTGGATTTTCCATTGTCTCATATGTTGTAAGAAGCAACCTAAAGTTTATTTTTCATCCAGTTAAGCTATGCACGAGGTAGTTGTTGCAACACCTTATGAAGGAATATGATTTATATGGCTTCTTAAGAATCTTGGACACCCACAACATGATAAAATAATTATGTATTATGATAATCAAAGTGTGTTGAATATGTTTAATAATATAGTGTTCAATGATTGCACAAAGCATATTGAAGTACACAATCACTTCATTCATATCAATAAGGAAATTGAACTAGTCTATACACTTAGAGAACTAGTGAATACCTTGTAGATTTCTTCACTAAAACTTTGATAAAGGATACGTTTGTATAATTTGAAGAAGACATTGGTGTTAAATAAATCTATTTTGTATAGGTATCCCCTATCATCTAGTTAAGTTGTGTGATAAAATGAAGTTCATGGGGGAGTGTTAAAAATATAAACTATATTTAATCACATACCCTAAAACATTTTCATAGAGTCATATCTCATATAAGGGAAATGTTTTTCCATGAATATTTATATTTGAATATCCTTGGATCATTTAATTTGACAATATAGAAAATCTATTCAATCTCTCCAATTTTAACATAGTAA
This sequence comes from Sequoia sempervirens, assembly GCA_007258455.2. Lineage (NCBI taxonomy): Eukaryota > Viridiplantae > Streptophyta > Pinopsida > Cupressales > Cupressaceae > Sequoia > Sequoia sempervirens. The sequence goes on from VDFB02193867.1 coordinate 172,335,888, forward strand.
GCCATGGTGAAGTACCAGTAGAGTTTTATGAGCATAATCCTTATTAATGATAGCATAATAGTGGTAGTGAGTATGACCATTTTAATCTTTCCAATTGATTAATTTTTATCCATTTATTATCTTCATTCTAGTAATACAGTATTGCATGGGGTGTCAAAGCTTTACCATATGACTGTGCTACCCCATTTGAACTATTATTATGACTAGAGATTAAGAATTTTTTTCCCATTTTCAAAAGTTGTGCAAATGATACATTTAATATTCTAGTATGCTACTCCAAATTTCTTTCCCCTTATTCAATAGTAATAGGTTTTCATATGAAAAAACTAAAGAAAGGTAGAACTTTAAGCAAGGTTGTCCCTATTTTCCACCCAAATAATCATCATTTGCAATATGAATGTAACAAATTAACATGCTATCTATGCCAAAATAATTTAATCCTAATTTTAATGAGATTGTACCCATAAAAGATATTTTGTTTGAAGAAAGTCATGATTGGTTTCTCCTCATGCTAGACCTTAGGTTGTCTATGCCTAGTTTATTTGTAGTAATTTTTGGATAATTGATTCTCATTAAAGACACATGCAACTCATTGTAATGAAATTTCTTATAACTTACAAGAAATTTGTTTTTAGGTGCATGCATGAACTATTTTTTTTTTAAATATAAACTTTTTAAATAAATTTGAGTATAAATTTACTATTTATTTAAAGCTTACAAACTCCTGAAAACCATTTATTTGGTTATTTAAATAATAGTTTTGTAATGATAGTAAGGAGCACATGACAACTATTTTTTGGGGGGTTTTCTTTTGTCTTATGTTAAGAGCTATTTAATCTCTAAAAGGATATGCCTTGAAATAGTTGTGTAACCATTCCTCTTAGTAATAATGCATCGTATTATGACATATATTGATTGCAAATTTTCTAATTAGTTCTATATGAAGATTTATTTTTTTTCTAGTCTTTTCTATTAGTGGTATTATTATTTTTCTATTGGTATAATTATTTTATTTAAAGCTAGTTTAATGAATAAGGTCTATATTATAATCTTCATTTGGTATCAAAATTTAGGTAAGTTGATTTTTTATTGTGATCTTTCTAATAATTGGTCATGTCAAAAATTAACTCTTTTCTCATTCCTAAGATTAATGGAAAAATTTATGATTATTGGAGCATCAAGATGATGACTCTTTTGATAGGAAAGTATTTATAAGGAATTATAGAAATAGGTCATGAAGAGCTAGCTAATTAGACCACTCTTTTAGCTAATGATGGATAAAATAAGAAGGCTAAAGAAATATTTAGTCTTAATTCATAATGAAACAACTTTAAATAAGAGCCTATTTCCAATAATTTTAGGTGTAAAGACAAACAGGGATGCGTAAGAGATTCTACAAGAATCTTACCAAGGTAGTGATCAAGTCAAAGTTGTCTAGCTACAAACTGAGAAGTTGAGAATTTGAATATGCAAGAAGCTAAATGTGTGAATGAATATTGTATGAGATTAAAATATGCAATCAATAAGATGGCTAATCTTGGAGAAATTTTGAAAGAGTAGGTTGTGGTGAAAAAAGTATTGAGATCCTTAATATTGATATGGAACCATGTTGCAATAGTCATTGAAGAAAGTGAAAATGTTTGACTACTAAGTTTGATCACCTAGTTAGATCTCTTATGTCTCACAATGGAGAAATGTAATTGGAGTTTTTTAGATTAAAGACTAGTTGGTAGACATGCTAACAAAGGCATTGCAAAGGAGAAATTTGAACATATATGAAGGAATTTGGGATGCTAAAGTAACTATTCGTAAAAAATTAAGGGTTTATTTGAATAAACTATTAATTTCTCCCACCAAAAATTAAGTAATTGCCACCATAATTAAGCAAAGAGGGTAAACACATCAAATGTTTTGGAGGCCTAAACTTACTAGAGATGATCACATTTCATAATTCTATAAAGTTATAAGAATTTGAAAATACTATCTAAATTTTGCGGTATGAGGGAGCTTGTAGTATTAACCATTCATAATTGATCTAGGTTTAATCTTAAGGAACTATAAAGATTTGAAGAAAACCACTATTAATAATAAGAAACAATTACTTGTAGTATCTATTATTCTAAAATATATCTTGTTGGCTACACCTATTTTTTCTATTTAGTTATTTTAGTCAACCTTGTCTCCATTCAATCTATCACATTTTCTTCTTTCTTTCCACAAGAAATTTTATTATAGCATCAAAGACATGTAGGGGCATATATCATCCTAGAAACCGTGTAGAGGTGTGATATTTACAATTGGAGAAGTTATATGTGTGAAATAAGTAACATTGATCATAGATATCATTGCTAAATCTAAAAATTTGTAGCACTGAGTACAAAGATCGTTGTTGAATCTAATTTTTTTTAGAATTGACCATAGAGATTGTTGCTAAATCTAAAAATTTGTAGTGTTGATAAAAAAGATGATTGTTAAATATAAAAAGTTGTAGCATTGATTACAAAAATTATTGCTAAATCTAAAAAGTTGTAGTATTGATCACAAAGATCATTACAATGATAAATCATATATTAAATGTTATCTTTATAAAGTTGAGCGGTTGTGATAGCTTTGAAGATTGCCATTGAATTAGATAAAAAGTATTTTTCCCCTATTAGACTTCACCTCCTTTCTTGGTAGAACTATGAAAGACATCTTGTTATCGATAATGACGAGCATAAGGAAAAGTTTACTAGATTTCTAATTGTTCTAGTCAATTTGGGAGACACTATTTCAAAAGGAAAGGTATGAACAAAGGTAATCAAGGATGTTGAAAACAAAGATAAGTTTGTATACTTTCGAAAAGACATTGGTGTTCAATGTTCTTTATTTGCACATGGGAAGTTAATATACCTATTTGTTTTAGGTGGCCCCATTATCTAATTAAGTTTCCTCATAAATTGAAGTTTATAAAAACTGGTAAAATATAAAGTATATTAAATCACATTTCAAAACATTTGTCATTGAATCTATAAATTTAGTAATAAAATAAATCTATTCAAACTCTAATTTCAAATGTTTAAAGCCATAATTGTTTAATTATTTGGTTACAACCAGATTCTTTATAACTCACTTTTCATTTTTTTGAAAAAACTTGTGGATTTTGAAAAACCATCTGAAAACATTAGAAAATATGTGTAAATTTCGCTGGCAATGATGTTTTCCAAATGACAGAACTCTGATGAGTTTGAATTTTTTTTTGCCCATGTGAACCCTGCTGACGTGGACCCCTCGCACAGCGTACCCACCATCGAACCCTCTCCCTTAGCTATTCTATTTGGACTATGAAAACAAATTTCATAAATGTTGTCGGGGGTGACGTGTACGCAGGAAGTAGACTTAGAACTTCATCACGGCAGTGTGAGAGCCTTGTACTGGTCAAACACGTTAATGCTCCTTCGAGATACTTGGTAAGTAGAAAGATTTCACATTCATTGACCGACTAATGAAGCCAAGTGTTGAGATCGTATAAGAAATGTAAGAGCTTTCATAGACTTAGTGAACGGAAAAGGTCTCGAGTCTTTCTGGGCATGGGGTCGCCATATAATTTTTTCTTTCTTCTTTGGAAAAATTCAGGGTCCTGGGAGTAGGTATGAGTTGTTTTCACATTGGAATGCATTCTAAAGGGTCTTTGACCAGGTAAGAGCATCTTTATTGTTGACGTATGGGTTGTTAAGAATGTCTCTCATGTCTCAAAAAGTATTAAATGAGTTTAGTGAATTTAAATTGGTCAATGATATTACTATTGTGTTCTATTTTATATTGCACCTATAAATGTGTTAAAAACTTGATCTTCCTCGTTGCCATGATCTTCTTTACCAGCTGAATATTTTCCATCTTAAAAACCAAGATTGTATTGATGGCCTCTTAGCTAATTGGAATGCTAAGCCTAAAACCCAACAAGACAGTTGGATTAGCTAGTGGGAGCGAACTATTGCTAAGTGTGTCACCTTTCTTCCTTCGTGATTATGGTCGAAAGGCTGCTGCTAAGTGTTGCAGATTTCAAAAATCTCTCAAAGGTAAATTGGAGCATGGTCATACCTTGCTAGCTTCTAATCCTCATAATATTACCTTGCAGCAATCTGTTGCTTATGCTAAGAATGCTCTTCGTCAAATGACTGCCTATAAAAGCAAAGGTGTTCAAGTGCGAGCTCAGACGCAATGGATTAAAGATGGCGATCGTGGATCAAAATTCTTCTTTCATTGTCTCCAACATAAGCACAAAATGAAACACATTCTTGTTATTAAATCTGGAGATGGAACCTTACAAACCAACCATGCTGACATTATGCAAACCTTTTATGACCACTATAAAAACCTTTTTTTTAGACAAATCAACAAAGGAACCCCTTCTTCCTATCCTCAAAGAAAGTGTTGTTGGTTGCATTCCTAACAAATGGATCTTGATTACATTAAATTCCTTGATCACTTTCTTTCTATTTAAGATATTGATGAAGCCTTCCATTGTATGGCCTTGGAAAAAAGTTGGGGAATTGATGGTTTACCAATTGAATTTCACAGACTTCTTTGGACCCATATTAGGGAGGACTTCTATAATGTTTACCTTGAGGGCATTGAGATTGGTTCCCTGGGTGCTATTATAAATCAGGGCCTAATCAAACTTATCCCTAAAGGAAAAGATGAAGACACTATTAGTGGTTGGAGACGTATTACCCTCCTAAACACCTCCTATAAAATCATTGCTAAAGCTCTAGCAAGGAGACTCAAGCCCATCACCCAAATTATTGTTTGTCTAGAAAAGACCCGCTTCTTAGGAGGATGATTTATTCTAGACAACTTGATTCTTGCTTGGGAGACAACTGAATGGGCTCAACAATCAACTCAAGATGCAGTAATTATAAAACTTGATTTTGATAAAGGATATGATCGAATTTGTTGGCCCTTCATTCTTAATATGCTAAAGTGGCTTGGATTTGGTCCCAAAATCTGGAACCATATCAACATGTTGTTCATCAATACTAATGTCAAAATTGCTATTAATGTTATCCTTTCACCCCAATTCTGCCCTCTTGCATTGTTTTTTTATGTTCTTGTTGTTGATGCTCTTTGTTATCTTTTGCAACATACACTATCCACGAAAATTACTGAAATCCATATGCCAAGGCTACCCCCTTGCATTGTTTCTTTATGTTCTTGTTGCTGATGCTCTTTGTTATCTTTTGCAACATGCACTATCCACCAAAATTATCCAAGGTATCTCTCTTCCTAGCAATGCTAAAGCTCTCAATTCTCATTATGTTGATGATAGCATGCTATTCATCTATAATTCTACTGATGAAGTGGCTATCACTCTTAATATTTTGGACCTATTTTGCTCCATCTCTAGCTCCAAGTTAGCTATGCATAAAACATATTTTTTTATGACTTGGTCCACCCCCCAACCACCTTGGATACCGACTGAATGGTGTGAAGTTAAGCATGGATTTATAACAAGATACCTTGATATTCCCTTTGGAATAGGGGTCTCTCTCAAAGATATGTGGAATTGGTTCTTTTCCAAAATCAAACACAATATTTTAAATTGGACCAACCATTTTTTATCCCTAGCTAGAAGAATTCAAGTTACCAGCAAAATCCTTTTTGGCTAGTCATGTCTACATCTCTTCTTGTTGGCTCCCTTCCAAAAACTGCTATAAGAAACTTACACAACTGATCAGGAGTTTCCTTTGGGCTAAGTGGGGATATAAGAAATTTTTTCCTACTTCCTCACAGATCCATTGCATTTAGCCAAAATACAAGGGGGGTTGGGAGTCATTGACCCTCTTACTCAAGGCATTTCTCTTACTACTAAATGTATTATAAGGGCCTTGGATTGGGATGCTCCTTGGAAACATCTGGTTCACTATCGAATAAAAACTACTAGACTTGGTCAGTCTTGGGACTTGGTTAATTGGAGGGAAAAACTTCTTATGGATTCCTTCTTTAAGACTCATGGTTCTACCCCATTTAATACCATCTAGACTGCTTGGAATATGACTTCACAAAGATTATCTTGGTATGATCAATCTTTAAGGCATGGTCTAAGTTTCTCATCTTCTTCCATTTGGTGGAATTGGTTGGTTCGACAAGATGATGCTCCTCTTGCAAAGATCAAAAACCTTAAAGAAAGATATATACTTGTTTAAAAAATGCATGGACAAGTGTTTTGTGATTTTTGGGACTCAAATACATTTACTTGGAAGTCCTCGCAATAACTCAAAGCCCAATTCAAGCTTTCTCCAGCTGTTAAAGATGTTCTAAAAATTCAACAACTTATCACCCCTAAGCTCTCATGTTTACTATCTACATCTTACCATGATACCTTTCTCAAAGATCAGAAATGGCCTAACAACTGCAACTTCCAATGCTTTCCTCTCAAGCTTTCCTATCGACAACTCGTGCCCCCCATTTCCTTTTCCCCTTGGCTTAATCTTAAATGGAATTGCAACTTTAACCATGCTAAATGGAACAAACTAAGCTCCCACATTTGGAATTCCAAAGCTGATACTCAATCCCAACTCGTGGCATGGAAAATTATTCATGGTAAATTGCTTATTAGAGATCGCCTTCACTTCTTAACTCCCCCCCATTCTTGTCCATTCTTCTCTAAATGAGAGTCCATTAAGGATACATTTTGGCTTTGCCCTCATTCTCGTAACCTCTGGTGTTGTCTCTCATCCACTTTTCCTTCTATTGTACCCCACAAGTGGACTTGGAGATCTGCACTTCTTTGGCTTTCTCAACATTACAATCTTATCTCTCAGACCTTTAGGAAAATTATCCTTAAATTTATTTGGAGAATTTGATGCTTGTCTTCATTCTCTCATACCTTTTTCCCTCTTCATATAGAGGTCTTGATGCTCAATGCAAATTTCTTGCTCCATTTCACCATTCTCCAGCATACTTTCCAAACTAAGCCAAATATTCAAGTTACATTGGCCAACCTACATATGTAAATTAAATCATTTAAAACTAGTTTGTAGAATAAATGGCTATGAGTTTCAAGGGAAAATCTCAGAGGTTTATTTTGAAAAAGGTTTTATACAAGATTATTAAGTTATAAGCCTTATATTCTTTTTATTGAGCTTTCTTGCTAAGGGGGTGAAAACAGTGAAGGCTTCAAGAGTTTTTTCATTTTGATAGACAACCAAATACCAACTTCATATTTCAGGTCTATAGCCATATTTCTTGCCAGCTTATCCTTGCTTGTGCAAAAAAATGGAGTTTTGGAACAGGGCATGGACAGCCAACATTGTTTGTCTTTGATTCTTCTTTGTTCATTGCTATTTTGGTCTCAGTTGGTAAACATAGGCAAGATGGATTGATGCACTCATATTTTAATTTGAAATGGGAGTTTTAAAATAGGGTATGGACAACCATCAAGCTTCAAAATTCATTGTTGAGTGGGAGGTTACCTTTATTGTTTTGTATTACTCTAGACACATTATGTGACATGGTTTTTAACTTGTATCAGCAGAATTTGTTGCTGCTATATTGGACTTGCTAGTGTACCGGTATGTAATTTTTGATTATGTTGATAAAGTCTTTTTTCCAATAAAAAAAATGTGTTAAAATAATATATTTATAGAGGTGAAAAGTGGATAGTTTGTAATTTTTTAATTTATAATAGATTTTTTTAGATTTTTTTAATTATAATGAAGGTGTTCTTTTTGAGAGGAAGTGAGTTGTACACACTTTTTTTCTTTAAATCAGTTCATGAAATATTGTTACTTGTGGCTTGTCAATAAAAATATTCTATCAAAAATTTGAAGAAAGATGGACCACCTTTTTAAATAACAATTTAAGAAAAAATATTTTTGAAGCAAGGCAATTAGTTCTACTTATAGTTTCAAGAATATATATGTTCCTTGGTGGGTAAGACATGTCAAAACAATGTTAGATAATTATTTTAAAATATGCAAGATTATATCTTAAGGGAAGAAAGCCCATTTAAAAAATCAATATCATAAATGAATTTAGAAACATTATATTTATAAACTCTAATATTTTTATAATACATATAATAAATTTAATATAAATATAATTTTTTTATACTATAATATAATATTAACAATATATAATAATTTACATTTGTATACATCTAAAAATGGTCACAGTTGATCAAGCTTGTTAATTAATTAAATATGAATTGTTTAATTAATCTTTTAAAGTCATCTACATATAAATAAATTTAATTATTTATTTATATAGTTCACTTTTATAATTCTTCTACCTTAATTAAATAAATAACTTTATTTAATTATTACCACCTTCCATATTCCTCTTAATTAAATTAAATAAATTTTATAATTTGCTTAAATTAATTACCATATTATTCATAATTTGAATGTTTAAATTCAAATAATGGAATATTCCTCCAAACACCTTCTTCATTTCATAGTTAAATTAAATATTACAAATATTTAATTTAACATCTTTTCTCACTCCACACATAATTAAATATTTTTTAATATTTAATTACCTTCCATTTTCATCTCACACATGATTAAATATTAATTATTTAATTATGAAAACTTCTAAATTCATTGTCACATGTAATTAAATAAATTTATTTATTTAATTATGGGAATTATCTTCAACTACAAAACCAACTCATAACTAAAGATGACAAATGGCAAGTTGCCTCTATTTTTGAGTGAAAGGTTTTGTTGGAAGGAAAAATCTTCCATTATTCTCTCAACCTTCCATCTTTTTCTCAACTTCCAAAATCTCTCACCGTTCATCTTGACATGCTTGATTTCAACCATTGATCACATTAGCCAATTAGAATATTTCAAAAACTCTATAAATACCCTTGTGAAACCAAGCATTGGTTACACACACACATTAGAGATAGGCGATTAGCATTTTCTCATTGCCATTATCAACTTTAGCATTCATAATTGCATAATTTTACATTCTAGCAATCATGTTTAGTTTAAGCATGTTAATCATATCTTAGGATAACATGCATTCATATTTAATCTCGTTCTCTAGGAAGACTATTTGTTGAGCCTAGCACACGATTCTTGCACACTTAAAATCAATCACACAACATTATATAAAATATAATATATAATAATAAATATAATTATATATTTTTATTATTTAAAAAAATATTTAAATAATAGTATCTTTTCAAAATAATGGTGCATCGATGAAAAGAGGGTGATACTTGGGAAAATATTGTAGATCATGAATGTCCACCTGTGTCTTCCAGAGACAAGTTGTCAGATTTGCATGGAAATAGAGGATGGAATACAATTTCTAGCCATGTTGACAATAGAGACAAGAAGTCCTTGTATCATCAATGGAAAGGTGGTTGAGGAAACCCCTAACCGTTCTTTTCATAGAAGGCCTCGTCAAGTTAGGGTTCATAGAAGCCCTAAAATTGACTCTAGTTTTCTTCCTCTAGGTTGATTGTCTATCAAAAATGGAGGCCAGGGAACTTTTTCCCCTCAATGGTTTGCAAATCTTGGATATCAAAGGCTGATGAATAATGGTTTTCATGAAAATTTGCAGGACTATTCTCGTGATCTTCCTCGAAATAATTTTTCTTTAGCCAAAAGCGATAGGAGAAACTTTGGATCTCCATCCTTTTTGGAAAACAAGGAGAATGAAAGGTGGTGGCAACCCGAGCCATGGAGATGGGAAGGTAGAGAAAGTCATGATGTTGGTTTTCTTGCCAAGGACACTCAAGACTCTCATCGAGCACCATTGTAGGAGAGAAAAAATGATCCTCAAGGCAATACAAAGCCTTCATCAACTAGTCAAAATTGGGGGTTCAAGGAAAATGCTTCATGGGAAGATCCCACACTAAAGGTAAGTTGAACTAATGCCTGAATGGTAAAAATATTTTCAGATCTAGAGGACAATGCTTTAGTTGGTCACATTTGGGGACAAAAAATTCTCTTTTCTAGATTAATGAATGGATTGCTACAAATTGGAGTGTTTATTTTTGTTTGTATTTTTTATCGAAGGATTCTTTCATCATATTTTTTGATAATAAGGAGGTCAAGGAAACAATTCTTAGGGAATTCCCTTTTTGGTTTGGAATTTTTTTTTGTTTTACATTGTTGGAAACCAAAATTTTTGGAGGTGTTTTTGGGGGTCAAAAAGCCAGTCTGCTTCATTCTGCTGAAACTTCCTTTTTGAATTCTCTAATGTAGATTCTTTAAGGGAAATGGGTAATGCTTTGGGGGATTTTGTCAAAGCAGATTGTTTTCTAGAGAGGGGTTTTCCAACCTCTTCGATTCGAGGGTTCCTGAAAAATCTTAAAGTAATCCCTTTTGGGGTGTGTATTCTATCTAGGTTTGGGGATTTTGAACCAATCTTTGGTTCTTAGAACAAATCTTAACTATAAGAGGGATATTGGGGTCAGCTCTGAATTGGCTTTCCTCCATAGAGTTTCTATTGAGTCACCTTGTCAAGATATTGATGGGAATCCCTTTGACCCCTTAAATGAAAATAATATGATTTGTAGGGGTATGTGCAAGATCATCATGGAAAAAATAGGCCCTTAAGTGGCAAAATATTCAGAAAAATTAGAGTTAGGCAACTTGACATAAAAATTTGAATAAGTTATCTATATTATTTCAAAAATATGTAAAAATAGAATATGTAGCAAATTGAATGTAGTTTCTAAACTACTAGGTTTATTTTAAAAAGAAAAAAATCTATTTGGTGAAAATTTGAAATTTCAATGTAGTAGTACTTAAATTTTAGGGAAAAAATAAGAAGTAGGTGTCTCCGTCTCAATTCACCCTAACCACAATAAAATGATAGTATTTTTTTATAATATTTTGATATATAAGTAGGAAACCCATGTCCAGATGTGATGCATATTTTTTGTAATTTTTTTCAAGTAAATAATTAATTATGAATTTTTATTACAACTTTAAAATATTGTGTCCTGTATGTCTAAACCACCTTTAACTTGGTCAAAACTTCCATAAAATCTAATTTCTTTTTTTTAATCAGCATAGTACATGAATGTTAGCAATGTTTTGACGTGATACCGTTTGAAAGCTATAGATATTTTTCAATTAGTCTATCAATTAGGGTTTTAGTTGTAATTCAAATAGAAAATGAATAATTATTATTTATTAAATTCAAAGTAAAGCATAATTTATATTGGTGGAAATCTAAGAATCTCCTTTAAAAACCCTTTTTGTTTAATCAATTTTGGGTAAAAAAAATTCATCAGCCAATTACCCTACAAATGCCCATCATATTGCCACTTTTTGGCCCATCATGATCCTGCACATACACATAGTATGATCTTGAGGAGCTTCATTCCTCTCCCCTATGTACACCATTGATGGCTCTTGTACCATTGGTTGATTCTTAGATATCGAATGTAGAGATGCCTCACTTGGAAGATGCCTCTCCTCCACACAAGGTTTTAGAGCTACCTTCTACAATGAAAGGAGTACTTGATGAGCATCTCATGAGCATGGTGAATGAGATTATGGAGAAGGATGAAAATGATTTATTAAATGAGATAGAAGATGAGGTGGCTTGTGGAGAAGATGTTGGGATAGTTCCATCCTCTCTTTCTATCTCCCAAAATAAAGTGGATAATAAGCCTAAATATACCTTGCCAAAAAGAAAGACTAGGGGAGGAAACCAAATAGCCACAAAATGTAAGAAGTTGTTGTGGGTATTCATAAAACTTTGGAAAGAGCATTAAGATCCACTAGTAAAAGAGTTTTTTCAATGATGTGGGCCCTTCTAATCATGGGAAGAATTTTTCAGTCCAAGGAGGTTGCTGAGGCTCAAAAAGACCTGGAAACTAACCTGAGGAAGAGGAGAGAGGATCTCTCTCCTCAGAAGGCATGAAGATCTTATCTTGGAATGGTAGGGGCTTAAACACCCCTAACAAGTGATGCTTGATTAAGTGTCAGGTAGAAGGTTTGCAATCATATATAGTGTTGATATAGGTTCAACAAAACTTTCAAATTCATAGGCTAATGTTATATTCAATTATTGGGTAAAATGGAAATTTCTTTTTGTTGCTACCAGGGGGATTCTAGTGGCCTTGTAATTCTATGGGATCCAAGGAAAGTGAATGTAGTTTCTTTTCTTTTGGCTGATAATTGGATGGGGTCTCAGGTGTTTTGTATATCTTTTGGTAATTGTTTATGGCTAGTCAATTTATATGGTCTATGTTCTTCCCCTATGAAAAAGAAGCTTTGGGATGAGCTGTCCATGGTTTATTTTTTACTCTTGAGGAGGATTTGAAGGTGTTTGGGGGAGATTTCAATGTCGTTTTAAGTTTTTCAGAAAAGAAGGGTGGAATTATCCTACTTGCTAGGGTGGTGGAGGATTTTAGAACATTTATGGGGTCAAATAAGCGATTTGATTGTGTATCAAAGAATGGCACATTTACTTGGACAAATAAAATTCAATATTTTTGTCAGATTAATGAGAGGCTTGATAGTTTCTTGTTTTCTAATAATTGGTTGTTCTCTTCCCATGATTTTTTATCTCAAATTTATCAAGTTTCTAGTTTTGACCACTTTCCAACATCTCTTTCTATTTTTTAGGAGAGACCTATGGTTATGAGACCTTTTAAATTCGATCCCATCTGGTTCAAGGATTCTCAATTTATCTCCCTTCTCAAGGATTTTTGGATCTTAAGGCCTTATGTTGTAGGCTCTAGAATGTATCAGCTATATTCACAAAGTTAAAATTTTTGAACGATAAGATAAAAGCCTAGAATATCAACTAGTTTAAGAACATTTCTATGGAAAAAAAGAGAATTGAAAAGGAATTTTCTATCTTATATTTTTTCCATTATAAAAAAAAAGATGGATGTATCTTCTTATGGTAAAGAGAAAAATTTGAAAGCTGAGCTAGATGAAGTCCTGTATAGGGAAGAGATCTATTGGTGAAAAAAATCCAGAGAGTTCTAGTTGAAGGATGGGGATAAAAATACTATTTTTTTCATGCCTCATCAAAGATTAGATGGTATAAAAATAGTATTATATTGATCTAGGGGGAAGGGGGTGTCACTTTTCCTCCCCTAAGGAAATTGAAGAGGAGGTAGTCAGATTATTCAAGTGGCTTCTAGCTCTAGTTCAAGAGAACTCTTCTATAGACCCTAGAACTTTGGATTATATCTCTAGTCTAAGTTTTACTAAGCATAACAAGATGCTCATGAGTGAGTTCACCCTTGAGGAGGTTAGGAAAGTGGTTTTTTCAATGGATTTAGATGAAGCTCCTAGTATTTATGGTTACACTACTCTTTTCTTTTATAAATGTTGGGATTTTGTAGGGAATGATGTCCTCCTTTCTCTTGAAGAGTCCATAAAGCATGAAAATATTCCAGAAGAAATAAACAACAATTTTATTACAATAATTCCAAAGAAGGCCTGTCCTATCTTCTTTTCTTATTTTATTCCTATTTCTTTATGCAACACTTTATCTAAGATCTTCACCAAAGAGATTATTTTCATAGTTACCACTTTGATCCCCTTGATCATTTTTGAGGAGCAAGGGG
>VDFB02193867.1:172349530-172413200 GCA_007258455.2 Sequoia sempervirens
TACCATAATTTATCTTACTTATGGACTGAGAAGCCATAAGACCAAATTTATTAAGAAAAGCAGTAACCATTAAACTTCTGAGCATTGGGTTTCCTTACCAGATATCTTCTACCTTTGTTCTTCTGAGTTTTCATTTCAGAGTCCTTTTGTTCAAATTTGGAGCTCTCATCTTTCACATAGCCAAGACCTTGCTTGTCATTTACATCCTTTTTTCCTTTATTCATATCATCAAACTTAGCAGAACTGATCTTGAACTTCTCCTTAAACTCATTTGCAGTAGCAAGCTTGTCTCTAAGAATAACTATCTGTCTCTCAAGCTCTTGTTCATTGTTTCTGGATTGTTGCAGTTTAATCTCCAACTGAATTAATCCACTATTAACTCTGTTGCATTCCTCAAATTTTTCCTTCAAGGACTAGGCCAAATTCTCCTCATTCTTCATTCTTTCTTCAATCTCTTTAGTTAGCTTCATCACCACCTATTCCATTTCAAGCTTTACAACAACATTTTCTTTAGCAAGCTTTTCACAATCTTCTATCATTTCTTTTAGGGTTTGATTTAGATGAAAATCTTTCGGGACTTTGCTTTCTTTTTTCTTCAACTGACCACATAGTTCCTTCCTCTTTTCCCTTGACTCATTTATTTTACCCTTCAATGATTGAATGAATTTTTTGGTAGCCACAAGATTTTCTTTTAGTTCCATGACCTCTACTTTAGACTGATCAAGATCATCAAGTGCCACCATAAGCTTCTATTGAATACCACCTATGTCCATTGTAATCCAAAATCCACCTCAAGATGTTAAAATTCAAAAGAGGAACCTGCTCTGATACCAATTGTTAGACACTAGGAACACTGAGAGAGGGGGTGAATCAGTATTTCACAATATTTGAATTTCAAACCAAATCTAAAACTATCAACAACAATATTTAAACTTTAATGACATCCACAACATGTAAATAGAAGGAAACATGCAAAAACATTAAAGAACACCATAACACCAAGATTTTTATGTGGAAACCTTGTTAGGGGAAAAAGCATGGTGGATGTTACTCCACAATATATGCTCTATTAAATGTATGAACAAAAGGGGAATGCACTTGCATTTAGGTAAACTTCCTAGAGCTCACTTGTCAAAATAAGAAAGGTTCACTGCCTTACAAAATGTTTGGGAATACAACAAAAAGGTTGAATTGAGAAAATAACATCTCCAAATGTCTAGATTCAGTTCCAATGAAGCACATGAAATAGATTCTAGACATCCTATCTGATTTCTACTTCTGCTCTACACTGCCCTGCTCTATTACACAAAAAATTCTCTATTGCACAAACAAAATTCATTCAAAAGATCTTCTAATGTACACTCATATAGCTACTCTACACTTTTTCACACATACATGTACCTTCTCATCATTTCATCCACACACTTCAAAATGAATTGACGAGCTCATATATATATATTGTTAACAAGGATTTCACTACTATATGTCAGCTTCACATAAGATTTAATATTCTTCCACATGTCAGCTCAAATCACCAATTAAAATTAGTGCGAACCCACACAAGTCGGCTAGACTATAGTTGGGACCCAAATCAAAATTTCCAATACAAGAAATATTAAAACAACTACTCCTTATACATCTGCAACACATTATATACACCGAGTCAACCATAATGAGAAAATAAACAATAAATCATTCTACTGAATCTCCAAACTCGTACACCAATCAATGAAACATTACAAAACTTACCAATAAGGTATCATACATGCTTAGTAAGCTTTCTTGTGGATCCACAACACAAAATAATGATTTGGTGAAGTATACAGACCAACTTACCAAGCAAATACTTTGTTTATCATGCTTTCTATCAGTAGTATTTTGCTTTCTACTTTCCTTGCTGGTATGAGTTACTTCAAAACTGAGGACAACACTAATGACTCCAATTGCCATCAATGATAACACTAGAAGCCATAAACAATCTCCCAAAGCTATATGCCAATAAAGTAAAGAAAAATTCATATAAAACTCATATACATTTCCATTAATTGATTTACCATTTAGGTCTTCAATCAACTTATTTCCTATTTCCATTAGTGTTGATGAAGCTTTATGTGAGAATTTTTTTCATGTACTTAATTTGAGAGACAAAATTATATCAAGGTGTTTTCCATGCTTGAATTTGAAGAAATTAATGAAGTAATCCAAGGTCATATATCTCAAATTTGATGTTCATATCTACTTTCACATCATGTATAAGTGATTGATTATTCCTAGTAATGAGAAATCATCAATGTGTATCACATTGAATATGAAATTATGATTAGACTTATTAATGTATAATTTGAGAAAAACCATATTTTTAAAATCCCCTTTGAATAAACCAGTTATCATTTTTTTTCTGAAAAAAGTAACCCTTCTACTTTTTCTAACTTGTTCAGACCCTCCTTGTGATTTTGGCTTAATGTTGCCTTGATTTGATGTTGCAATGTGGATAAAACATTCACACTAGGTCTTGGGCCCTTGTGAACTAATGGAATTTTAATGGTTCCTTGCAAAAGTGTTGTGAAGTGTTGTAACACACTTTCACACTTTTCTTAGAGGGTTTTATTTGATTAACTAAGCATAATAAACATAATTTTAATTATAATCAACCCTAATATAGCCTTATTTGGATTTTTTTAAAGCGTTGTAACAAAATTTCACATCTCTCTAGGCTTCGTATTAATAATTAGGATTTATTATGCTTTAATTGGCCCTATTTTGCATCCACATGCCTCATTTATTGCATTTTTTCGAGAATAATCCCAACACCAATCTGTAACCAATTGTAAATCAAGTGTTCCTGGATTGCATGGCCTGGATTTAGTGTCTGGGACTCATCCACCACATTGGTAAAATGATTCCCACCTAGGTCTTTTTGGCCTCGATGCAGGTTTCACACATTTCTAAGAACTTTTCATTTTTGGTCCCATACATTATGCCAGATGGGACTTATTCACCACCTTGGGTGAATGAGCCCCGTGTGGCCCAAAATCAAATTTAATTCAAATTCTTGGAGGGATTTTATTCTCCTAGATCTGATGTCAACTTGTAGTGTGGTAATTTCAAGAATTCTTGCATAATTGAGTATAACTACAAGGTTCTTTCACTCATTTAACCTAAGACTTTTGTGAGAACATTCATAATAGAAAATTGAGTTCACAAGAGAATTCAAGCATTCACATGGACATTCAAGTGTCTTCAAGGGAAGAATTCTTCATCAATTGTTATAGCAATTCAAGATCCATTATCATGTCAAGCATATCAAGTATCAAGCATTTTATTGAGCTAGTATCGCGACGTAGCATTGAAGATCCAAGATCAAGCATTGTTCTACTCCTATTGTCAAGATCAAGATCTACATCCTTCATGGCCATTTCATGTTGACTTGCATATTTACAGGACATCATCCAAGGTATTATTGTCCATGATTCATGTTCTTTATTTCATGTTTCATTCCTTCATTTATTTGCCTCATCATTTGGTTTAATTACCTAAAAGGGGTTTGACCAAGGTAAACCCCTATTCCCTAACAATCAACACTTTAACTCTCTTTCTTTGTGTAATTGTAGATCTAGGTTCTTTGAAGACTTGAATATCATTGAATATTAGGTTACAACCTTGTTGGAGTTGTCTCCCCATTTGCAAGGTCATAATCTTCACTAAAAGGTCATATTTATAGTCCTGAAATCAGAGTTTTAGATATGGGAACTTGGAGGAATAGATTGAGTAGACTAGGAAGAGAAAATTCAGACTTTGAATTTCCAGAATATCCAAAATAGACTCATTCACCACAAGTGGCCAATGAGTCCCACTGTAGGTGTTTTTCAAATATCTTTGCAAATTTGGATACCCATTTGCCTAAAACTTGCTCATATGTAGAAATCTAGATCTGAGATTGATTCACCCAGAATAGAAAAAGATTCCTAGTAGACAAAATTTCAGGATTAATAGGATTTCTAGTCTTCATTCAAGCTTCTACAATTTTTTAGGTGCACACCATTCATCTTGTTACTTTTTTGTTCAATTTTACTAGTATTTATAGTTCATTTTGTAGGTCATTGCATCAAACTAGGGCTTAGTGTTGCATCTTGCATTGCATTGTCTTTTCCAAGTCCAAACTTGGTGGTGAACCCATCATTAGATCATATTCATTTCATAGGACATCCCTATTGCAAGATCTCTTTCTCTTTTGCATTGAGATCTTTAGGGATATCCTTGAGTGGAACATCTTGAAAAGTGGGTGTGAATACATTATCATTCCCCCATTTTCTTCAATTCCATTTTGGTGAAAACACATTTAGAATACCTTTTTTTATTATTTGGAGTCCATTATCATCCTAGATCTAGCTTGCATTGAATTTTCATTATGATTTACATTAGTGCACTGTAGAAAAATGGCCACTTGTCATTTTCATTGTCTTTTAGGCCTTTCCTCTCGATATTTTATTTATTTTGCTTTGATTTATTGATGTAATCTAGCTTGAAAATTCACATTAAGTCCTCAAAATGAAAATAATGGCATCTTGTGAAGGTGTTGTGAATTGTTGTAACACATTTCTACATGTTTCGAGACTCTATTCATTACAATTCACCTAAAAATCACCTTTTTATTCATTATCAAGTCCTATTTTGAAGTCTTGTAAAGTATTCTAACAATATTTCACACTTTTCTATGCATAATTTCACTATTTACACCTTTCTAATGCTTTATTTGACCTTTTTATACCCTTATAAGCTTTATTTAAGTGCATTTTTGAATGTAAACCTGACAAATGACATTAAATATGATTTAATTCCTGACACCCACATTCAATTCCAAGGTGGGACCCATTCACCATCGATAGCGAATGAGTTCCCCTTGGCTCCAAATTCAAAATATTTCAAATTTTCTTTCAGGTTTTTATTCAAAATCACTTGATGTCAGCCTGTGATGAGGTATCAATGAGTTACTAAGGCATAAGATTGTATAAATAAGTGATTTTTACCTCATTTTACATCTCCTACAATCATGCATCACATCCAAGCAATCTTTTCATTCACTCAAGCATTCAAGCATATTACAACATCAAATCAAGCATCATTCAAGCATTTAGAGGCATCCATTGACATATCTTCAGATTTTCATCAACAAGGGTTTGGCAAGTTGATAGCATTTGCATGTTATTAGTTTATCTTTCTCTTACATTTCATTGTTTTAT
The DNA here is from genome assembly GCA_007258455.2 of Sequoia sempervirens. Lineage (NCBI taxonomy): Eukaryota > Viridiplantae > Streptophyta > Pinopsida > Cupressales > Cupressaceae > Sequoia > Sequoia sempervirens. The sequence goes on from VDFB02193867.1 coordinate 172,354,771, forward strand.
TAAGGGTTTGATTACCAAAGTGGGGTTTGACCAAGACAAACCCCTATTTGAAACCCTTAACCATTTACCCCCTCTGTGCATGTGTTGTGTATGCAGATTTATCAAGTATTTAGGTGTTTAAAAGTGGAGAAGAAGTCAACAAAGTGTCTCAAGTCAACTACTTCATATTTCAAGCTTGGAGAAGAATTTTTGTCTGTTTCTCTTAGAATTGACTTTGGTAACCCGTCCAGCAAACATCCTCAGATCTGGTGTTGTAGAGTTGTCTCTTGATTTCTCATAATTTTGGGAGAGGACTGATTCGCCACTAGTGGTGAATGAGTCCCATCTTAAGGCTAGAATTCTAAGTTTGTCAGATTATGGATCTTGACACTCAAAAACCTATTCCCGATAATTTTCATCAAAAGCAGGACTAATTCTCAATTAGTGGCAAATGAGTCCCACTGATGATTTTCTATAATTCTAGACAACATTCAAAACATTTCATATTCTTCATTAGACTTCCAGGTGCACTCTGATTCAAACCTATTCTGTTATGTTTTCCATTCATTCATAGTTCATTGTTTTCATATCACATTGTGTTTCCCATCATTGCATTGTTCTTAGGTTTTGCATTCATAATTGCTCAATTAAATAGTTTAGTTGCATTCATATTATTCCATTTATTCCTAATTACATCACACATAACATAATTTGAATGAACTAGCTAGATTCCTTTGGCCCTTCTTTCTCCTTTTAGGTGAAAAATCCTAGAAGTGCTAGAAAGTCCTAGAGAGCCAAAAAATCTATGGTTCATTTTGGTGAAACTACATTTTGAACATAATAGCTTTCTGATTCCATTTGCATCTTCCATCTTATATTTCATTTGCATCAACATTCAATAAGGATTTTTTTTTTGCATTCTAGGGTTTCTTAACTTGCATTAGTGAAAGAATCATTTAGATTTCATTTTTGCATTACATATCATTGAAAAAACTAAAAAATTGCATTTTCATCCTTCATTGGCATCTAAAAATCATTTAAATCATTTTAATTTTTTTGTAAAACACAAAAAAATCTTATACTAAGACTCATTCACCACCCTGGGAAAATTAGTCCACCTACACATTTTAGATTGCAATTTTTATACATTTTCTGGCATTTTCTTGCATTTCTATTCTTTGTTTTTATTTTTCTATTTCAGTTAGCAAAATTCCTATTATTTGCATTTTTCACTCCTAGATTACATTGCATTTACATTTACCCTATCCTTTGTGGTACTTGCATGAGTGTGTGGTGCCTCGTTGATAATACTTTAGTGAGAAAAAGTTCTAGACTCATGGCTTCCCACGATAGAACTTTCATTGTGGACCTTGGGATCTCAAGAGCTCCTACTCCTAGTATGGACAATAGTGCATTAGGCATTGATCATACTACTTCTATTCCTTCACCTTTCCATCCAATGAATGTTGAAACACAAAACAACTGTCTTCCTCAAGATAAGGTCATTAGTATTCACAAAGATTTTGCACATTTACAACAAGACTTGTCTCTTGAAAACATTTCAACCATTGCCATGCCTGCAATAGAAAACCTTCATCATTTGATTGAAAGTGATGATGGCTTACAAGTCATGAAACGAATTGCTGAAATATACAATAAACATGCTCCTAATACTTCCCCATCAACAAACATAGTTGCAAACCAAGGAGGACCTCACATTCCTCCCCCTTCAACCATAGCATCCATACCAACTTATGCCACTCCTCAGGTTACAACAACTATGCAACAAGTTAGCGATGTGGCTCCTTCCTTTACAATTCCAACCAGCATTCCAAGTTCTTTTGTGGCATCCCATTTTCCATCTTCCACCTTCGCCCCTCTAAGTGTCCCTTTCACTTCCCCTAACATTGCATATACTCCATCACCATTTTCCCTTCCACCTCATACTCCTTATACCAATCCCATCATTACACAACTCTTTAACACCATCTCATCCATGCAACAACTCTCCACCATTATCCAAAGCCAAAATGCTCCACCAACATATCATGTTCGTAGTAGCCCATTATCCTTAGAGATCCTACACACACAGATGCCACAAGGAATTGAAATGCCTCGGTTTGAGAAATACGGAGGTAATGGAGACCCTACCAACCATGTCAATGCATATACAACCTTGTGTAGTGACTTTGTCCTCAATGATAAGCTATTAGCCAAACTTTTTCCTAGGACCTTCAAATAAACTGCATTAAACTAGTTTTCAAACGTACCCTATCATTTCATTTGATTGTTTAATGAACTTGTAGATGCTTTCATAAGTCATTTCCAAGTCCACATGACTCCTAAGAAAACAATGGCAGATTTAATGCATTGTAAACAAAATACCGATGAAAAAGTCACTAACTTCATTTCTCATTACCAGTCATTGTATGCTCAAATTGATGTCAAGATCCCTGATTCACATCTGCAGAAGATGTTTATCAAAAACTTACACACTCACCTTCAAGACAAGTTAACCATGATGAAATTCCCCTCGTTCATGCATTTATGCATGACCCTTTGTGATTATCACAACTCAGTTTCCAGTCGTGATTCAAAGTCCACTTCTAACCGAGCTAAGAAATTTGAGCAAAATAACCACAAGAATGGATCAAACTTTAGAAAACTGAACCATGGCTTGTTACAATTCAATCTACCTTCAACGTAATCAACCCAACCTACTCCAAGCCAAGTGGCCACTCTTAAAATAGTCATTCCCTATACCTATGGAGACCTAAAGAGACAATTTACTCCCCTACCTGATACCATTCATAATACCATGAACCAATTGCTCCAACAACAAATGCTCAAGTTGCCTACCATTAAACCACTTGAAACCACCAAGCCTTTAGCACCCAACTTCAAACATAATTCTTATTGTCATTGTCATCGCTATAATGGCCATGACATTGAACAATGTAAGCATCTAAAACACTTAGTTCAAGACCTCATTGATTTGGGTCATTTTTCCATTGCAGGTGTAAATGATCAAGGTAATAAGTTTGTGGCACCCCCTAACCAAAATTTGTGAATCTTTAACAACCCTATGCCTTAACACAATATTTCATTTGTCAAAGCTAGCAAACCTTCAAACCCTCATGTCATGAACATTAATAAAAATAATGAACCACTTGATATAACTCCAAAGATTCCCCTACTTAATCCTATGGATGACCTTGTGGGTATGATAGATGTTATCCCTTGTAAGGGCCCAACCAAAAAAAATCTTGATATCACCTTGTCTTCCCATGATATACTCAAAAACCTTCCTGATGGTCCTCTTTACATAGCCGACCAAATCTATGATAATCCTACTAATGGGATATTAATAGATTCTGCCTATGGCGAGAATGTGATCACAGAAGAATTTTTAATATTACATGAGCTATATCAAGATGCTAATAATAAACCAACTGCATGGATCAAAACAAATAATGGTTTTGTGTGCCCTACGATCAGATCGATCATATCCCATTACAAGTGGGACCTAAAACTTTGGAGGTAACATTTTCTATTATTTCACAATCAGATCAATTTCATTTGTGGCTAGGTCATTCTTGGCTTCGCATGATGAAAGTGGTCCCTTCTATTGTTCATAAGTGTTTGAAGTTTCCACATGTCAATGAAATATTTACCATAAACCATAGTGGCTTTAACCCATTATCATCTAAAGGTAATTTTTCCCTAGAAGCCTTTTGGCGTGAGCCTATGGAACCCATCACCCCCATAAGTATTTCTTCTTCATAGCCTATCAAAAGTTCAAAGCCAAATGCATAGCTTACTTGTCTCTTAGTAACTAGTCCCCGTCTACTTCTACTCCTCTCCTAGATGAAACTATCCTTCAGTCTGAGTCTAACATTGAACAAACCACACAACCTCATGAACAACCAACCATAAACCCTTCCCCTCCAACATTTAAATGACAAAGAGAAAATGAAACCAATCTTGCTATGCCTCCATGCATTAAACAAGTGTATAAAGCTAAAGAGAAAGTTATTGACCCATCATCTTCAGTTTCTTTTGTTCTTCCCCCTTCAGAAGAAAAGGAACCTATGATGGAGAAACCTGCTCTTACACCTCAACAAGTTCAAAATAAAATTAAACAAGACTGTGGTGCTAGGGAGCGTAGGCGTCATCATCATCTCCTTTCTCATCATATCAAATGGATGAAAATAATGAAACCCAACCTCCACCTATGACAGAAGCATTAGATGACCAACCTCTTCCCCCCGACCCACTACAAGACAAGACGGTCTAGCCCTCACAAAAAAATGAATGCATCCAATAGCCACAACTCTTGATCCATCCATCCTTGGAAATTACCCTTCATCCTCCTATTGTAATTAATCTTGATGATGATGATGATGAAGAGATCACAAAAATAGATGAAGAAGTGCATAACACTCTAAACTCATTATTTTCATCTACAATGGGCTTAAATGATAAATCTTCTCTTCTAAGTGACAAACCTGGCACATCTCCTAGTTCCTTTTCCTTTTTTGTGTGTTTTCCTTTTAGGGATGATGCAAGGTATTGAGACTGAAATGTCTCCTTCATGTTGACCCAAAAGATTTTCTTTTTCTTTTTTCTTTTCATTTTCTTTTCGCTTGTGTTTTCCTTTTAGGGAAGATGCAAGGCTTTGAGACCGTAATTTCTCTTCCATGTTGACCCAAATCGGACTTTGTTTTTCATTTGCTTTTTCTCTCTTTGTATCATTCTTCTAGTTCTATGTATTCAGGGAATGATGACAGTTCTAAGCTCTTCATAAAAACATTGTAGCAACAAACATACTGACCCCAAATCCATAGATCCCTTATGTGTTTGGTGTATTCTTTTCTGGGGGGTAACTCCCTTTTCTTTTTTTTTGCTTTACTTGACGCAGCCTAACTTAGAAAAATATGGCTTGGCATAGGGGCTTTCAAAGTTGGCTCTCATGTCTTGTTTTCTCTTTGCATTTTTCATCCTTTGCTACTTTAAAGTAATTGCTCAAGGACTAGACCAATGTATAAAAATTCCTTTAAAGTGGGGAGCAGACATTGGCATCATTTCATTTGCACAACCTTGTCACTTCATATGATGTGTTTGTCACTTTGTGGAAGACACTGGGTATGACATCCTTCATAAGTGTGATCTATCTTAGCATATTGCATTCCTCTTGGTGGCCTGATGCAACACATTGTATCCCCTAAGTTGTGAATCTTTTATTCTTTGATTGGTCCTCTCTTGGAGACGTTAGACATAATGTCCCCTAAGTGATAGACCTTGCATGAACTCAACAAGACTCCTTTGAATACTTTTTACATTTTTTCCACCTTGCATAATGCAACTTGTATGCCTATGGTAACTTCCTTTTTGTTCATGAGTTCTAAGCATACAAAGCTTTGCTTGTCTCATGAAGCTCGAACCATCATTTTCATTTGTGGCACCTTGTTAAAGTTATCATGAGGTATAACTTTAGTATGGTTGAGCAAGAATCCCATCCAGCGGCATGACTTTCCCCATAGCCACATTTGTGTTTGTGGGTGCATGCTAACTATCATATGTACTTCACCTTCTCGGGTCTTCTCACCCATCAAAGCCCCATGAATTTTGTCACCCCAAAGTGAGTATGCATTTTATTTTTCAAACAATTAGCCTAGATCTTATCCACAACTAGTTGTGAATGATTGAAGCTTTCATTTCTCATCATCATATGTGTTCCTTTGTTCTTATGATTAGTTTTCCATGGGATCTTCTTCCTAGGGGCTTGATCATCTCTCTTGATCGTTTTCATTCAATCTTACTAACATAAGTACATTGAAACCTCTTTCTCGATATTCATGGCTACTTTAGTGTGAGTTTGAAGCAAGTTCATCCTCTCACTAAAGTGGGGGCTTAATGCACTATAGAAAAATGGTCTCTTATCATTTTCATGGTCTTTTAGGCTTGTCTTCTCAATATTTGATCTATTTTTCTTTGATTTATTTATCTAATGTGGCTTGAACATTCACATTAAGTCCTTAAAATAAAAATAATGATGTCTTGTGAAGGTGTTCTAAAGTTTTGTAACACATTTCTATAATTTTCTAGACTCTATTAATTACAATTCACCTAAAAATCACCTTTTTATTCATTATCAAGTCCTATTTTGAAGTGTTGTATAGTCTTATAACAATATTTCACACTTTCCTAGGCATAATTTCACTATTTACACATTTCTTATGCTTTATTTGACCCTTTTATGCCCTTATAATCTTAATTTAAGTGCATTTTTAAATGTAAACTTGACAAATGACATAAAATATGACTTGATTCCCGACACCCACATTCAAGCCCAAGGTGGGACAAATTCACCATGGGTGGTGAATGAGTCCCCCTTGGCTCTAAATTCAAAATATTTCAAATTTTCTTTTGGTTTTTTATTCAAAATCACTTGATGTCAGCCTGTGATGAGGTATCAATGGGTTACTAAGGCACATGATTGTATAAATAAGTGATTTTTGTCTCATTTTACATCTCCTACAATCATACATCATATCCAAGCAATATTTTCATTCACTCAAGCATTCAAGCATATTACAACATCAAATCAAGCATCAATCAAGCATTTAGAGGCAGCCATTGACATATCTTCAGATTTTCATCAATAAGAGTTTGGTCAGTTGATAGCATTTTCATGTTATTAGTTTATCTTTCTCTTACATTTCATTATTTTATTAAGGGTTTAATTATGAAAGAAGGGTTTTACCAAGGAAAACCCCTATTTTCTTACCCTCAACCATTTTTCCCCTTTGTGCATGTGTTGTGTATGCAGATTCATCAAGCATTTAGGTGTTGAAAAGTGGAGAAGAAGTCAAGAAAGTGTCTCAAGTCAAGTACTTTATATTTCAAGCTTCACAAAGACTTTGTCTGTTTCCCACATAATTGACTTCGGAAACCTGACAAGTAGACATCCTCAGATCTACTATTGCAAAGTTGTCTCCTAATTTCTCAAAATTTTGGGTGATGACTGGTTTTCCACCAGTGGCGAATAAGTCCCACATTAAGGATGGAAATATAAGTTTTGTCAAATTCTAAATCCTGACACTCAGAAACCTGTTCCTGACAATTTTTATCAAAAGAAGGACTAATTCGCCATCAGTGGTGAATGAGTCCCACTAGTGATTTTCTGGAGTTCTAAAAAGTATTCAAAACATCCTAGACTCTTAATCAGACTTCCATGTGCACTCTGATTCAACCCTATTGTTTTATGTTTTACATTCATCCATTCATTGTTCATTCTTTGCATATCACATTGTGTTTTCCATCATTGCATTGTTCTTAGGTTTTGCATTCATAATTTCTCAATTTCATAGTTTAGTTGCATTCATATCATTCCATTTATTCCTAATTACATCACACATAACTTAATTTGAACAAACTAGCTAGATTCCTTTGGCCCTTCTTTCTCCTTTTAGGTGAAAACCCCTAGAAGTGCTAGAAAGTCCTAGAGAGCCAAAAAATCTACGATTCAATTAGTTAATTGGCATTCTATGGCTTCTAATTTTGCTTTAGTGAAAGTTCATATAGCCTGGATTTTTGCATCTCATTTCATTGAAATTCATACAAAATATGCATTTTCACTTAGGATTCACATCATACAAACTAAAAAACATAAAAAAATCATTTAAAAATCTCTGAAAATTTGAAAAAAAATCCCTACTGGGACTCATTCGCAACCTTGGGTGAATTAGTCCCAGTGTGCCCTTGAAATTGCCTTTCACTGCATTAAAAAAAAATTATGCTCTTTTGTTTGCTATGATTAACTATCTATTTTAGTTGGTATATTTTTTGCTACATGCATTTCACTAAATCTAGATTAAATTGGTCCATTTCATGCATTGCGTAATTACAAATTTTCATTTGCAACATTTTATTTACAAATCATTGCATAGTATAATCAGTAAATTACCTTGTTTGAAAACAAAAAACTGCATTTCATTTTGAGTCTTTACATTACATTTTGAGTTTACACAGTGTTGATGATGATGTCACTCACCACAACAGTACAGATAAAATAATCATAGGAAAACTACTAAGAACCTATCTTTACTTGAAAGACTAAATCAAGGAAACCTAAGGGTGGTCCATGTTATAGGAAAAGGTTGACTTAGCTTAATCCCAAGGTTTTGGTAGTTAGGTCTAGACCATACTAGGTTCACTTCAGGGTATGATGTGATATTGTTGTTAATCACAAGCCTAGGTCTATGGTTGATCAGAATTATAAACATTTAGTACTAAGTTTCCAGTTCAATCATTAAATAATATCATGAAATTGAAAGATTTACAATAATATTTCATGAACATCAACAATTTTTCTATCACTTAAGTAGATTTATCTTTAAGCATTCATCAATTTCATAGAAAATGAAATATTTTTAATTCATCTATTTTTTGAAACATTTTCAATAATTTAAACATCTAATCTAAAATAAAGCACAAAAATACTAAAACTTCAATTTTCTTCTAGTTATTCTCCACGCATACCCCAAGAGTTAATAAAATCAAAGCAAACCACTTTATACTTCACCAGATTGCTTCACAACTACATATAAAATGGTGTGAGCTTTTAAAGAATGGAATTTTAGTTTGGACACCAAGTAGGTTCTACATTCACCCTTAAACAACACAACACATAGTCTTGTTTGGCTAAACTTACAAAACTAGCTACAAAAATACATGAGATAGGTAGCTATCAAATTGGCTTTGATATTGATTACATTCTATGTGCATACATTTTTTTAGTCTGGAATGATTCAAAAAATAGGAAAAAAGAACAAAACTTAAAGAAATTTTGGCTCTTCCAACATCCACAAAGTTTAAACTTAACTTAAAAAAAGGTATCCCCTGGCTTTTTATAGAAGTAAGACACAGGTAGGATAAGAAAAATAAATGAGAGGAAATCCAAGGGATGAATCACATCAAGGCACATGGAATGTGGTGACTGGTAAGAGAATTTCAAACGAATTCAATGAAGGTCAACCTTCATCTACACGTTGAAGTCCTTCAGGTTTTTCATCTTCTTATTATTAGGAAATTCCCATACATACAGAATGATCAAGTGGAATTTCTATCCCTACATTCAAGTTCAATCTCAATTTGAACATTCCAGGAATAAGCAATCCCTAGAATGAATACACTTCTTTGCCTCATGTTTAAACTCTAGAGTCCCGGTTTCCCGGTATCCGGCATATCTTTGCAATGAAATCTACTTTTGCATGAGCTTCTAAAGCATATCGTTGAACCTAGTAACACCATCAGATCTGCTTGCAGCTTTCCTAACTTCCCATACCTGAACTCTGCATCACAATCTGCTTATCCTGCAATCATAAATTCCACTCATTAAATCCCTTTTAAAAAAACATTTATAAAATATCATGTTACAAATAAAACCATCATTAAATTGTTATCATATAAATCCATCATAAATAGAATGCTTTCTAGAAAAATCAAAAATTATTGCGTAGTTATCTTTTATATACCGGATTATCAGAATATCAAACTTCTTGGATAACCTTCAAATTTTAAAACTTTTCTTAGCATCATTACCTGGTACCCGAAACCCAATATTCAACTTTACCCATGATATTCCTGAACTTCAGTTGCACTGGAAATTTCATCTTTATCAGACCTCGACTATCGAAACAGTACACTTTTCTCAATATTTGTTACCTTTTCCCTTTCTAACATTCCTAGTTCCCAGTATCTAGTACTCGAAACACTTTTTTTATGAAGTACTCTTTTATTTAAAGATTTCTCTTTGCTCTTCAATTATGGTGATCTTCCAAACTAGCCAGCACCTTCCATTAGCATTAGTTTTCACTTGGGGTCCCCAAGTCTTATAGTCTTGGGGCGTGTTGTGAGACCACACAACAACTTGCAACCAATAAAACCAAATTTAAACCAAAACTTGATAATAAATCACCAATTGTAAATTATAATTTATGCATATTTTAAAACAATAACTCTTTACCTTTACCTAGATTTTGACATAAAACTAGTAAAATTTCTCTAGAAATATCCATGTGTGCTCTGATTAATTCCAATTTCTAGAACTCAGTGAAAAAAAATCAGTTCATTGACATTGAACTACATAATATAGTAATCCTCCAAAGCCAACCAGGGATAGAGCCTTATTGTTAGTCAAGCATCCATAGCCCCGACAAGGTTATCTTTGTAATTCCCCCAAACATAGATCTACTACTATTCAGACGTCTATAGCCCCAATATAGATATTTGGATAGCCTAAAGAGTTGATATATATATATATATGATATTTCATTGATAGCTCATTTCAACTTGCAAGAAATCAAGCCTACTATTAGGTTGGGAATTATAGTGGTAGCGAAGGTTTCCTTTTGATTTTTCATTCAATGTAAATCCCTTCATCATTTCACTACTTCCCAAAAACTCATTTACTAATTCCCTATTGGTGTGTATTTTTGGCTAAACTTTACCACTTTTATGCAAAATCCTAGCTAACTGCAACTCACTATATGTTAGAAGATATGCATAAATTAAAATTTATCAGCAAACAATTTAATCACCAAATTTAAATCTAAATTTAGAACCATTAGTTACCACCCTTTTCTGATCAACTTTTATGGCAACTACTAAATACTTGGCTAGCAATTCTGATTTGACAGCACTGCACAACATTAATGAATAATTTTTTTTATGATGACAGTTAAACACAATCGCATTATTTTGCATTAAATTTGCATGCCTCAATGTGCACGTATTATCTCTTTCAAAATTCCCAGGTGATGATGTGTACTACCTTACCACCTTAATTTTCCTTTCTGCTTTGCACACATGTGCACCTTCATGATTAATACAGCTTAATAAAAACACATTGAAATGACCACCATTAATGTCAAAATATTTAGCTTGCTTGATTCGTAATCTTTGTACTGGGAAAATTTGAAGCAAATTGTCACCAATTGTGTGTAAAAATTAATTTGATTTAACATTCCGCTCTGGAGAAACACGTCTAGTTTCCACCTTACTTACAATTTCCAAGACTTCAATCTAGGCAAGTATTTATAATAACTTCCTCATGGTTTTCTATAAATTTTGTACTTCTCTTGAATTCTTCACACCTTTTACTTTTCCTTCTTTTTTCTTGTATTTTTTGTTGTCTACTAGTGCTTGCTTGCTTCCAAGTCATGGATACTCCCATTTTCCTAAACTACTCTCACCAAAAAAATGTTTTCTTGGTTCATATCATGACTCAAAGGCTTGAAAAGGTTTTCTTCATTTGAAATACTAGTTTTGCTATGCCAAACTTGTGCTTAGTCTTTGGGGAAAAATATATGGAAGGGTATGTGCAGGATCATGATGGGCCAAAAAGTGGCAATATGATGGGTATGTGTAGGGTATGTGGCTAATGACTTTTTTTTACCCAAAATTGATGAAATGAAAAGGGTTTTAAAGGAGATTCTCAGCTTCCACCATATAATTTATACTTTACTTTGAATTTACTAAATAATTATTATTAATTTTCTATTTGAATTATGACTAAAGTCCTAATCTATAGGTTGATTGAAAAACATCTATAGCTTTCAAACGGTATCACTTTTTTTTAAATTTGAAACATGTGTCACATTCTATGCTTCGATACTATAGGATTAAAAACAAAATTTGAATTTCATGAACTCTTGACCAAGTTAAGGTGGTTAGACATGATATTTTATATTTTTTAAAAATTGTAATTAAAAATTCATAATTAATCATTTACTTGGAAGAAAATTACAAAAAATATGCATCACATTGGGACATGAGTCTCTACTTATATCTAAAATATTATAAAAATATTATCATTTTATTGTGGTTAGGTGGTGATAGACACCTACTTATTTTTTCCCAAATTTAAGTACTAATGCATTAAAATTTCAAATTTTCACCAAATAGATTTTTTTCTTTTTAAATAAGCCTAGTAGTTTAGAAACTACATTCAATTTTCTACAGATTCTATTCTTACATATTTTTGAAATAATATAGATAACTTATTCAGATTTTTATGTCAAGTTTCCTAACTCTGATTTTTTTGAATTTATTGCCACTTAAGGGCCTATTTTTTCCATGATGATCCTGCACATACCTGGAATCCAAAGGTTACTACCAATTCTATTCTGACTTGGGTTCTCACTTTGTAGCATCACTCTTGGATATTAAGCTTCCTATTGAAGATGTTTGCTTGACTGAGAATTTGATAGTGCGGCCTGAATATTTCTATCTATTGCACATTCAGCCATTGGGATTCCTTCCATGGATGATATTCCTCAGTTCTTGGAACATGGGGAAGTGGTTCCACTCTGGCATTTCCTTTCTAACCTCCATATTCCTGACTTTGAAGCTCACAGGGAAATTTCCTATGTAGGGTATTTAGCCCTGATGGACGAGGCATCGTAGATTGACTAAATGGCTACTCCTATCTGTAGCTCCTACCCCTTTTTTTTCTTTTTTTTCTTTTTGTAGCAATAATTTTGATATTTCCATGTATATACATGATATACATATATATATTTTAGCTTTCTCATACATTTTAAAGTGTGTATTTACTATGAATGGTTTTATCATTTTACACTTCACAACACAATGTTACAAATGTTTGAATTAATTCTCATGTGCATAATAAGTTAAGCAGAATTTGCTAATGCAAAGGGCCAAACATAAAAGAAAGAAAATTAAAACAAAAAAAAACTAACCCTAAGTAACCAAAGCTCTAATCTAATAAATGATTAACCCTAACAAAAAAAATTATTTTAATTTCAATCACTATTTCCATTGTTGTTTCAGCAAAAGTTATAGCAGGTTTATCCTTGAACTCATTCGAACAAATTTCAAAATGTCCTACTATAGCAATGAATTCTTTAAAATTTGAATCTATGTTTAACAAACATAAATTCAAAGGTGTACTTACAAATGACTTGGCTCATATGTATGAAAATGACCTCATTAAAGGTCGATCACACACACTTCTGCTGATTAAGCAATACTCTACCTTCATCCAACCCTAGTTCATGGTTTATTTCTTTACACTACTCATTTCCATGAAGGGTTGTGTCCATTACTTGATTTTCTTCTCCTTCGAGAATTTTCATGTCTTCGATCATGTCTTCACTTTGAACTTTGTTAGACCAAACGATATCACAATTTATATTATTATCAGAGAGAGAAAAAGTAAAAAATTGATACTTTGTATCTTGCATAAAATCAAGAAAATCTCCTTTTTTAGCTTGTGACTTTTCAATTTGGAATAGAAAACACGCATCTCACGCTCAATTTTCCCACTCCTTTTCAATTGTGTTTTCCACATATAAAGAGAATGATGACTCATCAATTCCATTTCCTCATTTTTGATGTGATGCTTTTGAATCTTGGCATTCTTGCCTATCTTCTTGCAAGATGTTAGGGTATGTGTAGGATGATGATGGGAAAAAAAGTGGCAATATTATGGGTATGTCTAGGGTATGTGACTTATGACTTTTTTTTACCCAAAATTGATGAAACGAAAATGGTTTTTATATGAGATTCTCAGCTTTCCACCAATATAAATTATTCTTTACTTTGAATTTAATAAATAATTTTATTCATTTTCTAATTGAATTACTACTAAAGTCTTGATTGATAGGCTAATTGAAAAACATCTATATCTTTCAAATGGTATCACATTTTTTGAATCTGAAACATGCATCACATTCTATGCTTCGCATACTATAGGATTAAAAAAAAATGAATTTCATGAAGTTTTTACCAAGTTAAGGTGGTCAAATATACGAGTTTTTATATTTTTTAAAATTTGTAATAAAAAATTCACAAATAATTATTTACTTGGTAAAAATTACAAAAAAATATGCATCACATTGAGACATGAGTCATCTACTAATATATAAAATATTATCATTTTATTGTGGTTAGAGCGGTCAAACAGGCACCTACTTCTTATTTTTTCCCTAAAATTTAAGTACTACTGCATTGAAATTTCAAATTTTCACCAAATAGATTTTTCTTTTTTAAATAAACCTAGTAGTTTAGAAACTACATTCAATTTGCTACAGATTCTATTTATACATTTTTTTAAAATAATATTGATAACTTATTCACATTTTTATGTCAAATTGCCTAACTTTGATTTTTCTGAATTTTTTGCCACTTAAGGGCTTGTTTTTTCCATGATGATCCTGCACATGCCCATTAATATTTTCCTTATAACAATTGTAGTTATCAAATAGTTTTGATATATCAGTTAAATTTTTTACATTTTCAATTCCGCTAGGGTTATACTGTTTTCTCATTAATAGTCCATTTCTTCTAGCAGTTAAGACTTCTTCTATTAATGGAATCACTTTGCAAATAGCCAAACTTACCCTAGTTAAAAAAAATCACAATCAAGTTCATTGTGATCAGTTGTATCATGAATTCTACACTCGGTGACTACCAAAAGTGAATAAACTCAAAGGATGTAATATATGGTTAAGAATTTTCTAGAGTTTTTCAACTTCCATTTGAAATACTGCCTTGTACTAGATTTCTGCCTTACAATCTATCTCATAAACTCATAACTAATACAAATTATATGTTTCCCTTCTTCTAGCACCAATTCTTATTGATGATGATGTCACTCGCATAAATAGTGCAGATAAAATCCTCACAGGAAAACCACGAAGAACCTATCTTTACTTGAAAGACTAAACTAGGGCAACCTAAGGGTGGTTTGTGTTATAGGAAAAGGTTGACTTAGCTTAATCCCAAGGCTCTGGTAGTCAAGTCTTGACCATACTAGGTTCACTTCAGGTTATAATATGATATTTTGTTAATCTCAAGGGGTCTATGGTTGATTGAAATTACAAACATTTGGTACCAAGTTTCTATTTCAATCATAAAATAATATCATAAAATCGAAAGATCTACAATAATATTTCATGAACATCAACAATTTTCCTATCACTTAAGTAGATTTAGATTTAAGCATTCATCAATTTCATAGAAAATGAAATATTTTCGATAAATTTCCATCCATTCATCTATTTTTTGAAACATTTTCAAGAATTTAAACGTCTAATCTAAAATAAACCATAAAAAATATTGAAAATTAAAACTTCTCCTGATTATTCTCCATGCTTGCCCCAAGAGTTAATCAAATCAAAGAAAACTGCTTTATACTTCACCAGATTGCTTCACAACTACACATAAAATGATGTGAGCTTTTAAAGAAGTGGATTTTAGTTTGGACACCAAGTAGGTTTTGCATGCACCCTTAAATGGCACAACATGTAGTCTTGTTCAGCTGAACTAACAAAACCAACTATAAAAATACATGAGATAGGTAGCTATCAAATTGGTTTCGATACTGATTAAATTCTGTGCATAAAAGTTTTTAGTTCAGAATGATTTAGAAAATAGGAAAAAGGAACAAAAATTAAAGAAGTTTTGGGTCTTCCAACATCCACAAATTTGGAACTTAACTTAGAAAAAGGTATCCCCTGGCCTTTTATAGAAGTAAGACACAGGTGGGATAAGACAAATACATGAGAGGAAATCCAAGGGATGAATCACATCAAGGCACGTGGAATGTGGTGACTGGTAAGAGAATTGCAATTGAAGTCAACAAAGGTTAACCTTCATCTACACATTAAAGTCCTTCGGCTTTTTCTTCTTCTTATTATTAGGGTTCCTTCTTGGAACCAAAAAAATCTGCATAAATAGAATGTAGGAAATTCCCATACATACAGAATGATCAGGTGGAATTTTTTTCCCTACATTCAGGTTCAATCTCGATTTGAACATTCCAATAATAAGTAATCCCTAGAATGAATACACTTCTTTGCCCCATGTTTAAACTCCAGAGTCTAGGTTTGTCGATATCTGATGTATCTTTGCAACAAACTCTATTTTTGTGTGAGCTTCCAAAGTGTATCATTGTGTAGTGTAGAAAAAAGTATTTCTTGCTTGATATAGGAATAATTTATGATAAATTAGACTTAATGATGCCTTGATCTAATGTTATGAGGTGTTTTACACATACACATTAGGCCTTGGTCCCTTGCAAACTAAATAAAATGCACATATCGATGTCTTGTAAAGGTGTTGTAAAGTGTTGTAAAAGACTTTCACACTTTTTTAGACTTCTATTAAGCATCTAAGTTTAATGGACCTATTTTCCTCTTAATTCAATATTATAAAATTTATTCAATAGCATTCTCACATTAATCTAGAAGGCTTGTAAACTAAACCTGATTTTAATCTAATGTTGTAAATTGTTTTACACATTCACATTGGATTTTGTGCTTTTCTAGGCTATGTGGACCTCATTTTAGTATTGTAAGGTGTATTTAATCACACTTTCACATTGAATTGTGTCCCTAGCCCTAATTATCCTTTACATCATCATAAATAAGCCCCTATGACCCCATATTATGCATCTTGAGGCACATTTTGATCGAGGACCTGACTAAATCATCATATAAACTTGATTTCTTCACTCCTTGACATCCAAGTTGGAAAAAGAATCCCTATGGGACTAAGTCACCCCTCTAGGAAAATAATTCCCATCCAGGTGGGACTGTCACCCAACTTGGTGACTTAGTCCCATTTGAGCCATTTTTGAGGCTTGAGTGGGAAAATTTGGGTTTTAAGTTTAATTTTCCTCCATGTCAGCCTTAGGGATAAAATTAATGGGAATTTTAGGTGGATTGCTTATATAAACAAGATTTTAAGCCCTAATTCATCATTCATTCATCATTCATTCTCCAAATCAAGTCAAGCAAGCTAGGGTTAGGTCATTTAGAGAGCATTCAAGAACACTTCTAAGACATTCAAGGGAAAATTCTTCATCTATTGTTGCAAAAATTCAAGATCTATCATTAGGGAAAGTTTCTAATTCCTTCATTTAATGTTCATGCTTCATCTTATTTTTTCATTTGGTTTAATTACCTAAAAGGGTTTTGACCATGGAAAACCCCCATGCCCTAGCATTCAACATTTTTCTCTCTTTCTTTGTGTGTTTGCAGATTTAGGTACCTTGAAGGCTTGGAATTCATTGAAGAATAGGTTAAAAAGTTGTTGAAGACATGTCTTTATTGGCTAGGTAAAAATATCCACAAAAATTCACTTATAGTTGTGAAAATTAGGGTTTCAGATCTACACACCTAGAGGAGTAGAAAGAGCTAACTAAGAGCTTATGTTTCCACTTTCAAGTTTTCAGAAAATTCAGAGATGACTCATATGCCATTAGTGGAATATGAGTCCCAATGTACATGTTGTCCAAATATTTTTGTAGATTTAGATACCCATTGGGCTAAAACAAGCTTTGGAATAGTTTTCCAGATCTGGGACTAAGTCGCCTAGAATGGCGCAAGTGCTCTAGTAGGTTAAAATTCCAAAATCAGAAACATTTCCAGTCCTCAACATATTTCCAAGTGCACATCTTCAGTTCTACAATTTTTTGTTTTATTTCATGGTCATTTTTGGGTAATTTAGTATCTGTTTGCATACTAAACTATGTTTTCAAAAAAAGTGCATTTTCTTAGTTTTGCATTAATATTCAATCTCTTGTATCAATTCTTTACATCTAGGATATTCCCCTTAGACAGATTTCAATCATCTTTGCATTGAAATCTCGAGGTATTATTCTTGAGTGAGCCATCAAGATTTTTGGATACCTCTCTCCTTTTAGGTGCAAAACCCTAGAAGTGTAAGAGAGTCCTCATATCCAAAAATCTATGGCACTTTTTTGTGAACCCGACTTTCAAATACATTATTTTCTTATTTTGGAGTCCATCATCATCATAGAATTAGCTTGCATTGCATTTTGCATTAGTTAGGTTGCATTCTAGGGTTTAAAAATTTGCATTAGTGAAAGTACATATAGGTAGCATTTTTGCATCTCCAATCTTTAAAAATATATTATTCTACATTTGCATCTTAGGTCTGCATCATACAGCATAGAAAAATCAATCAAACAAATATGAAAAATTCTAAAAAAAATCCCCACTGGGACTCATTCGCCACCTTGGGTGACTTAGTCCCTTTCCACCCCTGAAACTGCCTTTCACAGCACTAAAAATTCTATTTTTTCACTTTTGTTTTCTTCCATTACCTATTTGTATCAGTGGGTTGAGTTTCTATTACATGCATTTTATTAGACCTAGTTTAAATTAGCTCATTTCATGCATTGCTTAATTTAAAATTTGCATTTACAACATTTCATCTTTCGGGTTGTTGCATAATGTAATCAGAAAATTATCTTATTTCACATCTCAAAATTGGATTTAAACATTTCACTTTAAGTCATTGTATTTTACTTTCTTTAATTTTCCATGATAGCATGTTTACTTTCAAGAGATGTGGCTTTGATTTGGTTAAAAATGGATTGCATAAATACAACATGCCCTCTTATGATTTCAATTTCTATTACAACAATGAGATCATTAAGAAACATTTTAATCATCAAACCATTGGCATAATCCTTAATATTAGATTTCCCATTGGTGAGAATGGTAGTGTAGACAATCATAAAAATAATAGTTGTTCTTCTCCTAATACCTCTCCTATTAGTGACGAAGGTATCTTGGTGAAAGAAGATACAAGAATTGAGGGTCTTGATTGTCCCTCTCCTCATTCCCTTTTGGAGGATATTGGCAAAAAATAACATGAGATTATAGAAAATTTTCTAAACATCACCTTACCTAGTCTTCATAGGCATGACAATCAAACTTACCCATCTCCTAATATGTGTCCTCAATGCAAAGAGGATAGGTTGGTGTTCAAAGATATACCTATTAAAAGTCATGAGAACCTTGATCCTCCCTTCCCTAATGCTCCTACCATTTGGGAAAATCTATTTGAAAATCATAGCAATCCTTCTCTTGATGCCTCCCCTACTTGTGATGAAGCTACTTTACAAAATTATTTAACCTTGGATGAACATATTACAAGCTCTCCTATTATGGTACATAATTTATGGCACAAGATAATGAGACCTTAGAGAAAACAAACAACCAAATAGATCCTTCTCCTACTAAACAAAACAATCTAACCATTGATAACTCCCTTACTTGTGATGAAGTTATTTTGGAAGAACCATCATCTGCATATCATGAACATCTAGTTTGTATTTCTCCTAAAAACTCTCCTCCTAGGGAGGATACCATGGTGAAACTAAAGGAAAGCATTGAAAATAATGATATTATGCCCTTAGATGAAGATGATGAAGTAGCATTAGACTCTCACTCACTAAGAGATGTTAAAATTATTCAACCTCAACTCAACCTTTACCCTTCTTCACACAAACCTAAAACTCAAAACAAACCCAAACTTGTCCTTTACCCACCTAAGAATATTGTTTCACAACAACTGAGTCATAATACCGTTGCTCATACATATAACACAAGAAACAATATGGAACCACCACAACCAACCCCAACACCCTTACCTTTTCCTAATCCTATCCTACCTAACCCTATCTTGCCAGGTTCTCATCCTGGAAAGGAGTATGATCTTGTCCAACAACTTAAGAATAATTTTTCTAAGATATCATTGTGGGACCTTATCCAAGCCTCCCCTCACTACCACAACATGATTCAAGTAGTCTTACAACAAGTTCCTATCACTTCTAATGTGCAAAAAAATGACATAGTGATAAAGTGAACCATTGTTGACAATGGCTCTTCCCTTAATGTTTGTACTGTAAACCTTTTGGATAGGCTTCGTGTGGATAAATCAAAAATTCAACCTAATTCTTTATCTCTTAAGGGATTTGACAATATCAAAAAGAAACTACTTGGGGTGATCACTTTACCTATTACAATTGGCAAGGCCACATTGGAAACACAAATTCATGTTATGCCTCATGAACTTTCATGTAATCTCCCTTTAGGAAGGCTGTGGATTCATGCAATGAATGGGGTTCCTTCTACTCTTCATCATAAAATGAAATACATTTACAAAAAAAAATTGTACACACTTGATGTTGATCCTAAGCCTTACATTGTCTTACAACTTGAGAAAAATAAAGATAATCCCTTGACAACATTAGCATCAACCACACAAGTGGAACCCGTGCAACAAACAAGCAAAGACAAACATATTGACGAAGTCACAAAGATATTAGACAATGATTGGGGTTCCTTATATTTTGAACATACATTCATGGAAAAGTACAATATCATAAACAAAGATTCAAATATGGGAAATGAACAAGCAGTCATGTCAGCACAAAACTTGGAAGACCCTTTGAAAGCATCCACCTCAACCACTCTTGAAGAAAAAGAAAATTACACAACAATTTTTGACAAACTTAATCATACACAACCACTGAATCCAAAAGAAATGAAAAAACTTTATGGAAAAGGTTACGAGCTTATGAAACAACTTGGATATAGTGGAAAAGGATGTGGTGATAGAAATAAGCAAGCCTTCACTCAACATCAACACTATCACATGAGATTCCTCTAAGCCAACCTTAATACTAGTCCATCCTGAATTGATAGACACTAGTGGTCTTGAAATTTATCCTTTGCAAGAAATGAAACAAACAAATACATATTCACTTAATATCAATGTTATCTCGAAAAACACTAATGGTTTGAATTCGTTAGATTTTACACCCTCCTATAAAGGAGAGAAAAAAATCTCACAATCTAAAGAGTCTTGCGTAGATATGGCATCTTCTACTAAGAAAGGGACATGTTTGTTTCATAATAAAGGAACATCTACCATTTATCAAGAGGGTATCTTGTCGAGACTCCTTCAAGATCACTTGATATCCCTTCCTTTGAGAACTCGAAAGAAATTATATTACAAGACTTCATTTTGTACATATCAAAAAGTTCACAGTCATTCTACTAATGAATGTAAGTATTTGAGTCATAAAACCAACATCTTAAGGAGTTTGGTGCTCTCCCTTATGTGGGGGCACCTAATTCCTCTAATTGATACTGATTTTCACTCTAGCATGTTTATCATCAATCATTCGGCTCACCCTTGTCCTGCACTAGGTGGGGGCAAGGGGTTAGGTAGCTTTGTCCTCGTATGTCACTTCTTGTTGCCTCTTTTGGCTATTTGATCATATTTCATCAATATATAAGAGAAAGCTTGGGATGTGGATTCCATGCTTTAAGTTGGATCACATGTGGCATACTACCTTAGTCATGATGTAGCTCAATTCAGAAACATATGACTTGGCATAATGATTTCTAAGTTGGCTATCATGTCTTCTTTCATGTTAGTATTTATCATTCACTACTTTAAAGCAATTTCTCACAGTAATTGCTTTAGAAACTTCTTTAAAGTGGGGGCATACATCGATACTCATATTTCCTTGTGCTATTTTCCTTTTCTTGCAATTTCCTCTCTTGGAAACATTAGGTGCAATGTTGCCCGTGATGAGACATTGCACTTGTCCTCTTTTGCAAACAACATGAGACCATCTGCACATTTCCTCTCTTGGAGACACTAAGCATGATGTTCCCTAAGATGACACCTTACACGAACTAAGAAAAATATCTTTGAACATTCCTCACACTATTTTGTATTTACAATCTCTATGAGTTTTAAGCATATGAAGTTCTGTTTTCCCTATAGAACTCGAAGATCATTTTTGTGTGGCACCTTATTAAAGTTATCAAGAGGTATAACTTTGATATGGTTGAGCGGGAAGCCCATTCTGAGACATGACTTTCCCCAAAGCCACCTACGTGTGTGTGAGTGCATTCCAGCCATGGGTGTATGTTTCTCACCTTTTAGGGCTTCTCACCCGGTGTACAGCCAAGAGTACCATTGCCTCAAAGTTTATGCATTTTTGGACAAACAACCTAGATCTAATCCACATTGTGTTGGTCAAACGGTTGAAGCTTCATCCACCATTTTATTTCTCTTCCTTCTAGTTATTACCAATGCATGATTGCGTATCTTGTTTGGCTACAAATCATTCACCCTATGCACATGTCCTTTTGTGCTTACGTGGGTTTGACTTAGGATCTTGGATCCTAGGGGCCTGACCACCTCCTTCATCTTTGTTATCCTAGACCATCCACATTGGTACAATTGGACCCCTGTTGAATGTTTACTTTAGTGTGAGTTTGAAGCAAGTTCATCCTCTTACTAAAGAGGGGGATAAATGTAGCATAGAAAAAAGCATTTATTTCTTGATGTAGGAATAATTGATGATAAATTGGACTTAATGATGCCTTGATCTAGTGTTGTGAGGTGTTTTACACATCCACATTAGGTCTTGGGCCCTTGCAAACTGAATAAAATGCACTTATCAATGTCTTGTAAAGGTGTTGTAAAGTGTTATAAAAGACTTTCACACTTTTCTAGACTTTTTTTAAGAATCTAAGTCTAATGGACCTATTTTCCCCTTATTCCAATATTATAAAATGTATTTAATTTCATTCTCACATTACTCTAGAAGGCTTGTAAACTAAACCTGATTTTAATCTAGTATTGTAATGTGTTATACACATTCACATTGAATGTTGTGCCTTTCTAGGCTATGTGGACCTCATTTTAGTGTTGTTAGTTGTATTTAATCACACTTTTGTTAAAAGGAATAGGACAACTTAGAGGGGGGGTGAATCAGTTGTCACCAAATTTAAATTCAAAACTTCAACACTTATTAACTTCACAACCTCACTATTATGTTATTAATTATGAACATCAAATGTAGATAACATAAGCAAAAACAACACAAAGAACACCAGATTTTATGTGGAAAACCCAATGAGGGAAAAACCATGGTGAGGATTAACTCACAATATAAAGTAATTCCAAAATTGAATATATAAGCCTCACTACCAAGGGCTCACTATTCTTAATAGGACTCACTGTCTAGATACAAAAGCTCACTACTTACAAGGAGACTCACTACCTACAAAATATTACAAAACAAAAAATTTGGCCTCACAGCCAAAATGAACTGAAGAATGTGCACCTAACAAGTGCTGATACAATTCCAGTGATGCTCAATAGACTGACTTGACACACTTCATCATATTCACACTTCTTCTCCTTCGTATTCACAACTACCTCATTGATTTCTCTATCTTAAAAAAAAAATGTTCAACGTATATACTCGATCCAACCGTAAGCATCAATTAGGTCAGCCTAATTAGATGTATTTCCTTGTCTACCAAAAATACCAACTGTTGGCTTCAAGTATTTGCAAAATCTTTCCAACCAATAAATTAAAATATGTAGCATGCTTTATCATCTTGGCATAGAACTAAGATAGGTCACACATATATCCACATATCAAAATTTATTCACCGTATCACAACTTATTCATGAAGCCAGCCAGAAATAGACTTAATTGCAAAATAATGCCAATAGACCATACGAGCATTGAAACATGATAGATTTTGAATGTACATGCTTTCAACATCCATAAACTATTTCCCAAATCCACAAGCAACAACTATCAACTGTGGAGGATTGCAGACTAAAATATTGGAGGGTGTACCTTGTATACCAGTTCAGATACCAGACCAAAATACCAGATCAAGCACTGACATAGACTTGCAATTGCAATCATGGTGACGTCAATGACAACCCAAAACCATAGATATAGTCATTCTTCTTCATTCTTCCAACAAATTTCACATTGAATTTTGTGTCCCTTGCCCTAATTATCCTTTACATCATCATTAATAGGCCCCTATGACCCCATATTGTGCATTCTGAGGCTTATTTTGATCAAGTACCCAACTAAATCATCATATAAACCTAATTTCTTCACTCCTTGACATCCCATCTGGAAAAAGAACCCCTATGGGACAAAGTCTCCCATCTGGGCGAATGAGTCCCATCTAGGTGGGACTAAGTCACCGAAGTTGGTGACTTAGTCCCATTTGGGCCATTTTTGAGGTTTGAGTGGGAAAATTGGGTTTTAAGTTTAATTTTCCTCCATGTCGGCCTTGGGGATCAAATTAATGGACATTTTAGGTATATTTCCTATATAAACAAGCTTTTAAACCCTAATTCATAATTCATTCATCATTCATTCATCATTCATTCTCCATCTCAACACAAGCAAGCTAGGGTTAGGTCATTACAGAGCATTCAAGACCACTTCTAAGACATTTAACAGAAGATTCTTCATCTATTGTTGTAGAAATTAAATATCTATCATCAGGTAAAGTTTCTAATTCCTTCATTTCATGTTCATGCTTCATCTTATTTCTTCATTTGGTTTAATTACCTAAAAGGGGTTTGACCAAGGAAAACCCCCATGCCCTAACATTCAACATTTCTCTCTCTTTCTTTGTGTGTTTGCAGGTTTAGGTACCTTGAAGGGTCAAAAATCATTGAATAATAGGCTGTGAACTTTTTAAAGACATCTCCTTGTTAGATAGGTCAAAATATCCACAAAAAGTCACTTACAGTGTTGGAAATCAAGGTTTTGGATTTGGACACATAGAGAAGCAAAAAGAGCAAACCGAGAGCTTCCATTTCCACTTTCAAGGTTTTAGAAAAGTTAAAGTGGACTCATACACCATTAGTGGTGTATGAGTTCCACTATAGATTTCTTCTAGAGATTTCTGTAGATTTAGATGCCCATTTGGCTAAAACGGGCTCTAGAACAATTTTTCAGATCTAGGACTAAGTCACCCAAACTGGCATAAGTGTCCCAGTAGGTTAAAATTCTAGAATCAGTAGCATTTCTAGTCTTCATTCTAATCCTCAACACATTTCCATGTGCACATCTTCAGTTCTATAGTTTTGTATTTTTTTTCATGGTCATTTAGTATTTGTTTGCATACTACACTATGTTTTCAAACAAAGTGCATTTTCTTAGTTTTGCATTAATAGTCAATCTCTATTATCAGTTCTTTGCATCTAGGATATTCCCCTTAGAAAAATTTCAATCATCTTTGCATTGAAATCTCAAGGGCTTATTCTTGAGTGAGCCATCAAGGTTTTTGGATACATCTCTCCTTTTAGGTGAAAAACCCTAGAAGTGTAAGAGAGTCCGCATATCCAAAAATGTATGGTTCACATTGAACCTAGTAACACCATCAGATCTACCTAGAACTTTATTTTTCCTAACCATCCATACTTGAACTTTGCATCACAATTTTCTTCTCCTATAATCACAAATTTCACTCATTAAATCCCTTTAAAAAAAACATTTATAAAATCTCATGCAAATAAAACCATCATTAAATTTTTATCATATAAATCCATCATAAATAACATGCTTTACGAAAAAATCACAATTTCTTGCATACTTATCTTTATATATCAGATTATTGGAATATTGGACTTCTTAGATAACCTTAAAATTTTAAAACTTTTCTTAGCATCGTTACCCAGTACCCGAAACCAGGTATTCAGCTTTACCCATGATATTCTCAGACTTTGGTTTTACCAGAACTTCCATCTTTACCAGACCTCGACTATCAGACCGGAACACTTTGCTCAACATTTGTATTACCTTTTTCCTTTCTAACATTCCCATTTTCTGGTATTCCGTACCCAAAACACTTTTTTTATGAAGTACTCTTTTATTTAAAGATTTATCTTTGCTCTTCAATTGCGGTGATCTTCCAAACTAGCCAACACTTGCCCTAAGCATTAGTTTTCACTTGGGGTCCCCAAGTCTTACAGTCTTGGGGCATGTTGTGAGACCACCCAACACATAGATTATTGTTCAAAAGTGTTATCTTTTCTCTTTTCCAATTTTGCAAAGAAAAATTTATTCAATAAACATGTCAGCCATCCATTCAATGCATTCCCTAGTTATGAGAGTCTTTTAATATGAAAGAGTGGACATGTTCATGCTTTCCTTGAAAATACACCCCCTCCGATCTCTCCTATTTATGAGGATTATGTGATAGAAGAGAATACAAATATAGATAACCATGATGACTATAATTGTTCTTCTCATAATAACTCTCCTTTTAGTGACAAAGGTATCTTGGAAAAAGAAGATACAATCATCAAGAATCATAAAGGTCTTTTTTTTCCTTCTCCTCATTCCCCTTCAGATGATAGTATAATAATAGAATATGAATCCATTGTCACCACTTTACTTACTTTACATTATTCTCCCAATAGTTCCCCTACTTGTGAGAATGCTACAATCGTGAACGACCATGAAAATGACATTTGTAAGGACATGTTGGTGTTAAGAGATCTAATGATTGAGAGCTTTGATAATCCTACTTCTCCCACTTGGGAAGAAATAATAGAACATAGGGATATAGTTGTAGATAACCATGATAATTACATTGGCTCTTCTCCTACTATCCTTCATAGTAATGAAGATGATAGTTTTGTGTTAGTAGATATACTTGAAAGTCATGAAAATATCGTTTCTCCCTTTCCTAATTCCCCTACCATTTGGCAAGATCTATTTGAACGAAAAAGAACCAATCATTGGCAAGCATGATTCTCTCTCTCTTGATGCCTCACCTAGTGATGATGAAGTTACTTCACAAAACCTAACCATGAAATGTGATGAACATATTGTTTATGATTCCCCTAAAATCTCTCCTACTAGGGTAGATATTAGGGCACAAGAGAATAAGACCTTAGCAAAAAAATAATGAAATCATTGAAAATGATGATAATCACATTTATTCTTCTCTTGATATCTCTCCTAGTTGTGAAGAAGAAAGCAGTGAGTGTCATGAGAATCCTATTTGTCTCTCTCCCCCTAGGGAAGAAATTATGGAACAAGAGAATTCCATCATTGATAAATAAAAAAATACAACCATTGATCATTCCCCTATTTGTGATGAAGTCATTTCGAAAAAACCAATCCTTGAATGTCAATAAAATTTGGTTTGTAGTTCTCCTAAAAACTCTCCTCCTAGGGAGAATATCATGGTGCAAGAAAATGACAACAATAGTAATGTGGTTTCCTTAAGTGATGATAAAAAGGTGATTCTAGATTGCCCTTTATTAGAAATAAATCAAACCAAGACCACCGAGATTATGAATACACAAGTTCCCATCAAATCTCCTTCGGTCAATGGACCTCCTACATACTATTTATGGTGTTTTCTACATAGCAATAACTTAGACAAGATACAAGTATCATATCTCTCTTGAAAGGTAAATCTCTATCAGGAAGCCTCAAGAGATAACCCCAAGGTCTCTAATGTTAGGTCTTGGCAATGCATAAACAACATAGATAATATGTGAAAATGTTGGTAATCACAAGGGGCCTTATGAACAAATGTTGGATCTTAGAATTTATCAAATTTTCAATATATTGATACTTCAAGTCCTAAATCTAACCCAGATAATAAAGAAATAGAAAAATATGAGGGTTTAAGAGAGAGATTCCTAAGATTAAAACTACTTCTAAGATCAACAATGCAAATGATGAAATACTTGAAATGGACCAATCCCCAAACACTAATTCCTACTTAACCTAGATAAATCTACAATCTTACAGACATAGTGCTATCTTCTAAGGTATTAAATATTTTTAGATCATGAACATTCATTCAAATCAACCCTATTGCAATTGAAATGAACAAACATTCAAAATTGAACTGATCATAATGAATATAAGGTCTAGGATAACTTTACAAAGCAACTCACAATCAGCCAACTATAAAAAGTATGGACCAAGGATCGTTGCAACACTTCAAGAATCAAACCATAAACACCATTGAATCATATCTAACTCTAAATGTAACATTTATCCAATGTTTCTAAAGCAATTCCAAAAGATAGAACAAGAACCATGCAAGATAAATCAACACAAAAAGATATCACCAAAAAGCACAATGTCTTCAATTGTATTGAATCATCTAATGACTGCAACAATTCCAATGTTTTGTGATAGCACTTACTTCAAAATCAAACTACCTCCTAACACTAGCTTCTGCTCTAAATTTGTTCATTTCTAAGTCTAATTTTCTACTAGCTAATTCTACTCATTACAAATGAGGTGAAATACCTATTTATAGAAGTTACATGCTATGTTAGCCCAAATAGGGTCACAAAAATAATTGGCCCCAAAACAAGGTCAGCCAGGAAAGTTCTAGAATAAAACAATATTTGCATTAAATGCTTGAAGTCATCCAGATCGGCCTGGGTTATCCAATATAGCTTGGCCCAATGCATGTGGAGGATGAAGAAGGAATAATGGGGAAGCACAAATTTTGATGGAACCATGCATTAAATGTTTTCTCCCCTATCTTTATCTCACCCCATCAATAAAATATTTTCTAAGTTGACCAAAGGTGGAATAATTAATCTTTCTCTCAACAAATTTAATATCTTCCCCCTGCTTGCTTGATTCAGCCTGCATTCAAGAATAAAACCAAAATAAAGACCCATTACAGGACAAGAATCCAAGTTAGCACCATCATAAACCACATATTCATCCCTCAAATAAATCATGCAATGAATGAAAATCCCTAAAACATCATAAACATTACTTCTTTCAAATTTTGGGTTTTTGGCCCTTTCGCAAAATTTGGGCTAGAGAGGAATTTTGGGAAAATGCAAGCCAAGCGGATTCCAGTGATGAGGAGGAAAAATTCACTCATAAGCTCATCAATCCACATCATCACATAAGAAATGGTGTGAAACATCCTCAAATCATTTAGATCAATCATGAATAGAAAAGTCATTAACACTTAGCTCACACATTCCCTCCAATTCCCTACATTCAACAAGTTTTCAGAGAATTTTGTCAAGGGTAGAAATCCACAAAACTATTAAGTCTTGGCACATTTCAGAAAATGAAGGGACAATAGAAATTTGGGAAAATCCAAGGTCAGAAAACTTTCACGAAGACCTCGAAAACCCGAAAGCCTCCCATTTTGACAAGATTTCACCCAGATCAATCAAATGATTAGGAACTTGTGGACTCAATCTTGGATTCTATAAATTTCAATTTCAGAATAAAGATTCTAGATCTCCAATCCATCCAAGCATGATTCAATCAATGTTATAAATGACATAAAATAGTTTCAAAACTGGTGGGGTAGAAACCAGGAATGGATAACAATCGGGACCAGAAACAAAAATAATGACAATGAAAAGAAACGGGGGTGGGATCAGAACCAAAACTGGAACTGGAACTTTCACAAAGTTTGAAGTTCATGTCTGATTTTAGTTTTGCTTCTGACAAAGAAATAGGAAACAAAACAAAGACGAGAAAAATGAAGGGAAGCAGGAACGAAATCAAAACCGGACTCAGCCCAAACAAAACAAACACCACAAAGGAAACGAGGGGAGTTAGAGTCGGAACAAGAACAAGATTTGTAATTTTGGAAAGTTTCAAGTTACGTTCCCATCCTAGTTTCGCCTCTAGTTGGGCAAAACAAAATGCAAGGAAAATGACAAACAACCCAATAGAGAAACAGACCCAAGAGCACAAAAAACACAACAACAAGCAAAGAAAAGAGAGGAAAAAAAAGTGGACGCGGACCCAGAACAAAATGTAGACTTGGAAATTTGGAAAATTTTAGAGTCCAATCGCTGCTCCAGTTCTACTTTTGGCAGAACAACAAGAAAGCAAAGGATTTAGGAGTAAAAAGAACTCCTAAGATCCAAACAAAACAAAACAAAAATAAAGACAAAGAGGGAAAACAAAACAGAGAGTGAAAAAAAAATCAAAAACAATGAAGAGAACCAAGAAAGGAGGGTGGAACTGAGGTTGGAACGAAACCCAAACTAGGAACCTTAGGAAAGTTCAGAGTCCAGTTTCAATTCTAGCTCCGCTTCTGACAGAACAAAAGAAAGACCCAAACAAACAAGCAAAGGAAAACAAAAAACAAAGGGGGGATCCATTTTGTTCAGAATAAGCATTCAAGCACATTCATGGGCAATCAAATTCCACAATCAAAGGACCAAAAGACCACAAAGACAAAAGAAAGATAGGGCCCCTACTTTCAGTGGGGCATGTGTGCAAAACTGCACAACAAATGGTGACTCTTGTTGGGAAAATGCTCCAAAGAATTTCAATGACAAACTGGAATCAAGAACCCAAAATCTCTG
The DNA here is from genome assembly GCA_007258455.2 of Sequoia sempervirens. NCBI lineage: Eukaryota > Viridiplantae > Streptophyta > Pinopsida > Cupressales > Cupressaceae > Sequoia > Sequoia sempervirens. Next base: position 172,384,780 of record VDFB02193867.1, read on the forward strand.
GTTTTGATCTCCATATCAGGAAAATGAATCAAAATGCAAGATTAAAGAATCAAAACCAAAGGTAGAATGATCCTTCCATAAACTTAAAATCCAAGTGTGTGCAGGTGAGTTCATTTCCCTCCTTGAGCTACTACAGAAACCAAGTTCAGTCAAGTTAGGCTACATAGATGATTCTAACTTCAAAAGCAACCTAGATAGAGCCTTGTTGCGAGTCAGGAATCCATAGCCCTAACAAGGTTATCATTGTGATTCTCCCAAACATAGATCTACTACTAGCTAGGCATCCATAGCCCCGGTAGAGATATTCAGATACCCCTGATAAGTTGAATTCACTTATTTTTATTTTTGATATTTTCTCTTTTCCTTTTTTTAATATTTCTTTTTTCACTCTTTTCATTTCAACCTATGAACAATGAAGTTCACACTCAGGGCTGAGAACCACATTGGCGCTAAAGCAGAAATAGGATTTTTCACCTAACATGACCTTACAAGGAGCCTAACAACAACCTCTGGATTCTTAAGATGTGTGAAAGATATAATATTTCATAATACTTCAGGTTCAAATCACACCAATGACCCATCCTCTTTAAATCAAACATTCAGACCACTTGACATTAAGAAAAGATCTTGACCATCCATTCAAGATAGATGATTAAAGTCCATCAATGAAATACTCAGAATAGTCCCAGATAATGAATGATTATTGTGTAGGAAAGATACTTCCCCAACCAGAAAACAAAAAAACCCAAGCCGGAGAAGCAAAGCAACAACCAAACTGAAACCCAAAGCAAACCTAAGCTAACCAAAACAAAAGAAAACCAAAAGCAAGGCAAGGTAATCTACACTAAAGCAAACTATTCGTAAAGAAAACAAAAAAGCAAACAAAAGTAAAAGAACAGCAATGCAAGTTTCATTTATTCAAATCAAACTATATACAAAGAGATCAATACTCTATACAAAAAGACTCATAACAACTCATTATCAGACAGGGTGAATTGAGACCCACCCCCATACGATTCATCAATGCATGGACAAGCAACAAGGTGATGGTAATAGTCCTCAAGAATTCCAATTCATCTTTATACTCAACAAAATAAATCTCCACATTGTAGCATTCAAACTCAACCTCATAATTAGGAATAATCAATAGTTGAGGTAACTCATTGAAACCATGATCAATCCATATGCAAGTTGTCTTTCCTAAACCTCCATAATCAAATTGATAAGCTTCAAAAAATTTAATAAGGAAAGAAACAACCTAATTTTGTACTGTTGTACACTAAATGTGGTATTCACCATTCTTCAATTGCAAAGAGCTGACATCTATATCGTAAAGAGGTCTCCACTAATGGAACAATAATCCCCTCGTGTTGGAAACATGCAAAATAGAATTAGAGTTATCCATAAGCAATCCAAGGTGAAATTCAAATTGAACAAATCTAGAATTATCAACATGGAACTTTTCACCTGTTGGAGTATTTCCATGAGGAATCAATGATGGGAATGCAGTCACTTTGTCATGCACAATGAATTTCTTAGTACGATTCTCATGAAGAAGCATCATAGGCTGGCATCATAGGCTGGCCTTTAAGCACATTTTCACTTGCAGTTGTGTGATCAAGCCCATCAATTATGACTGTAATATTACTATTTTCAGCATCATTCATATTTTTATGCACATCAATATGAACCACATTAGCTACCTTGTCATTAGTATATAAAATCTGTGAATTTTCTATATTGAATTCATCTTAAAAAAGAGGAAAAAAAGGATGTGATGAATGAAGTGACTCCCTGAATTCCTCTCCTATTGGAATTTTTTTAGTTTCTTGATTGTGACCCTTCAGAATATTAACTCCTCCATTAAGTTATTCTTCATATCACATAGGACATTCATTAGCAATTTGTTGAAGTTCATGTATTGAAAATTTAATCTCCTCTAGAGCTGCCTCAACATTTACTACCATGCTTTCCTCAAATTTAGTTCCAATTGGTTCATTGACAGCTTGTTGATATTATTCTATTGGAGGCTCACTATTTGTAGTTTGATGTATGTCCTTTGTATGATCTATCAACCATACTTGCTCTTCCACCTCTTTTGTTGATTCCACCGATGCTTCAGAACTATCAAATTTATGAGTCAGTTTCTTAGGCATATCATGTAACATAAGGATCTCCTCAACATCCAATCCCTAAGTGTATGCTACTAACACATAGTTCCCCAAGCCATCTTTGGATATAAGTACTTGATTTAAAGTGTTTGTATCAACTTAGACTTTCTTGAGTTCTTCTACCACATACTATCCTATGGCAGAACAGTTGTCCTCAGAGCTAACAACAAATTTATCCTTGCTGCTTTCAATGCTTCTTCCTTTATCAACATTGGATTGTCCTCCATTTGTGAAATATTGAGTAGGCATATGATGGAATGCTTGAACCTCCTCAATTGTAAACTCTTCCTCATCTAGTGGACCACTATCATTCTCCTCATCCCTTTCAAAAGATTCAACTATGGATGCTTCATTGTATGCATACTTTGTCTCACCACTCTTGTCTTGTTCTTCTTCTAGTCCATTCTCTTCACTCCTTGGAAATGGGGCATGATTCATCACCATAACCAATGTGTCATAAGGATTAGATGGTACTATCTCCTTCCCACTCAAACTATGTCTGGCATGTTGGACTTCCTGCTAGAAAATGGACACAGCAGTTTGTAATTCTTGACATGCTGACTCAGAATGCCGATTGGTATTGTGAAGCATGCACCATCCTAACAAAGTTGTTTCAGCCAAGTAAACTCCACTAAACTTCTCCTGATTGTTTAGTTGATCCAAAGATGTTAGGACTCCTCCATTATCAAGCATTGTATCCCAAATCCTATTCTAACTTGGTGGCTGCCTTCTATCAAATGTTGGTCCAGAATGTTAGCACCTATCAAAATTTTGTCTTTGATCAAAATTCTTCCACTAACCTTGCATCATATCTCTATTGTCTTGATCATAGTGGAATTGGGTTCCCCTTTGGGCTGCCCGAGGTTGACTATTTTGGTTCCTTAGATAGGTGACCTCAGTAGCCAGCTTTGTGACTAGCTCTATGAGTGCATCCATCCTCTCCTTGTCTACATTTAATGGTGAGGGAACACCACCTACCAAGTTCTGCATATAAACATAATGGTACCCAGAGTTTAGGAATTGATTAACTATTTTATATCTCTACAAATAGTTAGGTATATTAGTTTGTTGATGAGGAAATGCAGGTTGGTTCATATTTGGATGATAATTTGAAATGAGTGGAGCCTGATTCAAGGGTTGACTTGGATGTGGAACCAAGGGTAATTGAGGGTTTGGGCTCAACATAGGTGTTTGGCTAGCTAATGGCAAGGGTTCGAACAATTGTTGCCTCAAATCTGTACTCACTTTAATAGCCACATCATAAGATTCAAATAGCCTGGTAGGAGGGTTTTCTCTCCATTTCACAAAGGTAGAGGTTAAACCATACATTAAATTTGTCCCTTATCTTTATCTCACCCCATCAAGAAAATCATTTCCAAGTAGGCCAAAGTTGGAATAATTAATCTTTCTCTCAACAAATTTAATATCTTCCCCTTGCTTGCTTGATTTAGCCTACATTTAGGAATAAAACCAAAATAAAGACCCATTAGAGGACAAGAATCCAAGTTATCACCATCATAAACCACATATTCATCCCTCAAATAAATCCTACAATGAATGAAAATCCCTAAAACATCATAAACATTACTTCTTTCAAATTTTGGGTTCTTGGCCCTTTTGCGAAATTTGGGCCAAAGAGGAATTTCAGGAAAATCTGAGCTAGGTGGATTCCAGTCATGAGAAGGAAAAATTCACTCATAAGTTCCTCAATCCGGGTAAGTGCACCAAGATGGTTCCCAAAAAGGAGGCTTAAGTGGCCACTTTTTTTCTGAAATCAGGAAATGCTGACCTTGGACGTGAAATTGAGGATAGTTACACTCAAAATTTTGAGATGGGACAAAAACAAGGATTGAAGTGCTCTGATTCTACTTTCTAAACTACTAATTTATTTTGAAAATGGTTGAGATTAAGGGGTTCAAAAGAGGGATGTACATAAATTGGTGTTGCTTTTGTCAGAAAAACATAACATAGCAACTCTTGTACAACTTGAGCATGGTGAACTTTTTTGTAGTATTTTTAAAATATCTATAGTCAAAAGTTAGCTAATAGTATCTAGTTGGTGCACAATTTTTCTGATAATTTTTTAATGAATATTTGATTTTTTACTAATTTTCTAAGTGAGCACTTCCTGAAAAGTAGAATTTTGGTCGTGCTCCCACTACAAATTTTTGAAAATAATTGATTTTTTTTCTTTTTTTAAAAAAATATTGTAGAATGGAGTCTAGTTTCTAAAAATGTAATTTATTTGAAATTTTGATGAACGGTTAATTTATAACAAAAAAAGCACTAAACAGTGCTTTTTGGAAAAAATAGACATACAAACAAAAGAAATTATGGATGAAAGGCTTAACATTGTCGAAAAGTGAAAAAAATTACATCATTGGATAGCTAAGAGAGAACCTAACATTACCCATGTTTTTGATTTTGTGAATATTGAACTAGATGCAATCTTGATGGTGAGCACAGACCCAATTATGTGAAAAATTGTAGAATTTGCAAAAACACATCTCTAGCCTTGTTGGGAATGCCCTCCAAGCCTTTGGGTTGGTATTCCAAGGCAAATAATCTCACTTTTTTCTTTGTTTTTAATGCTAAATAATGTGTGCACGTTATAATGCACTAGCGTTATAACACGAGCACGTTTTTTTTTAAAAAATCATAAGTGGCCAAAAAATTGGTACCCAATTTCATGCACCTGCCCATCCACATCATCACATAAGAAATGGTGTGAAACATCCTCAAATAATTTAGATCAATCATGAAAATAAAATTCATTAACACTTAGCTCACACATCCCCTCCAATTCCCTACCTTCAACAGGTTTTCAGAAAATTCCGTCAGGGGCAGAAATCCACGAAATTAGTGTCTTTGCACATTTTAGAAAAATGAAGGGACAACAAAAATTTAGGAAACTCCAAGGGTAGCAGAATTCTATGAAGACCTCGAAAACCCAAAAGCCTCCCATTTTGACAAGATTTCACCCAGATTGATCAAATGATTAGGAACTTGGGGACTCAATCTTTGATTCAGTTCATTTCCATTATAGAATGAAGAGTCTAGATCTCCAATCCATCCAAACATGATTCAATCAATGTGAGCAATGACAAAATAGTTTCAACACTAGTGGGGTCAGAACCGGGAATGGATTGGAATTGGGACCGGAAACAAAAACAACAATGACAAAAAGAAATGGGGGTGGGATCGGAACAAAAACCAGAACTAGAACTTTCACAAAGTTCAAAGTTCATGTCTGATTTTGGTTCCACTCCCAACAAAGAAACAAGAAATGAAACAAAGACGAGAAAAATGAAGGGAAGCAAGAACGAAAGGAAAACCAAACCCGCCCCAAAATAAATAAACACCACAAAGGAAACGAGTAGAGTCAAAGTCAGAATAGGAACAAGATCTGGAATTTTAGAAAGTTTCTAGTTTCCCATCCTCGTTCCACCTCTGGTTGGGAAAAACAAAATACAAGGAAAATGAAAAACAACCCAACAGAGAAATAGACCCGAGAGTGCAAAAAAAACAACAAGCAGCTAAGAAAAGAGAAAGGAAAAAAAGGCGGACGCGGACCCGAAACAAAATCCAGACTTGGAACTTTGGAAAAGTTCAGAGTCCAATCTTCACTCCAGCTCTACTTCTAGTAGAACACTAGGAAAGCAAAGGATTTAGGAGTAAAAAGAACAACTCCTAAGATCCAAACAAAACAAAACAAAAAAACAAAGAAAAAGAGGGAAAACAAACCGGAGGACGAAAACATACCGACAAACAACGAAGAGTACCAAGAAAGGAAGGCAGAACTAGGGTCAGAATGAAACCCAAACTAGGAACCTTGGGAAAGTTCAAAGTCCAGTTTTAGTTCTAGCTCCACTTCTGACAAAACAAAAGAAAGACCCAAACAAACAACCAAAGGTAAACAAAAAAAAAGGGGGGGACCCATTCTATTCAGAATAAGCATTCAAGCATGTTCATGGGCAATAAAATTCCACAATCAAAGGACCAAAAGACCACAAAGAAAAAAGCAAGAGAGGGTCCCTACTTTCAGTGGGGCTTGTGTGCAAAACTGCACAACACATACCCCATGGGACATCGTAAGAATCCTCTAATTCTTTACCCACTGTTACACAAACAACAAACTCAAAACAAACCTGAACTTATCTTGTACCCACCTAAGAACAATGTTTGGCAACAACTAAGTCATAATACCATTGCTCATACATACAACACTAGAAACAATCCACAACCAAGATCCCTCCCATTAACTCAACCTATTTTACCAAGTCCCCCTTAGTGGAAAAAAGCATGGTCATGTTGAACAACTAAAGAAAACTCCTACAAAAATATCCCTATGGGACCTAATTCAGAATTCACCTAATTATCACATAATGCTTCAAACAACCTTGCAACAAGTTCCTATCATTTCTAATGCACAACCGAATGACATAGCAGCCATGATTCAAGGACTGAATGTTGACATTGTTTTCCACCAAAGTGATATTCCTCCTTTGGAAGTGCAACAAAAAAAATGAAGCTTTCATAATAATATCTTAATACAAAAGAAAAGGGATAAAGAGAACCCTTATGGATAATGGCTCTGCCCTCAATGTGTGTAGTGTGACCCTTTTTGGTATAGGCTTGGCATTGATAAATCAAACATTCAACCTGATTCTTCATCTATTAAGGGATTTGACAATGTTGAAAAAGAAACACTAATCCATGTTATGCATCATGATCTTTCATATAATATCCTTTTAGGTAGATCATGGAATCATGCAATGAATGGGGTTCCTTCTACTCTTCATCGTAAAATGAACTACATCTACAATAAAAAAGTGTACACACTCAAAGCAGACCCTAGCCCAAACAGTTGCTTAAACATTGAGAAAAATAAGAACCCTTTAAAAATATTAACACCAACTACACAAGTGGAACTCAGGCAACAGAAAGGCAAAGAAAAACATATCGAGGAAGTCACAAAGCTATTAGAAAATGATTGGGGTTCCTTATATTTCACACCAAAATTCATGGGAGAATACAAGATCATAACCAAAGACTCTAAAAAGGGAAAAGAAAAAGTGGTAATGTCAATACAAAATTCAGAAGACCCTTCACAAGCATCCACCTCAACCACTTTAGAACAAAAGACAATAGATTACATAACAAAATTTGATGAACTCAATCATGAACAACCACCAAATCCAAAAGAAATGGAAAAGGTTATTAACTTATGAAACAACTTGGCTATAGTGGAAAAGGATGTGGTGCTAAAGAAAAAGGTATATGTAACCCTATAGAGCCTAACATGCAAGAAACAAATTGTGGTCTTGGTTATTGTCCTTTGATAGAAATAAACAAACCTTCACTTGATACCAACACTATTACAAAACATCCTTCTAAGCCGACTTTAACAATAGTGCATCCTAAACTGATAGACATTAGTGATCTTGATTGTTATCCTTTGTAAGAAATGAAACAAATAAATAAATATTCACTTAATGTTAATGTCATCACACAAAACATTGATGATTTTAATTCATTAGATTTTACACCCTCTTGTAAAGGAGAGAACAAAATATCACAATCTAAATAGTCTTGTGTAGGTATGACATCTTATACTAAGCAAGAGATATCTTTGTCACAAAATAATAAAACATCCTATACTTTTGATCAAGAAGGTATCTTGTCCAGACTCCTCCAAGATCATTTGATATCCCTCCCTCCACGAACATGAAATAAATTTTATTACAAACATTCATTTTGCGCAAGTATCTGTGGACAATGGAAATGATATGCACAACTTCCTTGTTCGCACCAAAACGGGAATGAAGGAACAGGGATCCGATTTCACAATGCTCACATTCAAGAACAAAACCTTGAGATTTCAATGCAAAGGAGATTGAAATATGTCAAAGGGGATTGTCCTAAAGGATAAAATATAATAAAATGGTTTGCCACTAATGCAATATTTTTGAAAACATAGTGTAATATGCAAACTAACACTAAATGACCTAAGAATGCAAGTAAAATGTAATAGAAAGTTATGAAATAGGAAATGTGCACCTGGAAACTAGTTGGAGATGGAATGGAGCTTTGTAATCTTGAAATTTTTACTTTTTTAGGCTAATTGGGACTCATATGCCAAGTTGAGTGACTTAGTCCTACTTCAAGTGAATAATGTCGGAACAAGTTTTGGACAAATGGGTACTCAAATCTACAAAAATATTTGTCAAACCCCTACAATGGGACTTATTCACCACTAATGGTGAATCAATCCACTTTTGAACTTCTAGAAATTCAAAAGTGGAATATGTAGCTCTCAGTTTACACTTCTACTCCTAGTTCAGATCTGGGTCTAAAACTATCAAATTCAACCTGTAGGTATTCTCGAAGCTTCTCTTAGGGATTTTACAACTTTTAATGACCTTAACTACTTGATGGAAACTTTTCCAATCTTGATCTTTGACAAATATACAACTTAAACCTACAAATCACATGCAAAGAGAGGGAAAAATTGTTGTAGGTTTAGTAAATAGGTGTTTGGCTTGGTCAAACCCCTTGTTAGTAATTAAACCCTAGAAATGAAATGAAATATTGAAAGAGAATGATAAATGAACAAAATAAATGCTACAACTCACCAAACCCCTGAAGTATAATGTCGCAAACATGTGATTGATGGCTCCAAAGTTCTTGATTGCTCTTGTAAAAAAAATGTTTGAATGCTAGATCACTAGATTGATTGGGTAATTGGGGGTGAAATGAGTGAAATAACCTCATATTTATACACAATTATGCAATAATTCCCAAAAATACATCATAGGCCAACCTTAGATCTTATAAAATCAAAACCCACAAGAAATTTGAATTAATTTTGAATTTTGTGCCAAGTGGGACTCATTCGCCACTCTAGGCGAATGGGTCTCACCTAAGGGGACTCATTTTCCCAAAATGGTGAATGGGTCCCACCTTAGTCATTTGAAGTGGGTTTCGGGATTTAAGTGTTTTAAATGATGTTTATCGGGTTTATTCTCAAAAATACACATAAGGCCTATAAATGTAAAATAGGGCCAATTAAAGCATAACAAGGTTCAATTACTAATGAAAAACCTAGAAAACTGTGAAATTTTGATACAACACTTTGAAATAAGGCTTGGTAAGAGGTTATTTAGGTGAAACACATTAATAAGACCCTAGAAAAGTGTGAAAGTGTGTTACAACACTTAAGTAAGGTACCACTTGAGTTATTTTTAGTTCATAAGGTCCCAAGACCTAATGCAAATGTATTATCCACACTAAAACATTAAATCAAGGTACAATTAAGTTTAAATCACAAGGAGGACCCAAACAAGATAGAAAAAGTAGAAGGGTTACTTTTTTGGTGTCCACATTTAGCCCCCACTTTAGTGAGAGGATGAACCTACTTGAAACTCACACTAAAGTAGACCAACATGCATCAAGAGGGGTTCCCCTGAACTAGTGCTAGCAAGATGGGACAATAACAATCAAGAGGGGTGATCAAGCCTCTAGGATCAAGATCTCATGACAAACCAACATAAGCACAAGGGAACATGCATGAAAATGATATCAAGAAAAATGACAAGGCACAAGCATACAATGCCAAAGATGAAAGAAAAAAAAAGAAAGAATGAGATCAAGATTTGACTATTTGTCCAACATAATGTAGATCAGATCTAGGTCATTTGTTCATAAAACACATACTCACTCTGAGGCGATGGAACTCATGGTTGTCCGTAGGGTGAGAAGGCCTAAAAGGTGAGAAACATACACTCATGGCTGGTATGCACTCACACACATGTAGGTGGCTATGGGGAAATTCATTCCTCAAAATGGGCTTCCCACCCAACCATACCAAAGTTATACCTCTTGAAAACTTTAATAAGGCACCACAAAAGAAAAATTCTCTTTTCGAGCTTCATGAGACAAGCAAAACTTTGTATTCTTGGAGGTCATGAACAAATGTGATGGCTCCACAGGCATGCAAGCTTTGTTATTCAAGGTGGCCATATAAAAATGTAAAATTCAACATGTAAAGGATGTGTAAAGGTTTTCTTTTTACCTTAGTCATTTTATTTTTGGATTTGCATAAACGTCTTCAGTGTCGGGTACACCCACGCTCAAATGAAACATCAAAAAAGGTCGCAATGTGCCACGTGGTGGCTGGGCATGATCTTTTCCCTTTTATTTTTCTTTTGAAGGAATGTCAAGACACATGTTTGCTTGTCAGACATTTCCCTGGGAGCTATATTTGCAAGTTCAGGATTTTCTACCTTGCTAACATGTCATCCCCTTGTCATGGGTTATCTGTACCGCCTATGAAGATATCTATTTGGGGAGTTTGTCTAAGTTGGATGGATTTTCTTTTCTCAGTTTTTGGGATGGAAGTTTTGAGATGACACCTCACAGTAATGAGATCAATCAATTGTGTTTATTTCCAGGTAGTTTCTCCTAGGATTTGATCATATTTGGGTTGTATCTTTGCTAAAATATCTAGAGCACACTAATATAGTAGCTGAGGAGTTAATGCAGGGATCTTTTGCGGCATAACCAAGAGTCTGGGATCAGATCATGTGCTATCAACCATCAACACCTGGCAGTCATTACTTCTGGTTTGAGGTGGTTTTTTCTTTCTTCAGTGGCTATAAAAGGAAGGCGATGTTACCAGGGAAAGAGATGATTTTTTCTTCAGAAAAGGATTTTTCTAGGAGGAAACTATTTTCTTCAAAAAGAGGAATTGTTTTCCTTTTTAATTTTCTTAAAGTTTATGAACTATATTTCAGAAGCAAGTTATAGAACTCCTTTATTCTGGAAAATTATATCTATTAAGGTTTAAAATATTGTCGGATTGGCATCCGACCTCTGTTTCAAAGTTGAGTTTTAATTAAAGAACGAACTATTAAGGGGAATTTTTGAGAATATGCATGTATGGCCTTTTTCAAGTATTTTTTCTTCATATTATCATTTTGAATGAAACACTGTGTCTTTCAAGCTATATTCTAATAGTTTAAATAGCGGATTTCTATGTTTTATGCTCGTACTATGAAGTAACATTTTTGGGAAAACTTGGACTATGTCACTGAACTTTTTCGTTATCTTTGAAGTTGTTATTTTCCTATGCTATGTTGTATTAGGAGACAAAGTTCCCATATTTTTTAAAATATTATTCTTTTACTCTAAAGACTTTTTATGTTTGATTGGACCTCAATGAACACTGCCTGCGAAAATATTTGAAAGTCTACATTGTGCTTGAAGTTAGCTTTTGTTGTTTGTTCTCTTTCCAACAATGAGGGGTTGTGGCACTCTATGTCCTTTATATCAATTATAGGAATAATTTGAGTTTTAAATGTTGTAAAAGCTTTGGCGTATTGCCTTTCATGTTTTATATTTACAATTTTTTTTCTCCTTTATCTCAAAATCCCAAAAGAAGAGCCAACTTTCTATAAAAAACCAGGAGGTATTCAATGAGATGCAATTTTTCCCCCACTCACTGAATTTCCCATAAGACTATCAGAGAGGCTCAAGCATTGATGATCAACAGGATGTTCAAAGAAGTCTTGCTTAGTTCATATGAGGTCTTTAACTTAGGGAACATTGTGTATAATGTCTCCAAGAGAGGACCAATCAAAGAATAGAAAATTTGCAACATAGCGGATGCAATGTGTGACATCAAGCCACCAAGACGAATGTAATATGCTAAGATAGATCATGCTCATGAAGGGAATTACACCCAATGTCATCCACAAAGTGACAAACACATCATATTAAGTAAGAATGTTGCACTAAGAACCAAGAAAAATGCAAAAGAATAATGCCAATGTATGCCCCCACTTTGAATAAATTGCTAAACATCATGATGTGAATAATTACTTTAAAGTATAAAATGGAAAATGCAAACAAGAAAGAAAGACATGAGATCCAACTTGAAAATCCCTATGCCAAGTCATATTTTTTTGAGTAAAGTTGCGTCATGCAAGAGAAAAAGAAAAGGGAGGGGTTGCCCTCAAAATGAAAACACCAAACACATAAGGGGTCTATGGATTTGGGGTCAGTATATTTGCTATTGCAGTGTTTTGTAAAAAGCTTAGAACTGTCATCATCCCCCAAATACATAGAACAAGAAGAATGACACAAAGAGATAAAAAAAAGAAAAGAAAAACCTTTTGGTTCAACATGCAAGAGACATAGGGTGTCTTGACACCTTACATCATCCCAAAAAGGAAAAACACAAGAAAAGGAAAGCCTTTTGGGTCAACATGACGGAGACCTAAATGTCTCAATGCCTTGTGCAATCCCCAAAAGGAAAACACAAGAAAAAGAGAAAGATGACAAGAAGAAAGTGATGCATGACATAGAGAAGAATGAATGTACAAATAGAGGAATGTCACAAAGAGAGAGAACATCAAACAGAACATCACGAGGGATCACATTACACATAGGAAATCGCACAAAAGAAAATGAAAAGGAAAATGCAAAATACTAGTAAGGAAAATGTGAGTCAATCTACAAGCAATTCATCTGCCTCCCAATCTTAGTCTGTATAAGCGGAAGGTAGATGATGAACTAAAGGGGAAACGACAAATGCATTACTATGGAAAGGCTAACAATTGCTTTCCCCCATTGAGTGTGAGACAAGAATGAGTTGAGATAGGTGATGGGAAAGGTCATCTAATAGTGAGAAGAGAATTTTCTACAACTATTACATGACAAAGAGTAGGAGAGTATGTCATGGGATCACTAGATAGCAATTATTGCAATCAAAGTGATACTTTCTCAATATTTTTTTCAATGTACCACACTCATCACTACTATGTCCAAGAACTCGATGATATGCACAATGTGGAACTTTGGAATTTTTAGGATATATCACTAACCTATTCATAGTTGGTAATATGATTATTTCCTTGTTTAAAAGTATTTTTAATTTCCTTTCACTTTTAGGTGGTGGACGGAGAGGAAACTTTAGTTTTTGTAACTTTTAAGGCCTCTTGTGTTTACTAGATTCACCCTTTTCTCTAATTAAAGGAGGAGGACCCAAAGTGATCCTATGAATCCTTGGCATTATTATCAATCAAGGGTTTCTCTCGAGGAAGAAGCATATTCAGGTCGGGGGGAGAATCAAAGATCACCATACCATCATCATGAAGCCTTAGATATTCTCTAAGAGGCTTGCTGTTATGAGGGGGATATTGATAGCCTATCCCCTTTGCGTTTTAAATTTTTTGTATTTGTTCTAGAAGTTGATGAATTTCATGTTCACTTGTTGTGTCACATCCTTGTTTACTCAAGATTGTGAAACCTTTTCCATATGTCTATTCAAGGTTGATTGGGGTGGTTGTTATTGTATTATCATAAAATGGTTGAGTGTGCGCTTGTCTAGAGGAACTAGGTTCACCTATGGTAGGGAACTTAGGTTCAACTTCTGTCTCAATTTCAAGATGTAAGTAACCAAACATCTCAAGAGGTGGTATGGTAGGAGAATTTGGTTTGTTAATGGATGGATAAAAGGATGCATTAGCTTCAAGTTTTTCAAGACAATTGTTTAGGAACTTATTCATGTTGTCATCATATTCTCCAATGATGTATCATGAGGAGGAAATGCATGAGGAGTTGAAGGAGCATGAGTGAGTTCAATGTCATTAGAATTAGTTCTGAAGGCACAACTGGACATATCTACTAAGGATTTTAATGACATCCAAAGCTTATTAAGACACACATCCATGATGCAATTTTTAGATTCTAAACTATGAAACAATGCAATTTTGATGTTAAGTAATGCACAAGATGGATGAAATTAAACTAGATGCAAAGAATTGAATGAAATAGAAAATATGCAAACTAAAACAAAGAGATGACAACAACAAATAGGAACTCGGAAAAGAAAGATTAAATGCTAGAAGATGTGCAAAATGTGCAAAGGGACTGATTCACCCAGGGTGGTGTCCTGGGATTGATTTTTTTGAAAACTTTCAAAATGAATTTTATGCTTTTTAATTTTTTTGATGCAAGTCTAAGATGCAAATGCAGAGTTTTACTGATTGTTAATGAAATTAAAAGCAATAATGCAAGCTAAATGGATTTTTCACTAATGCGAATTTTGAAACCCTAGAATGCAAATTAACTAATTTGCAAAATGCAATGCAATGTTAATGCAAGCTAAATCTAGGATGTAAATGCACTCCAAAACATAATTATGATGTTCAAAATTTAGGTTCACCAAAATGTGGACAATGGAAATGGCATGCACAACTTCCTTGTTCACACCAAAAGAGGAATGAAGGAAGAGGGATTTGATTTCACAATCCTCACATTCAAGAACAAACCCTCGAGATTTCAATGCAAATAAGATTGAAATCTATCAAAGGGAATTTTCCTAAAGGCTAAAATCTAATAAAAAGGTTTTCCACTAATGCAAAACTTGGAAAATGCAAGATGTTTGAAAACATAGTGTGATATGAAAACTAACACTAAATGACCTAAGAATGTAATTAAAATGTAACAGAAAGTTATGAAACTAGAAATGTGCACTTGGAAACATGCTGGAGATGGAATGGAACTATGGAATCCATAAATTATTACTTTTCGGCCAATTGGGACTCATACGCCAAGTTGGGCAACTTAGTCCTGCTTTGAGTGAATAATGTTGGAATAGGTTTTGGACAAATGGGTACTCAGATCTGAAAAATCTCTGTCAGACTCCTATAGTGGGACTCATTCACCAGTAATGGCTAATCAGTCCACTTTTGGATTTCTAAAAATTCAAAAGTGGAATCTGTAGCTCTCGGTTTGCACTTTTGCTCCTAGTTCAGATCCAAGTCTAAAACTATCAAATTCAGCTTGTAGGTGTTCTCTAAGATTCTCTTAGGTATTTGACAACTTTGAATGACTTTAACAACCTGATGGAAACTTTTACAATCTTTCTCTTTGACAAATCTACAACTTAAACCTACAAATCACATGCAAGGAGAGGGAAAAATTATTGTGGGGTTAGTGAATAGGGGTTTTCCTTGGTCAAACCCCTTGTTGGTAATTAAACACTAAAAATGAAATAAAATATGGAAAGAGAATGATGAATGAACAAAAGAAATGCTACAACCCACCAAACCCTTGAAGTAGAATGCCACAAACATGTGAGTGATGGCTCCAAAGTGCTTTAATGCTCTTGTAAATAAAATGCTTGAATGTTAGATCACTTGATTGCTTGTTAGATTGGGGTTGAAATGAGTGAAAGAACCTCATATGAAAGCCCGCTAGCAATTTGAATTAGTTTTGAATTTTGTGCCAAAGGGGACTCATTCTCCACTCTAGGCAAATGGCTCCTGCCTAAGGGGACTCATTCACCCTAAATGGTGAATGGGTCCCACCTTAGCCATTTGAAGTGGGTTTCAAGATTTAAGTGTTTTAAATGATGTTTGGGTGGGTGCATGAAGTTGGGTTACACTTTTGTGGCCAACTTCAAAAAAATATTGAAAATTACATAACGCGAGCGCGTTATAACATGCTCGTGTTATGACATTTTAAAAGCAAAAAAAAAAAGTGAAATCTATTCATTTTCTCCTCTATTTTTCTACTCAGCCCGTGGCCAAAAACCCTCATTTTCGCGCTCGCGTTCTAGGAGGAGGCATTCTACAAAATTCATCAACAATAGTTGCTTTTCATTTGCAAAGATGGCACCATGATGATGAAGAGGTGCAGGAGGTAAGTATTGTTTGCTATTTGTTTTGAATTTCTTAGTTTGAAGTTGATTTTGTTTGTTTTAGATTAGATTTATTATTTTCTTTTTAATGTGTAGGAGATGCAAATAATCCTGCAAATCCTAAAAATCCTCAACAAGAAGAATAGGAAAATCCTCCTCAACAAAATCCTCAACAAAATCAACCTCCCCTACCAATCACTCAACACCCTCCTGGAACTCAACAAAATTTGAGGAGTGAAATTGAAAACAACAAAAAACAAATTGAGGATCTTATCAGTAGGTTGAGTGATCCAAATGCTTCAACCATAGAAAGAATGACACTAGTAAATTCATTGAAAGATATGTTAAAAAATGTAGATTCAATAACCCAATAAATAATGGGATGGCAAGATAGGAAGTAGGCAGCTAGGGCATATTATGTAGATAAACTATCATATAAACAAGTAAAATATCTAAAAATTACTAAAGGTGATTTGTGCTCTTTATTCACTTACCCTAGAACAAATCAAAATCTTAGCCCCAATGCAAAGAGTTTTCCTATTGATTGGTGCCACCACTAAGAGATTAGGAACCATTTTTATGATAGGTGGTACTTAGTCTTTGATTACTTGGCACCGTGCAACAATTTTGAAGTCCCCAAATATTTTCTTAGGAAACTATACAATGAGTTTGTATTGAACCAAATCCCAAATTATTTTGATATGAGGGAGTTCCAGGGGAGAGGTGGGGGGTCGGCTAAGGATAGGTCAGGTGCATAGTTGGATCCTATGCGGGAAGGGAGATGACCTCTTGCTAGGCTACCTCATGAGCACATTGTTATCTCTGTCATTGCGAAGGAGAGTGTCAAAGTAGAGACATTGCAGGTGATCAACACTTTGACCTAGAGTGTCATCCATCATACTAGCCCTATTGTACAGCGCCATCCAGGGGAGTCTTCAGGTGGTGGCGTTTGAACCCATGTGTGTCAATATGACCCCATCGACACTCAAGAGGCTGCTACATAGGATCTATATGCTGCTAGACAAGATCCATATGCTACTACACAGGATCCGTATGCTACTATAGGGATGGAGAGGATAGCTGACATTTTACATCATGCATATGGCATTGATAGTCGGGTAAAATTCAGCATGTTCATTGAATTTAATTTATTAAATTTTGATTCTAAGATGCATGACTAACTAATTTAGTTTTATTATTTTAATAAAATTGCAGGGTCACAGTGTTGAGATTGGATACACCGGTCCTCCACCTACTTATTTTTGTTGTACACCTATCAGTGGGGTATGTAACTAGTAAACAATTATAAATTTATTACATGTTAATAGCATTGTTTTATGAATGGTATTTTAATACATGTGATTTTGGATGTTGAACAGGCTAATATTGGCAGTTTCAAGCAAACACCTCATGTGCCAATGGATTCAATCAAATGTACAAGGAGGTAATAGAATAAAGAGAACTTAACTAATGAATTCTACTTAATAGATTTGTGTACTTTATATTCATATTGTTGGTTACGTTGCATTACACATCATTCAAACTCAAAGCATTACTTCAAATTTCATAACTAATAACTAGATGTTGATAGATGACAAAATTTCAACTATACTGTAGTTGTTTAGAAATTCAACATAAGTAGTATGATGCAAATACTTCACATGGAGACATGTGCTTGCAAAGGTGCACCAACATGACAAACTATGGATGCATGGAAAAAATATATGAAACCATAATAGTGAGCAATAGCATAGACAAGGTAGTTAGTGATGCAGAGCATCATATCAAAACACTCAATCATCAGGGTACATCTAATGCAGAGCATCCAACAAACACCATCAACATCATTTCTTCAAGGGATTTCAATCCCAAATAGAATCAGGAGAAGATCAAATATAATTTCATCATAAATCTACTTTTCATTCAACCAAAATCCACTAAAATTCTCTTAGGCATTCCATAGGCCATCATTCATCATTCCACTAATCAATATTCCAATTGACTCATTCAAAGCAAAAACCATATTCAAGAAAACTTTTAATTAATCAATTAGATTCATATCATTCTCAACCACCATAAAAACAACATAAACCTGATTATTGACACTTGAACAATTCATCCTTTCATTATTCACCAAGGCAACAAATCAACTAAACCATACCTCACTATTATCAGTCCATTATCAAGCACTATACTCACCATATTTTGACTGCAGTAGTTTGTTTACATGTTACAAACTCATGCTACAACAAAATCTTGATTATCATCTTGTGGTTAATCACCAATTTGCTCAAAAGGCTTCATAATACTCACCCATTCAACCATCAAAGTCACCAAGCCTATCTTATACACCTTAACCAAATTTAGTAACATCAATCATATCATTAGCTTGATAGTAACCAAGCACTCAATATCATCATTTCCATTGTTTAAACAAACATCTTTGTTTTGATCAGACAATATCATATTCCTCTAGTAGGTTTGTCAACCATTGAATCAAGTAGTTACATTCCTATCTCAAACCTTATTAAAAAACTCAATGCACATTTAGAAACACTTTCTAGCACATCACAACATATCAAAGTTCTTAGACGTTTGACATAAAGAAAATCATCAGATTTCAAACTATCCTCTAAAGAAAGGCTAGTAGATTAGGCTTGTTTTACAAAGGAGACCCCTTCAAAATAATTCCAAATCACTCAAAAACTCAATACAATCTTCAATCATGGATTATAACTCAAGATTTCACCATTTATAGGGATTGAAAACCATGAAAATGTTTTGATCCAATAAACCCTCGTTTATAGGGTGTAAAAGCACAAATCAAGGAGGGTTTTGTGAAAATACTCTTGAAAACCTCTATTTCTTTGTCCACCACCTAGAACATGATTTTTTATTTCTTCCAAGACCTTCTACATCATTTCCAATCCTCAACATGCTTTATTTATTCATGACCCATGACTGTAGCATCACTTTGTGTAGGAAAATCCTTTATTTTCCATTGTAGCAGCAACTCCACCATGGTATTCTTGCTTTTCCCTACACATACAATCATCAAAACATGCAAAACATCCTAACATTAACCTACTCCAGCAATTTACTTGACCTACATTGGTGGAGTAGTGAAGAAAAACCGTATTGGACTCTCAAACTTGCTTCTAAAAGGACTCTATCGAGCACTGAAAACTGCCTAGATTATTCTTTTGTTTCCTAAAACTAACAAAGTTCGACACTTGAAATTGGAAACTAGATTCTATTTACATGTATTCACATGATTTAACTTTGGGTGTTCCTAAATTACCAACACAAGAAAACAAAACAATCCAGAGTAATGTTGCAAACTCAGAGACAGGGAATTTTTATTTCAAAATCTAATTACAAGAACACAAACTTCTACTTTTTCTCACCTTTACATACCTTTTAGAGATATTTCCTTTTCCATAACTATCTTTCCATCAGTTGAAACTACCCCTTTTAACCCTTAATAAGCCTAATTTCCTTGTTTTTGTCAATTTAACAACTTTTAACAATATTACATTATTGCATTGTTTGCATTTTCCCACTTTGACCACCTAGAACTTACCCATAACCTTAAATACATTCAAATAAGACCTCGTATGACCTTGAACATGCTTTACATCATTTTTCCATGACCTTTTGTGATTGACTGAATACAAATTTGAACACTCATCCCTTTTGCAAAATTGAAAAGTATTTGATGACCTAGGTGCTCCTGCACCAACATCTAACACAATTGAATCAAGAGAAGATAAAATTGAATAATCAACTAAAATTTCTCTCTTTTCATCAAAAATCACATTGTTTCATTTGCAAACCAAAGTAAACAACAAGCCAACTCCTTTCAATACTTCTTCTTATCATCCTCAAGCTTCAAAAATCTTATTTATCAACAAAAATGGTTGATTCATGCACAAGAAACCTAATTAGAGTCACTAAACAATCCACTCTTTCATCATTCACCAAGGCACCCTTCCACTCAATTTGCTTTACTTAGGAAAAATAACCAAAAACCAATCTTTCATGTTACAACCTATATCCATAAGATCCTAACACACCTTTGTCATCATCAATTTATATGAATTCAAAGCAAAAACCTGATAAAGAGCTCTGAATCTTTCAATTCCTTAAACAACTCACCAAATTTTCACTTTTACTAACTAGTTCCTCAAGACCAATATACTACAATCAACCATTTACAGCTCAATCATTTCATCTGACTTCCAAGACATTACTCACATCATGTTTATTGACTAAGCTTATTCTATGCACAAATCAAGCCCTACAAAGGAGGGTTTATTGCATAAGGTACTTACAAACCTTAAATACTCCTCCCACCACCACAAACACCATGTAAACAGCATGCATAAGCTTTATAAATGATGAAGAGTGGCAAGGAAGGAAAACTCACAATCACAAATGGAAAAGTCACTCCACTGAATGCTTCTCTCAAATACTCTCATGAGTCCTAAACTCCATTATTCTTTAAGAGATCAACCCCACACACATAGTGTTCACAACTCAGACCACTCACAAAGCTTGAAAACATTTGGATCATGTCTCATTAAGTCAAAACAATGTTTAACAACCCTCTAGCATTTAGGTTTCAACAAACACCCATCACTATGGTGACTTAGACCTCACTCTCTCTTAAGGCTTGCAGCCCTTGCCCGATAGGACAATCAAAATAAAAAACACAAGAAATACTATTAAGACACAAAACCTATGGATTCAAACCCCTAAGATGGAACCCTACAAGGTTCCAAAACCCTTCCTCTTGACTGTCAAAACATCACTCACAATGGCCCTTTCTACCGCTGCTCCAAAAGGCCTAATTCATAGACCTACACCTAGGTCTTGACTATATAGGATTTCCCCTTCACCCCAAAGAAAAAATTCAGAATCATACAGGTTCTCCACACCTGTTTCCACCATTCCTAATTTCCTCTTAAACAAATTCTTCAAAATCAAGAAAAAACTCATTTTTTTTGCTTGCAACATACAGATGTCAAGCCAAAATTCATGCACAACTTCAAACAATGAGCCTTATGTTCTCCAAAAAGTTGAAGAAATGATAGCACAACCTTATATCTTCCATCCCATTGAGATTTATCAATTTTACAATGTGGGAATGGAAGAAATATACATTTTTCACCGAAAACCCTAATTTTAAGGGTTTTCAGACCACCCAATAAAGAAATTGGAATATCTCCCTTGATACTTAATGAAATCTCACCACTCCAATGCCAAAGGAAATATTATTCAATTAACTATCCAACCATTATGGGCTTGGATCATTAAAGTGAACATACAGTCCATACCAAGTCTGAGATCAGCAAATTCTTCACAAAAACACAGGAAAACAACAAACTTCTTATTGAAACTTCTTCTAAACATCAACATCAACATCAACCTTGCCTCGACCAAGATAGGAATATTTTAATTCTTAGAAACTCCCTCAAACTTCTTGCAACTATCTTTTGAAAAGAGAGACATTGGAAAACAACTAATCTCATGCTTTGACTTCTAATTGCCTAGTTAAGGCAATGTGAGCAACTTCTACCAACTCGACCACAAAGAGCCTTTGAAAATGTGTCAGGCATTTAAAATATTTTCAAAAAGTAAGGTGAATCCCCTCAGGTGTCTAGATACAACAAGGCATCATTTTTTATTATTTTTCCAAGATGCACTAGACTTACAAAGGAGGATGGAGACCTTATTGTACAAAGAAGTTGGTCACCAAGACTAAAAACTCAACCAAAAACCTAGAAGACCTACTACAAAGCATTGAAATGGTCCATAAGACCTTATTCCATCCATAAACCAAGAAACAAAACATGAAAAATTATTATAGGTCCCTTAGACCCATGGGTGCTCTTGTACCATACTTCCAAGCAAGAAAAAGATCTCAAGTCCTCTTTGAGATCAAGTCTTCTACAATAGTTCCATGTTGTTTAATATCATTTTCTAACATCCATGTTGCATCCTCTTTGGGTAAACCTTACCATTTGACTAGGTATTCCTTGTAAACCTTCCTTCTAGTCTTCTTTGTCTCCTTGTGTCTAGGATGCATTCAAGAGTCATAGGTTGGCTGGGGGGTAGTTCCTTCACCCAATCTTCATCCTCCATTGTTGTTGTACCTGCTTCATCACCTAAATTCATAGAATCTTTAAAAGGATACAAGTTAGAAATGTTGAAGATAGGAGAGATTGCCACCCCATGAGATAGCTCTATTTCATACGCATGTTGGCCAAACTTGTGGACCACCTTGCAAGGTCCTATCTTCTTCATCATGAGTTTGGTATACTTAACTTTTGGAAGTCTATCCTTCTTCAGGTGTGCCATCACCAAGTCTCCAACCTTGAATTGGACATTCCTCTTCTTTAAATATGCATTTTCCTTATACTTCTCAACATTCTTTTGAAGGGTTTCCTTCACTTGTTGATGAATATCCCTGATTGTAACAGGAAAGTCCTCACCTTGAGCACTTCTCTTAGAAAATCCTTGTAGATCTCTTAGTTCATATACCCCTCTAGGGTGCATGCCATAGAATAATTCAAAAGGGCTTCTACCAATGCTCCTATTCATGGAGTCATTATATGCAAATTCAGCCTGAGGTAAAATCAGATCCCAAGCTTGTCCATGCTCCTTGGTAAGGCATCTTAAGAGGTTTCCCAATGATCTATTCACCACTTTAGTTTTTCCATCCGTTTGTGGATGGCATGCTAAACTAAAGGACAAATTTTTTCCTTGAGTTTCTTCCACAAGGTCCTCCAAAAGTGACCAATGAATTTAGAATCCCTGTCAGAAACAATGCTTAAAGGCAGTCCATGTATCCTAACAACCTCCTTAAAGAAGAGACCTACTATATGAGATGCATCATCGATGCATTTGCAAGGAAGGAAATGTGCCATCTTACTAAATCTATCAACTACCACAAAGATACTATCAAAACATCTTTTGGTTCTAGGCAACCCCAAGACAAAATCCATACTTACACACTCCCAAGGCCTATTGGGAATGGGCAGTGGCTAATAGAGTCTTGCATTTGATGAAGTTCTCTTTGCCCTTTGACATATTGTGCATCCTTCCACATACCTTCTCACATCCACCTACAACTTTGGCCAATAGTAAAATCTCCTAACTTGTTCCAAGGTCTTGTCAAGGCCAAAGTGACCTCCAAGATTCCCACTATGTTTCTCCTTTATGATATTCTCCCTCATTGAGAATTTACGCACATACAATTGGCTTCCTTTGAAGAGAAAACCATTCTGCAATAAAAAGTTAGAGAATTCACCATGAGAAGAATTAAAATGCTACTCACAAA
The DNA here is from genome assembly GCA_007258455.2 of Sequoia sempervirens. Taxonomy (NCBI): domain Eukaryota; kingdom Viridiplantae; phylum Streptophyta; class Pinopsida; order Cupressales; family Cupressaceae; genus Sequoia; species Sequoia sempervirens. The sequence continues at coordinate 172,408,004 of VDFB02193867.1, forward strand.
CATTGTATACCTCCTTCAAATTTGAATCTTCATGATACATATCCTTCAATGCTTCAACCCTCATGCTTTGGAGTTGGATCTCTTGCACTACAAGTTCCCTTCTACTAAGATCATCTGCCACCTTATTTTCTTGGCCCTTCTTATGCTTTATTGTGAAAGTATAGGCTTGCAAACACTCTACCCACTTCATGTACCTATGACTAATTTTGTCCTATGCATTCAAAAAACACAGGCATGATAATTAGTATAAACAAAAAATTCTTTAGGTAACAAGTAGTGCCTCCACTTTTTGAGGGCTTGGACCATAGCATACAATTCCAAATCATAGGAAGAATATTTCATCTTTGCTTCATTCAGCCTCTCACTATAAAATGCATCTGGTCTGCCTTCTTGGCTCAAAACAGCCCCTATAGCTTGATTGCTAGCATCAGACTCAATGGTAAAAACTTTATCAAAATCAGGGAGCACAAGTATAGGCTGTTGTGCTACTCTCATTTTCAGATATTCAAACCCTTTATCAGCCTCATTGGTCCAAGAAAATTTACCTTTGTTACCTCCTTTGATGGTGTCCAAGATTGGTGCACAAATTTGGCTAAAGTTCTTGATGAACTTTCTATAAAAGCTTGCAATTCCATGGAATATTCTCACATATCCCATGGATTTTGGTGTTGGCCAAGTAAGAATAGCATCCACCTTTGAAGGATCCATCTTCAAACTTCCCTTGGAGATGACAAAACAAAGGTAGACTAGTTCTTCCTTCATGAATTCACACTTTTCCATGTTGATCAGCAACTTCTCCTCTTGTAACCTCCTTAGTACTATGTCAAGGTGCTTCAAATGTTCTTCTTTCGACCTGCTAAACACAAGGATGTCATCTAAATTAACTACAACAAACTTTCCAATGAAAGGTCTTAATACCTCATTCATAAGGCGCATAAATGTACTAGGGGAATTTGATAACCCAAAGGGCATCACCAACCACTCATAGAGCCCTTCATTAGTATTAAAAGTTGTCTTCCATTCATCCCCCTCTCTGATCCTTATCTGATGTTACCTGCTCTTTAGATCAATCTTGGAAAAGTAAGATGCTCCTGATAGACAATCCATGAGGTCCTCCATTTTTGGCATCGGGAACCTATATCTGATTGTGATCCTATTAATGCCTCTTGAATTAGTGCAAAGCCTCCAAAACCCATCCTTCCTTGGTGCTAGAAAATTAGGAACAACACATGGGCTCAAAATTTTCCTCACTAGCCCTTTATCCATCAACTCTTGCACTTGTCTTGCAATCTCCTCATTTTGAGCAGGTGTCATCTTGTATGCAGCCTTATTGGGAAATGTAGCCCCTAGAATCAAATCAATATGGTGGCTTATATCCCTAATGGGAGGTAGGGAACTAGGTTATGTCCTTGTACCTTCCCAACAACTCTTGGACTTCCTTTGGTGCATCTTCCTTCTTCTTTGTGGGTATATCTACTTCACTTTTTGGCTTCATAATTAGGAAGAATCCTCTTCCTCCTCCTTCCTTCAAGGTCTTCATGAAGGGTAAGTGCACGAAGTTAAGTCCACGAAACGTGGAATTTTTTTGCCTTAGCCAAACAATTGAAATCAGCATCAATAAAACGGGATCCCGATTTAATAAACGGGATCCCGATTTTTAAAAAATGGGATCCCGTTATGGTTCGGGATCCCGAGCCTGAGACCAAACGGGATCCCGCTTTTTAAAAATCAGGATCCCGTTTCCCGTCGGACTCCGAACCAAAGCAGACGAAACGGGATCCTGATTTTAAATAAACGGGATCCCGATTTGTAAAACACGGGATACCGATTTTCCTACTGTTATTTATTTTTTTAAAAAATAGCAGTTTTCACTTCTGCGAACGGGACCCCGAGTGGCTTGCGACAGCGACCTCAACACCAAGTACAGGTACCCCACTTCTTCGCCTTTTTTTGGTTTGAATTGAAATTTTAAAAGAAATACGTTAATTTAGCATGTTTTTTTTTCAATTTATGTGACGTTTTAATTATTTTTTTAATCGTTATATTAGAATTCAATAGTTGTCAAATTAGATGAAAACTTGCAATGAAATTTAAACGTTTTTTAATAAAATTGAGAAAAAAACCTTGAATTGTGTTTTAGAAACAAATTTTAACTTTTAAATCTTAAATTGTTCGATTAAACCCCAAAAAAATTGATTTTGAAAACCCTAATTGAAACAAAATAAAAAAATTTGCATTTCAAAACCCTAAAGATCGAAATGAAATAAAACATCGCATTTACAAATCCACATCGAGCTTTTTGAAACCCTAAATTCAAATCAAACGAAAAAAATTGAATTTGAAAACCCTAGTTTGAATTGAAACGAAAAAAATTCATTAAAAACCCTAATTGTTTAAAACTGAAACCCTAAATTGAATTGGAACAAAAAAAATTGTTAAAACCCTAAGTTTGCTAAACCCTAGACCCTAAACTGTAAAATCTAAACCCATAATACTAAAGCATTTGAAATTTATGAACCCTAGACCCTAATCTTTCATTGGACATACCTAAAATTATGTAGGTTCAATATCAAGAATGGGTCTATTTGGTAGATTTATGAAAACTATTTTGAATATCTAGAATGCCATAAAAGTATAATTATAGCAATTCCAATTGGAAACACTTCCAGATACATATATATCCTAGATAATAATCCACCCATCCTCAATCATAATGGATTATTTGGCAATTAAGAGAGATTCAATTTAACCATAAAATTACCTATATTTTGATACTATATAGATTTATGTGGAAGGATAGAAATGCATCAATATGCTTTGTGCCATATTTTATGAATATTAATATTTAAGAAAAATCTAGATAAGATTGACCTAAGTAGATGATTTATGTAAGGGCTTTTTAGTGAACAAGTGACACACCATGGAGATAGGGATGGTATTTAAATTCTTATTTATAAATATAGTGTACCCCCTTTAAATTTGTATTTGGTTTTTATAATGAGTTGAAATTATCAATGTGTTACATAAAAGAAATTTGTGCTTAGATATATTTAAATTAGATAATAAAGATATAGTTATATAAAATAGGGAATCCAACATGAGGAATAAACCTTTAATGTGCCATTGTGTGCATCTAATTTATGCCAATGATTTAGTAAGAGTGATCGTCTAAGAGGATGAAATTTAAGCCTTGAAAAATTGTAAGATCTAACACTATTTTAATGTAGTTTTATATGTGTGTGCATGTCCACTATGTTTTTTGAGTTTATGTTAATGTAAGATAAGGAGGATTGGTGGATATATTTGAAATCTAAAGAAAAAACAAAACTGATGTGAATATATAGATATATATTTGTAAAATGATTCTTTAACTTATCTATATTAAACATTGTATATTATCTCTATATTACTATCATGGCTTGATTTTCATTATGTCTACTAAATGTTGCTATATTTATTCATTGTTGTAATTAAATTATAGGGCTCAATGTGTAATCTATTTTACATCAAATTTTATAGTAGACTTATAATCCTAGAATGTTTGTAAATTTAATAGCTAACAAATAACTTGATAGGTGCAACTAAAAACCAAAAAATGTGGTTTGATTTATCTCCATTAGGCTGGAAAGCTAAAAAATCTACTAGGTTTATCCCTATTAGGTTGAAAACCCAAAAGTGTAGCTTAATAAACTTACAAGTGGTGAAAACTCACAAAAGCACTAGAAACTAATATTTGCAAAACTACCCTTGACATATCAAAAAAAGCCAAAGGTCACCATATGTCATACCTATATAGGTTGTATAGTTATATTGGATACCTTATAGTATCTCCTATTGGTTATATATGTTTGAAGATGACATTAGCGACACATCCCTACATTTATATGAGATATATTATTAACATGTCGTGTTACACATATGCTAAGATACTCAAATATGGATAAGGAGAACTAGGGAATATATATTAGAAGAGAAAGATATACTAAGCTATCCAATATTATATTTTTGTACTTAGTGTAGAAGAGAAATTCTAGACCAAGAATGCAAGTGCAAACTCAATACTCTACTTCTAATGAAAGGTAAATAAAATAATGAAAGATTAGAGAAGCATAATATGTTCCATAACATTCTTTTATGGCTCTAAATGTATGTGTTGAAGTTGCTCTTTGGTTCTCTAATGTGATAACATATACATACAAATTTTATCATATGGAAACATTTGGGGATGTCATTATTTTATAGAGTTGAGGGGAAAGGAATGGAGGACTAGGTTTTTTTGGAATCGAGGACTAGAATCATGAGAGAATTTTTGAATTTGAATTTGAGAGGGAAGAGAGAATTAAATGTAGGTGGTTGGGTTGATGGAGGGCTTGTGTTGACTTGATTAGGTAGATGGGAATAATTGAATGCTAATTTGAATTTGGATTGAAGGTCTAAGTTGGAAATGAATGGCTATGATTAGTCTAATTGATTTGATGGCTAGGATAGATTATTAATTTCATTTTAGATTTGATGAAGTGGAAGTAAGTTACATTAGTTTGAGTTTGGATTGGTGATTTGGAATTATTTTAATTTTAAGCTATGGATGTGACATGATTATCCCCTTAATGGTTGATTAAAAGTTAGGATTTGGGGATTTTAGCTAATTAAATAATAAACTCTAAAGTCTAAACCGTAAACCCTAAAGCCATCATTTTTTCTTAGGCTCTTAATGAAATTTGGCTGTCTTAAGCAACTCCCCCAAATTTCATTACCTTATGCCATGCAATTTTTTCCTAGGATCTTGCAGCATGTAGATCCCCTTAAGTTATCCTATTACCTTAAACCCTAAACTCTAAAGTCTAAACCCTAAACCCTAAAGCCATCATTTTTTCTTTAAAGGCTCTTAATGAAATTTGGCTGCCTTCGGCAACTTCACCAAATTTTATTCATTTGAGCCATGCCATTTTCTCCTAGGACCTCACTAGGCGTAAATCCCCTTAAGCCATCCTGTCACCCTAAATCGTAATTCAATTTTCTTAAGGGGTTGACAATATGACATTTCTTAAGGGGATCAAAGAAGTTCTTAAAATTTGGTGATCAAAGTTTCCCAAGGCCCAACCAAATTTAACAATAATAAGATCCTGCAAGATTATACAATATCAATTTAGTTAGTTGTATTTTCATTCAAATAACATGTGCCTTAGACATATAAATG
>VDFB02193867.1:172413300-172464629 GCA_007258455.2 Sequoia sempervirens
ATCTTCTTGAGGTGTTAACAACTTATGTTTAGTTTCCACACAACGAGCCAACCAATATTTTGTTTGCTCTTCATTCCCCTTAGGTGCAATAACTACATACACATGTCCTGCCAACAAAATTTGATTTAATAACTTGTGCATATCCATATAACTAATTTAGTATTAAAAAATAACTTAATAAAGCAAAATAAAATGAAATAAATTAAATTAAAATTACCTTCTTGTACAAGGTCTGAAACACGATCATAATCTTCAGATGCAAACAATTGATCATTTTCTTCAATAGTTATTTCATATTGATTATGTGCTTCTATAGGTGTCAACGATCTTTGCTGCCACTGTTCAACCCATTCTGTATTTTCACAAGCTTCCCAATTTCTTGAGATACAAAAATGGCAAAAACATGCAAGCTCCCTTGTCCAAATAGTCCATGTGCTTGCTGTGGTACTCCTAAATGAATGCCATTTAGTAGATCCACTAATTGTCTCACAATCAACTCTAGATACAATGTTTTCTTCTTCCACCAACCAAAAGAATCGATGAGCTGGCCAGAGTAATCACTTGGAGCAGTGCGAGATAATCTTCTATTACACACCAATCCACAATGCATGTGCATTTTTAAATTTTCTTGAATCCTCAATTTTAATTGTTCTCTAGCAAGAATTCTTTTGACACACGCACCAGCTCCATCATGTTCTCCTTTACCATGCCCAGCTTCAAAAAACTCCATATATGTTGGACATTAAGTTCCTTGTGAACCCTACTTAACCAATAGAACATTCTAGCATTTTTAAACTGCCTCGTACAATTATCTGACCATATGAGGTGTTCTTTCATATGGATTCCTCTTTCTCTTAAATTTCTATAAAATATACTAAAACAATATTGAACAAACTCTAATGAGTGTAACCGATTGTCACTCAAATAAAAATGATACTCCCTCAAACTTTTTCTATCATTCGATTGCTATCAATACTGCATGTCTATAAACAATATGGACAAACATAGCTACTTGCAGAGAATTATAATATTGAGATTGAATTTCCTCTTGCGGAGTGAGAGTATAATTCTCCGCAAAATCAACCACTGAAAGTATAGTACCAATTGGAAATGTGTTTCTACATGTGCGAAATTGGCCATCAAGCCATCAAACATATTCAGAGTGCATAACATATTTTGGTACAATTTTATTATTAAATTCACTCATAAATGCATGCACACTAACTTTTACGTAACTAAATCCCACAAGCGCTTTCCTATTTTTTCCATCTTTTAAAGAATCTTGAACATTCCTAAATCTTTTGGCATCTACTAATTGTTGTCCAAAATCATGATCAACACTTTCATGCAAACAATTTCTTAAAAATGAAAGATTTCCGTAGTTAATGCATTGTCGAGAAATACAAGAACTTAAATAAAATAATCTATCATTAGATTTTTCACAAAACAAACCTGAAATAAACTCTCTTATTGATTCAGGTGGCATATCAATACCACATTCCTGTATAATCATGTTAGAATGCAAGGTACAAGCATTATGTCCGAAAAACATCATAAAAATAATGAAATTGAACATGCATTTTACAACAACAAGATGTTTGTTGCTTATTAATTTTTACATACCAAGGTTTACATATTTCAAAAGACCTTTGAATTATTTTAGTATTACCAGGTAACACTGAATCACTACAAATTTTTCTATAAAATTTAGTTTTTGTTGTATCTAATAGGTGTTTTGGGTGAGGGATCATGGACTTTGGACCCCACCCTTAATTTTTAAAACATCTCTAGCATTAGATGAAACCCTAGTATTATCATGCCAAAAAGGTATAATCAAAGAGATTTAATTTCAACACTCAAATTTTACTCCATCGGACAGGTAGTCATCCCACTTCCGAAACTCCAACATTGATTGATAGGATCATTTTCTATACTTTCTCTTCTTTTTGCTGCTCCATAGTAATGTTTTAGGATGCATTTTCTAAAACTTCACTAATATGCTTACCATTCTTTTATTCAAAGTTTCTTTATTAACTATAGTAGTAGTTATAGCTCTTCTTGCTACGTTTTTATCTTTAGATCGACTATTTTTCCAAATAGATTGAATGGCACTAGCAACAGTAGACATAACATGTTTTAATGATTGATCTTTTCTTTTTGGTTTAACATAAAAGCCTAAACTTTTCATTACTTTCCTCATTTTTTGCATTCTTATCAATTTGCATCATTGGTTACGACATTGATACAATATTTCTCTGATAAAAAGAATTTGGTGTATATTCTATTAGCATGTGTTCTTATTTGCCTCGAGAAATTTGATCAGGAAGATTATCTAAAGAAACCCGCCACTTCCAAATTTTAAAAAGTATTTTCATTAAATTCAACATCAAATTCTAAATTTTCATCTTCATTTTTCATCAACAAAAGCGGTTTTCATTTTCATTTTCATTTTTTTCATCAACAAAATGGTTTTCATTTCATTTTTCATCTTCATTTTCATTAACAAAACGGTTCTCATTTTCATTTTCATCAACAAAACGGTTTTCATTTTCATTTTCATTTTCATCAAAAATATAGGTTTTGTTTTCATTTTCAAGACAATGATCATTTTGATTTTCATTTGCAAAAAAAGATTTTTCTTTTTTGTTTTCAACAAATTCTTTAAAAGTTTCATTTCTTTGAATATAGTCAATGTCAACATCATTATATCCAGCTTCTTGTAAATCTTCTACAAACAAATTTACCATGTCACTAGCATGTGGATTTGAAGACGTACCTAGATTTGTGTATATTGAAACATTCTCCATAGCATTCAAAGAGGGATTTGAAGACATAGTAGGACTTGTTTGTATAATCATATTCTTCTCCAAATTAACTCCTTGCAAATTAGCTTCATCTACAACTATGGTATCTTCAATGTTTTCATCTTCAATAGTTGTTGAATTGGTTGCTCCACCATGTCGTTCATTGATTTTTATTCTCATTCTTCTTTTCTCTTTGTCTTTGTCTCTCTTTTTCTTTATTTGCTTCAACTTCTTGAGGAGTCAATGTCTTTTTTCTCTTATTACGAAATTTATCTCCCATAATTATAAAATTCTCAAGGACAGATGAATGTTAATAGTGAAATACTTCAAAATATTGAATCCAAATTGGAAGTTGAGTACCTATTAAGCCAAAATTCTTCTTGTGTTCCTCAAAACAAATAGAAAACTACCACGAATTCCACTTTAAAGATTGTTTTCTTGTAAGCACCATTTGAAAAATTCAATCCATATTGCAAATTTCACTTCAAAAATGGTGTAGATGATGCTCCCTTTGATAAAATCAACAAAAAATCAAATTGACCACCTGTAAATACAATAACTTATGAAAAATAATTGATTTTCAGTACTCTCGGCCGTACATATCAAGTTGCAAAGTTGCAGAGTTGACAGTAATTGTCAACAATGTTTTTAAATAATATAAAACGGGATCCCGTCTATAAAACGCGATCCCGTTTCTAATAAAATGGGATCCCGATTACCAACGGGATCCCGTTTACTAATAAACGGGATCCCGATTCATTATCGGGATCCCGTTTACTAAAATAAGTTTGTGAGCCGTTGTAAAGGTAACGGGATCATGTCTTGTAAACGGGATCTCGTTACCTTTACAACGGTCGAAATCGAAATGGGATCCCGATTATAACACGGGATCCCGCGAGGTTAGTAAACTGATCTCGTGGTTATAATCTGGATCCTGCTTTTGAAATTTGAATTTGGTTTGTATCAGGCGGAGCCAAGGTTTTCGGCTCGAGAAAATATTTGGAAGTCCGAACCTAAGCCTTCAACCTAGTTTGACCTGCAAATTGAAGGCCCTAACAATGTCAAAGCAAAATATCAACTTTGGACATATGGCTGACGACCTTTTTTCAAAATTTTTTTGACAAAATGAAAACCCATTTTAGATCAAACAATGCAGATTCTAAATATATAATTTGTTTTGCAATTGAATTATTATTTGTATTTTTCAATTAATTTATAATAAAATTGGTGCATAAACTTTAAATATCAGAGTTTTTTACTATTCGAATAACTTTTGATCAACATAACATTTTGACAAACGGATTGCACGAGAGAAAACGTCAGACAATTCTTTTCAATTTAAAAAAAAAAATTAAAAAATGATTAGTTTAGGTCATCTTATGCATGTCGTACATGACGATTTTTCAAAACAACAAATTTTCCTAATAAAAAATTAACAAAAAAAAAATATTCAATAAAAAATTACAAAAAAATATCAAGAGCAAGGTTCAGTGAGTCATAAACTTTTCCCAAAAGTATTTAGAAAAATATGATAATTTAAGTCAAAATATGGATGTCGTACACGTGCATGGTATGGTACAAAAAATGACTTTTAAACAGTGGTTTTTTGAAATGCCTATTGAAACTCAATTTGTACAATCTGGGTATTGAAATAAATTATATATTTGGAAACTAGACTCCGAGCACTACATTTTATGATTAGTGACTTTTTTAAAGATTTCATCTCTAAGTGCTTCAAATTTTAAGGTCAAATGTATCAAATACTGAAAATCAGGGAAAACACTTCCACTTTTTGGCCAAAAAGTGGACTCAACTTCTTGCACACACCCTGAACTCCTCACCCATCATCAAAACACTAGGCCCTTCATGCTTTTCTTTGTCTTCTTCTAGAAGAGGTGAAAGGTTGTAAGTCTTCCCATCCTTCACAATGGAGTATGTGTTCTCCCCATCATGCTTGGTCTTCCTATCAAACTGCCAAGGCCTACCAAAAATATATAGTTTAATACTTGTACTCAACATTTTGTTCATTAGATCTCATACATCATAAGTCATGACGTGGATCGCTATTGTAACATTTTTGTGATTGAATAATTTGTTGTTTTATTTTTAGATGTTGGTTGTGGAAACACCTCCAAATGTTACAATGGAAATGGATATCAGTGTTTCATCCCTTATACAATCCTCCATGGCTCTAATAGAGGAGGTATGAGGAAAATTAATTACTAAATTTCAATTTACATTCGTTGTTATAGATGTTAGTTCTAGTGAAAAATCAAACCATTATTTATTCACAGTTTAATTCCTATTTGGATGGTTTATACAGGGCTTGAGCATGCCTGAGCATCAACATGCATCATGAGATGGCTGTAAGTGATTATTTTGTCAAATATATCATTTCTTATAATGTAATTTCTATATATATTAATATCTTTACTTCTTATTGTAACAGTTAAAACTTCACCAAGAGCTAAACTGTAGGAGTAGCAAGAGCACTCTTTGAGCATAGTAGAAATGATTGGACTTATTGCCATTGAATTTCCAAAAAAAGGGAAAGAATTTATTTCCAGAGCATGGAGAGAAATGAATTTTGATTCCAGAGCCCTTTGTTGTATGCCTAGACATAGAAATTTTGTACATATCTTGTATTGGATATATTTGACATTGTATGCCTATATGGAATTCTTGTAAGCCTATATGGCTACTTTGTAACTATATTTTATAATTATATCAACATATATTGATGTATGTGTACATGGCTATTCGGTTAGTACAAATCTTTATTATCGATGGTGTCCATATTTGCTCTTTTTGACAATGTCAAAAGCACGGCTGCATACAGATTAGGAGAAAGACTTTTCCTTTTAGATTAGCAATGCATGGAAGTTTCAAAAAGTATCCTTGATATTACAATAAGATATGTGTTTATACCATAGCAAAAAAAATCTTTTGGGGAAAAATTCAACAAAGCAAAAGTATAAGATTTTTTGAAAAAATCGAGAACAAGTCTACAAAAAATTGGAAAAAAATCATATTTAAAAAAAAAGGTAAAAAAAAAGTAGAACAAGAGATAAAAATAATTTAAAAAATTTAAAGGCATTTCATAGTATAGAGATATAGAGAGAAAATAAAATAGAGTTTAACTAATAAATTGTAAAAAAAATAGATTTTTGTAGTTTATATTCATATCATTGATTACATTGCATTGCACATATTTTCAAACTCAAAGCATTGCTTCACATTGCATAACTAATAACTAGATGCCGATAGATGACAAAATTTCAATTACAATATAGTTTTACAAAGTCTAACCCTAAGCAGTTATGCATTTACTTCACATTGCATAACTAATAACTAGGAGCAGCTCCCAATTGCATTTGCTTGTCATGGCATTCTATGAGACCACATTTCTTTGAGGAAATTTTTAAACAATTCAACACTTTGTCTATACTACCAAATTTTTTATACATGTCTACCAAAGCATTTTGTCAAATAGTTCACTACTACCTTGTTGCTATGGCGAAAGCTTCCAAAACAAGTGCTTCAAACAAGCTATGGATACTTGGAAAAATCTATCAAAAGCATAATAGTAAGCAATAAGATATAAGGATCCTTTGAAATTCTCAAGAAAGGTCCATGGGATGGAATCGCCATGACAATCAAAAGCATTTGATTGTCATAGCATTCCATCACCATGAGGCCTCATTTCTTTGAGGCATTTTTTCAAAGAGTTCACTGCCTTGTTTATGCTAACACATTTTTCATACATGTCTATCAAAGAATTTTATCAAATAGTTAATTGCCTTGCTGCTATGGCTAAAAGCCTAAAACAGGTGCTTTCAAACAAGCTATGGATTGTCATGGCATTCCATCACCATGAGACCACATTTCTTTGAGGCATTTTTTCAAACAATTCACTACCTTGTCTATGCTACCACATTTTTCATACATATTTACTGTTGACTCCAAAAAATGACAAGGTAACAGTGCCTTATGGGAGACTCAGTTCAAGGGGGACCCCTTTGCGCCAAACTGAGTAACCTCCAGATTTTAAAGAAGCTGACTTCTTCTATAATGGTTTTTTGTAAAGGGAAAGGAAACAAATATAATGAAGCAAAATATAATCTAAGGCGATGGGACAAAGTTTGCTGATAGGCACGATAAATCATAGACTTAAGGGCGTGAATGGTGTTGTCACATTCTAAAATGTCAGAAACTTAAAGCTATAGCATAAACAATTCATTTATTGACATAAAATAATATCGCATACATCCTTACTACTAAGAAGAGTCATTTAGATATGATTTAGATAAGCAAGTTTCTATTCAATACATAGAAGTCTTGTCAAATGAAATGCTTGAGACAATAAAAGACACAGTTCACAGTTGATTAAAACATGAAAGGCAGAAAGGCCGAATAGTGGGCACAGTCTGAAAGTTTCTTGCAAATAAACATGTAAAAGAGGCCTGGTGTCTCTTGCTAAAACCAGTATCCTTTCTTTTAAACTCTTGGATCTATACTTTTGCTGGACCTCCTCCTCCTTTTTTTTACAGAGAGAGCATATATATAGCTGGAGAGAAAACTCCCACCGCTTTAAAAAACTGTAACAGAAAAGATCCCACAATCCCCTGTAATGATGCTAAAATCGGAAGATTCTCAATGCCGTTACAACAACAATGAGCTAGAACACAGCATCTGGTCATTCAATTGTAGGCGTGCCCTTTGTAATGATGGCAGTGGTCTCATCCATACCGGAGGTGACAAGCGTCATCCACCGCTTTGAAAAACCATGAAGAGCGGCATCCAATAACATAATCTCGCCAGCCAGCCTATCGCCCACCTCAAAGATCAGTTATAAGAAACGTGGCATCCTCGCTGCCCGAATGAAAACTTCCCTTACCGCTGCCGAGAGATTGCAAAGTAGCAACACATGTCCCTTGGGCTGAGGTCTTTGTTGCAGTGGAGATAAAGCCGCATCAACCAAGTGCGAAAGACGCGTGGCCACGTTTCGTAGCCCGCGGTCGCTCACCCCTCTGTCGATTTGAAAAGATGTGAATGGTTGCCACCTAGCAGGAGGTGGGGCCGACCAACAATAAAAGAAGGCCTACGGAAGCACTTCATAGCTCACAGATGCTTACTTCATCCCCACATGAAAAACTCGTGATACGCTTCCATATAGCAAGATGTGGGTCCCTCTGACAATATTTAGAAGTGATGGCCCCGACAGAAGACTTTCGCAACTCGAAGAGACTTCGAGGAAAAAAGGGAATAAAAACTTCCGTAAGTGAGATACGTGGACGCCCAGTGCAGCCTGTTAGGAGCCGAAAGGGAAGCCGTTACCCGAAGTTGTGAAGAGAGGATGAGAACAGCGGGAGATCAAAACTCGATGGAAAGCTGACCAGACTCGGCGACGCACAGGCCGGTGCACACACATTCACAAAAATAAACCCAAAGGGAGCTGTTCGAATGTTTATTTTAACAGCTTTTGGCGACTATAAGGGGCATTTCAGACAAGGAACGTAGAACCCAAAAACTCTCTGGTTCTGCAGACCAGAGCTTTTATCCATAGGGCGAATGGAGTTAGAGTTTGGAAAGAGCAGCCTGCAAGGGCGACCATTCACTTTCAGACGGTTTTGTCATGCTGCGCAAATTTTCTTGTGCCCCGCAGAGATCAATAGCTTCTTTGTGAGGCAGCACCTCAGGTAGGCCGGCACCTGCATGGATATGGAAAAGTAGCTGGGAGAGTGGATGAATGATTTCCTTAATGTCGGCTGTCAAATTCCCTGAATTCCTTTGGGTCGTTCTCCTTCTGCTCAATAGCCTCTGCAATCTGTGTAGTTGTGGCAATGGAGCCATCTTCGAGGAATGGGGATGGCAGCCTCAGCTTGCCTAACTCAGAGAAACTTCCCCGTATGCCGTCAAGCGCCTTGCTTAGAAAAGCCGTTGATGCCTTAGTGCGCTAGAAAGCAGAGTGACAATGGATGAATTTATTGGCAATTTGAGCAGCAATGTCCCGATCTTCGATACCCGCCCTAGCAAGGATTTCGTCTGAGACAGAGTATAGCTTGTTGAGCAAGTCTCTTGCCTCAGGAACCTTATCTATGATGAAATGCGGGAACTGCTCCATTGTGTCATGAGTTTCTTGATTGAGTCTTGATGCCTTGTCGATGAATCGGAGGGTAGGCTGCAGTGTTAGGCAGAAGTTCTTTACTTTTTCCCAGTGAGAAATGTACAATTGCCTAACCAGCGGGATGACATCAGGTTGGGCAGGGGCAGGTAGCAGAGAGTCTTTAAGCGAAGAAATTTTCATGTCTCTTGAAATGAGGGCCTCGACTAATTCTGTGTTTTTCTTTTTCTCGGATGCTAACTGCTCCGCATAGCTATTCATTTCTTTATTCCAATTTTGTTCAGCTCGGGAGTGGTTAGCTGATTGCTCCTCCAGAGAAGCCTTTGTCTCTCGGAGCTCCTCTTCTAGCTTAGTCTTCAAACTTGTGAATTCGGCCTCTTTCTCCTGTACCTTTTGCTGATACTACTCTTGTAGGCGTTCCAACTCCTCACCCTTTTGTGCCATCTCCTAACTATATTCAAGGCGGATGCGTTCGAGCTCTTCCTCTTTTGACCGTAGGCTCTGTTGTGCTGCTTGGTTCTGGCTTTGCAATTCTTTTACTAAGCCTAGGTTGGCAACCTGTGTTTTTGCAATTTTGCCCTGAAGCCTGTTCCTCTCATTCTCTGCGGTTAGCGCCCTTTCAGTCATTTGGGTGATATCTACCTCCAAAGATTTTTCCTTTGTCTCTAGAAAGCTCACCCTTTCCTTGGCTACCCTAAGCTGTTCATCTTTCTTCTTTAACTGGCGGCCAGTTTTGAGGAAGTCGAAAGTGACCACCCGTTGCATCTCCTCCATGATTTTGACTTTATCCTGCAGCTGGGCTACCTTCATGTCGAGTCCAACAATGTAGATCTCATAATCTTCAGGCTGCATTTCTCCCTGAGGTTTGCTTATCCTTGGGTACATGGTTATAAATTTTAATTCTTGTCGGGCCTCATCATACGAAGCTTGAACTCTCGGCTCGGTGGGAGCATTGTCATTCTTTGCCTTGCGTCGCCTCATTCTATTTGCGCGCGCTTATTTTCCCAAATTTATCTATGCTATGAATTCAGCTGACGATGATACCAGCCCACCTGCGAAAGGAACACTAGAAGGTAGGGCATAGGGATAGGTAATTTTCATAGGCGCATGCATTTTCTTCTTCTAGAGAGTGACAGTTTACGGAGAAAAGTGTGGTACGTTCCATAGCTTGGCCTGAGAACTATCAGTAGGGCTAGACATTTGTAGCGGCTGAATCGGAGATTCAGTCGTAAGGCTAATTGGCTGGAAAAAAGGAGTTGCTAACGGGGTGTCAGCTTGTTGCAACGGACGGGGATTAGTAAGCATGGCGAAAAAAGAATGGGGGCCGATAGGGGGAACATTTTCTGAAAGCGAGGTGAGGAAAGACTGAGTGGCAGCAGTAGGCATGAGCATACTCGGAGGAGTAATTATAAACAATTGGGCCTGTGAATACTGGGCAAATCCAATCGAATAAGCTAGACCAGAAGCAGAAGGTGGAGGGCTCGGGCTTATGGCAGAAGTTGCCAACGGAGCAGGGGCGGATACGAAGGAATGATATGTAAGAGAAGAAGGAGCGAAATATACCTGTTGACTGGTCGGCGGTGGTTACAGGATCATTCGTGACTCTCCTAAAAACTCTGGCATTTGGCTAGCAGCAGGCACTTCTCCTCCGACGGGTTCTTGCAAAACACCTCCGATAATATTTTTCGTGCACTGCCTTTTCGCAGGCAGACCCTCACTAACTTCGGTAGTCGGATCCTTCTGATGAGGCGTTAGTCGGGCCGGTTTAGCGGCCCAAGTGCGTGTAAGCGAGCCCCTTGATATATTAAAACGTACATTAGTGGCCACATAGGCGGTTTGCTTGGAAGCCTCACCCTTTTGCGCCGAAGAGGATGATACTGCCGCTTCTTCTTCATGCTCCTTGGACTCCTCTCCCTCCTCGCTCCTGTCAGCACTAGAGTTCGGGCTAGGGTGGCCTTCATTCCACCATCTATCAAATTCCTGATCGTCCTTCAATTGATTATAAGGAGCGTTCAACTGTGTCGTTTCCTGGTGATATTTCCAGAAAGCTCTTATCTTTTCATCGCTCCATTCTTCGCCCTTTTTCAACTTGTTATATATGTTGCACTCTATCGGAAGATTATCCTTAGCCACAGCCACAGGAAAGTAGAACTTGTGCCATGGGCCCCTGGTATCCGATGTAGGGATTTACGCTAATTCAACAAAATATTCATCTTTATCAGTCCGCTTATTAAGCCGCTTCTCCCAGTATGGTCAAGGAACATGGGTAACCTTCATATGTGGCTCTGGTAGGTCATTGAAAGGGTTGTAATCCCACTTATCATTTACCAGTACCAATCCTAGATATGCCAGCTTCTCCTCTAGCAACTTGTGTGATTATTTTTTAACCAGCGTTACCGACTTAAAATTCTTCAGGCAAGTGAAGAATCCCTTCTTTTTGACACTTTCGCTGCTACAGAAGGTGAAATCAATGACACATACTTATCAAAAAACCTCCAGCGCGAGCACCCTATCGGTGACACAAGCCGGGAGCAGGAAAGGTTTGCCAGTAAAGCCTCACATTCGGAAGATTGTGAAATCCTTGCCTAAGAACCAGTCACAAGCAGGGGTGTAGCTTTGCATAAATTCAGTCTACTCCGTGGTGAGCCGGACGATATCACCTTCTCTGATCAAATCATTCAAAACTGGGGCTATGAAATAGTCCGCGAAGGCATAATAGTCATATGTTGCGGAAAGGAAAGGTGTCCACGTTGACACCGGCTTTCTTCTGTTCTGCTCATCAAAAATTGATAGTGGAAGAAATCGAGCGAAGAAATCCAGATTCTGATGTAGGAACATGTGGACCAGGTAGGAAAGAAATCTAAACTTCTTTTTTGCCTAATAATTTTTCATTTGATGTATCATCTCTTCAACCATGAACTCAGCAAAATCATACCAGAAGAGTTCATGCTGCTTGCGAAACTGTATTGCAGGGCCCAACTGAAAAGCCTCGATCTTCTCATCGGAGTCTCAGCCGCAAACAAATGTTAGTATGGACATGGAATCCTGAAGATCATCGCGGAATGAACCACGTGATAATGGGATACTTGGTGCTTTAGCGGACACGATACATTTCTTACTAGTTTCTTCTAACAAGAAATCGGAGCCGGTTTTTATTTTCTTCCATATTTTCTCCCCCTTGCTTGGGCGAAAAGGTTCGATAGTCTCCTTTCTTCTGCTTGGATCCAGGATACATAACATGTGCCAAATAGCTTCTGGGCTGATTTGAACCCTTAAATTGCGACCTTCAATGGAGTGGGTATCTGGATTATAGCGCTGCAAAGCCGCGTCGACCACCTCCGGGCAGTAATGCACTAATGGGACCATGTATTGTGGGAGACCGCTATACCAGACTCTACCTGTCGTGGCTTGGTCTGCCTTTGCTGCTGATAACTTTGCACAAGCCGCCTCTCTAAGAGATTTAGGGTTCTTTGCAAGCTTTGGGTCGTAGATATTATCCCATTTTTCTTTAACCCTTTTCTGGTTACTCCATTCCTTGGGTCTATCCAGCTCTTCCGTGTAAGCTCTTTTCGTCTTCGCGGGTATACTAGGCATGTTGTATGCTACATCCTCATACACGTATACCTCGGCTGAAGAACGAATAGCCGTGAACAGTTCCTGGCTAATCTCTTCCTGCATCTGCTGGGCTGAAGATTCTGACATTTTTCTTTCTCCGCAGAATTTGTAAGTTCCTGGCCTATGAATTTGCTTGCTCTGGACAGACAGATCGAAAACACTTTGCACTTCCCTACGTTTCTAAAAGCCTTTGAAATATTTAAGCCTTTTTGTTGCGATAATAGCAACCTTTCCCAAGGTGGTAGGTGTAAGCGAGCCTTTTGCATTTAATTCGGCATGTACCGTTAATCCCACAACTCGTGCAAGATGAACTGATTGCTATTTTGAGGTGGCTAGATTTCATCATTGCTTTCAAGAGATCGTGTGATACGCCTTGATTTTCTTATAAATTGAACTTGCAACTAGTCTTCCAACGCTGCGTTAACATGCGCTGGCAATTAATATCTCAGTCGGAATGATTATGCCAAGCAAACGATCACTGCCTGAAAAAGATACGAGTATCACCTTGGGCTCTGGGATGCGCTTGAGATATTACACAATAGCCTACGGCCATACGTCCTTTCACCAACAAGTGCCACCTTTTTAAAGCTAATTAATCAACTTCATTCAATTAAGCATTCCTTGAGCCGTGCTATCATGAATGTACTAGCCCAAAATGTGAACAAACGCAGACTCGGCCTTTGAGATGGCAGCCAGCATACATCACGTTTCTTAGAGGCAGATTGGCATATGTCTTGTCAATTTTTCTATAAATAGGCCAATAGATAGCAAGCAAACATACTTAGCATTTAAGAGGTGATAGGTCAGTAGCAGATTGCTAAGCAAGTCCCTTCATAGGTTAGGTGGTGAGCAATTTTGGCATTATCTTAGGAGGCTTAGGGACAGTGTCAGGACGAATGGATACCCCAATTCGCCTAACCTCGTTTAAATCACAGACGGCATTCTTAGGTGAGATCTCTACTAGAAGGCTAAGTAAGTGGGTCCTAGGCAAGTATTGCGTAGAATATGAGGATAAGTATAGGGTGAATACTGACATATGTTCACACTTTGTAGCATCCATGCTGGACATCAGCATTCCTCGGCCACTTATCCTAAGGCTAGTGAAGGAAATCTTCCTGAAGAAGTACTTGAATGGGCTCGGCGAGGTTGTTGCGCATGCTGCATATGGGATAGGCTTGCCAACATCCAGTGACCTACGTCGCTTTATCGAAGAAGAATCTATTGTCGTATGGCTGCCATTCCTCATCAAATTTTTCCTGCAGATGCGTGGCCAGCACCAGCAAAGGGTTACTCAGGCCCTTCACTTCCTGTTTCGGAGCTACAACGTGATACCTTTCTATGACGTAGACTGGTACACTGACTTCAGGAACCTGGTGTTCCCACTGCCACTGGCAGCTGTGCAAAATGATGCTACCAGTGCCGCCGACGAGGATGTGGACGAGGAAGAAGCAAACGCTGCAGTGGATGCGTCGGTTGTTGCCAACCATTCCTTTGGATAGATAACTCCCTTGCCTGCTTGTTCAACATGTAATTTTCCTATTTTAGACGAGCCTGATAAAAGGCTCTCATATATATAATGTACCTAGATACTTGTATATTTTGTAAATCGACCTCCCAGCCATTTTGCAACTGAAGAACATATATATAAATACATACTTCTTGTTTTAAGGAAAATCCATGCTCCCTTTTTTGCTTCTATGTTTAAAATTTTCTGGGTTTGCTAGTTTTGTATACTTTTTCTCCATGCATGCGTGTATTTTGTGTAATATCAACTCCAATGTTTTACCTGCCAATGACGATGAGCAAATGCGTAGAAAGACAACTGATTTTAGAAAAAGAATAGGCCATAGCCACAAGAAAGGAAACAAAAGCGTTATTTACAACTGTACAAGGTAGGGCATAATGCTTAATGGAACAACTTAACATGAATCCCATTGACCGAGATTCCTAACGGCTTTTGTTCCATATTTTCTAGCTCAAAAGCGTTGTGTTGCATGCATCGAATGATTTTGAAAGGTCCCTCCCATAGGCTATCAAATTTACCGTGCTGACCTGGCTTTGCAGCCCTACTGTCATATTTTAGCACTAAGTCTCCACTTTTCAGACCTTGGTCGGAAGCCTTCTTATCAAACCATCGTTTGACCACCTGTTGATGGCTTATCATTGCTATTAGGGAATTCTCCCTTTTTTCTTGTACTTCCAACAGTTCGGCGAGCCGAACCTCCATGGCTCCATTTTGTTCTACCTCAAGGGATTTTAGTAACTGTATTGCTCGGATCTCCATGGAGATAGGTAACAGCGCCTCCTTCCCATATACTAGCTCATAGGGCGAAGTCTTGAGGACTTGCTTGGGAGTTATGCGGTTGGCCCAGAGTGCTTTTCAGAGATTTTTATGCCATTCTCTCTGATGTTCTGAGTCAACCTTTTTAAGGAGTCAGACTAAACTTTTGTTTGTTGATTTGGCTAGGCCATTTCCCTGGGGATAATAGTTTGACGATGTTTTAAGGAATATGCCATTTTTTAATGCAGAGTGACATACCTTTGTACCTAGAAATGCTCTGGCGTTGTCCAAAATGATTGTCTTCGGGGGGCCGAACCTTGTCACCAGTGCTTCAAGGAAGTCTACAATCTATGTTTCTGTTGCCCCCTTAAGGGGAACAACTTTCGCCCACCTTGTGAAGTAGTCAGTAGCTGTTAAAATCCACTTATGTCTGGCACTAGAAACTGAATTGATCATTTCGATGAAGTCCAGGCCCCATTGCGCAAATGGTTCATCCGCCATGATAGGTTTGAGGGGCATCGCTGAATTCTTCCTTCTGTCAGAGAAGAACTGACATTTCTTACAAGCCCTTACCAGAGAGTAGGAATTACTGAAAAGTTTAGGCCAGTAATATCCAGCTCTCAGGACCTTGATGGCAGTAGTTTTGGTGGAGAAATGTCCACCCTCATCGCTATTGAGAAATGCGTCGAGGATCCTTTGCGCCTCCCCTGAAGTAACGCATCGCAGGAGCACACCATTGAAATTTCTTTTGAACAGAACTCCTTTTATCAGCAAATATCCACAATTCTGAAGCCGGTAATACCTTCTTTTTTGGGATGAGAGGCCTGGTGGATACCTTCCAGTTTGCATGAAGTTCACTCTATATGTCAGCCAATCGTCTTTGAATCCTGATTCATTTATTAGGACGAGCTCTGGCTGTTCCTTCTTGGCAGGTACCTCCTCGTTCTGTGCCATATACTCATGCAGTCCTCTGCCTTTGACAGTCTTGGTAGGCCTGACCTCGATGTCATACTCCAAGATCTTGGTAATCCAATTAGCCCTTTTTTCTGTAATCTCTCCTTCCATGATATATTCCCGCACACTAGAATGCGCGACATACACCAGAACTTTGTTACAAGAAATTAAATGGCAGAACTTTTTCAGTCCCTTTACTATTGTAAAGGCCTATCTTTCGACGAAGTTATAATTCACCTCATATTCCTTTAGCGTTCGGGAATAGAATGCCACTGGATGCTCTCCCTTTCCTTCACTATCCTTTTGAGTCAGAACAGTAGCGATACTAGACTTGCTACTGAAAGCATACATTATAAAATCCTTGCATTGATCTGGATTAATCAGCACCGGGGCTGTGGAGATCGCTTCCTTGACCTTTTCGAAAGCTTCTCGAGCTTTTGTTGTCCATTTGAAAGCTTGATCTTTTTTCAGCATTAGAGTGATCGGCCTAATTATTCCCACAAAATTGTAAATAAATTTGTTGACAAAATTTACCTTGCCGAGAAAAGACTGGACACCTTTCTTATTTACCAGAAGGGGAAGCTCCTTGATAGCCCCTACTCGTTCGAGGTCAATTGAAACACCTTCTTTAGACACAACATGCCCTAACAGCTTACCCTGCGGTACTTTGAAAACACATTTCTTTGGGTTTAAGGAAACCCTGAACTCCTGGCATTTTTGAAAAACTAATTCCAAATGATCAAATGATCATCTTTAGATTTAGAGAACACAGTAAGGTCATCCAAATAGATTAGAATGAACTTATTGATCAGTTCGCTGAATGTGATGTCCATAACTCACTGGAAAGTTGCCCCTGCATTGGATAAACCAAAAGGCATTTTAGCATATGCAAATGTTCCCCACTTGGTGGTGAACGTAGTCTTGTGCTGATCTTCTTCTTTAACTCAAATCTGGTTATAGCCAGAGAAGCCATCCAACAGAGAGAACATTTCCGATCCTGCGACAGTTTGGAAGATTGACTCCATAGAAGGCAATGGATAGTGATCCTTCAGAGATGCTTTGTTGAGGTCTCGGAAGTCCACGCATAAGTAGATATCACCATTCTTCTTTCAGACTGGTACCAGATTTGATACCCAAGTACTATGTTTAATTGGGAAGACAATACGTGAATCAATGAGCTTGGTTAGCTCTTGTGCCATTAGGGCCTCAACTTTAGGGTTGACTGGTCTCTGCTTCTGTCGGACTAGTTTTGCAGCTTCTGTTAATTCAATAGTGTGCTCAATGATGCCAGGATTATAACCCTCCAGATCATCGTAGGACCAGGCCACTACTCCATATTTTTCACAGAAACTGATAAGCCTTTCTCTATCTTGTTGTGGGACATCTTTCCTGACCCGGAGATTCCTGTCATCGGAGACCCAAAGGTTTTCATAATCACTTTTTTTTGCCACGAATTTTCGCTTATCATTTCGGGCGTCATTACAATCGAAAAAATTCTCGAGAGTAACTAACCCTTTTGGAAGTTTATTTGACCTGAGCTGCATAATTTGTCCTTCATAGGCCTCGGCGATCTTCGGTTGAAGTTGATCAGCGAATTCTCCCGAGTGTTGGATAAAGAGGCGATGTGCTCATCGCTCTCAAAGATTTGCCAACTCTGATCATTGTCGGGAATCACTGGTCGAACAAGCACTCGTACTGAATATTTGTTCTGAAACAAGTCAGAGACAGGATCAAACTGAGCGCCGATCACCGCCATGCGATCTTCATCGCTATTCTGCATTCAGGGAACGGTCAGGATGTTAAAAGCTTCAAATCCTTCAATCAGGTCCCTGATTTGATGCCGATAGGATCTCATTTGGACATTCTTCGTTGCGAAGATTCCCCGGGCCTGATTAACTACTAGTTCAGAATCTCCGAACACAATCAATTGCTTAATACCCATTCGTTCCGCTAGGCTTAGGCCTTGGACTAACCCTTCATATTCAGCCACGTTGTTTGAACAGGCGAATTGGAATCGGAAAGACCTCAACAATTTCTTTCTGCGGGGATATTAGACATACCCCGGCTCTAGCTCCAACCTTGCTCCTCGCTCCGTCAAAATACAACGTCCACAGCTCATTTGCTTGGTTATCGTCAGATTCTTTGACGACCTTCGAAAGAACTTGGTCTTCGTCATAAATCACATATGTGCCCAATCCGGTAGCATGATAATTCCCAAAAGGATCATTATTTATGTGTTCACTTAACAGAGCATCTTCCTTATCATTTCGGTCTCCGCTCACCACCTCCTCCTTTAGCAATTCGACATTGTACATGTCCTGCTTGGTGATGGAGGTATGTGCAGCCTCAAAATTGATCAGGGCCTCATCTGCCACATGTTCAGAATGTAGAGCCTCCGATTCTATCTTCATTTTTGCACCATTCTTGGTCTTAAGTATTAGATGTGACCAATCTAAGGACAAATATCCACCCACCTTTGAAGTAAATTCTCAAAATAGACAGAGACCGAACATAGGAGGAACATCTATGACTACAGTATCTTGCGGGACCGTGATACTTGGGCAAGCAAATAGAGTTAATGGAAGCGCTTTGATGACACCCACAGTATCAACTTTGTTTCCATCTAGCTGCATCACCCCCTTCTTCATAGGTTCGTAGCTAAGCCCCAAGGCTTCGGCTATTAGTTTTGGCATAATCGTTGTACAAGCACCAGAATCAATCATAGCATTGTGTAATAGTTTTTTCCCTACAATGAGAGTCAAGAAGAAGGGTTGAGGTTTTGGCCTACCTTCGCCTTCCGCATGGGATCCCTTCATCTTGTCTGCAAGAATTTTAGGTAGCAGCATTTGATAAACCCCTTCTGTACTGGCAGACGGCTCTGTTGGTGCTAAGTTGATCTCTTGTTGAAGCGCCTTTTGTAACATAGTTTTCTGTTCCGGGATAGCTAGCATGTCCCATAAAGACACATTAGCGGATTATTTCTTCAATTGCTCCACCACACTAAAAGGTGATGAGCTCGAAGATTTCTGCTCCTTTGCTTTTGTTATAATAATCTCCTTCCGTGGTTGAGAAGATGAAGAGACGGTCGAAGTGTCGGGAATTCTATTGGACACGCCTTTGCATTGCGGGTTGTCCGAAAGTGAAACAATAGGTTCCCTGGTGAATCTCTGCTTTGAGCGTGTGCTATAGTCGGACTATACCTGTGACGTTTCGGCTGTGGATGTGTCATTGGCAAACACCATTTCCTCATCTTCCATCCATGAGAAGAGCGTGTGATCAGGCGCAATATCGAACTCTTGCTCTAAGGACATTCTTTGCATTTGCGCGGTAAGGACTACATTCTCCATTGCCGAGGCATATATGTATTCTCCATTTTCTATAGCAGTACGTTGATTGCGTTGTTCTTCCACCTTCTGTTGTAAGTTGCCACACGGACAATTTCGGGGCATATGTGCATCATTGCAGGGGAAACACCATGGATTGATGTCATCGATAAGATTGTTTTGTCCCACGGTTAATTCCCTACTTGAGCTTGGCGATGCACCTGTCAGTGGCGTAGGCACCGGGACCATTTGGTTGGTAGTCAGCGCTGATGGATTAGTGCGAGGCACGCTCTGATATTGGTTTTGTTATTAAGTAGACCGCCCACCTTGATAGTTTTAATATGCGGGCCGTGGAGGCGTTGCTTGGTTCCGCTTGAGAGTTGTTATATCATTCGCCATAGTTCGCAACATCTCCTTGAGGTCACCCATTTCATCCTTGGGAGAACCCAATGTGTAAGCCAAGTTTTCAGGAGTGGCTACATATGAGTACATCGACTGGGGAGTTGCTTGCACACTGGTCGATGCAACCTCTTGTGCTGCATTTGATATTTTAGGAAATATCGACACAATAGGTCGAGGAGGAAATTTCCCGCAATCTATCAAATGATTCTCCGCTTTGATAGCAGTAGCATAAGCATCTGGTAAAGTGGCTCCTCCCAAAGACTTGATCATCACAGAAATGTCAAGGTTAATGGACTTCAGATAAAATATGAATGCCAGCTCTAGAGTCGGGCGGATAGTCACAGGAATCCTCTGCCAATTTGAGTGAAATCAAGCATTGAAATCTGTTAGGGCCTCCTGGGGCGCTCGTCTTATGATGGATAGCTGATAATATAATGAAGAACGATCTCTGTCATTTGAAAACCTTTCATAAAATGGATCTCCGAGGTCATCCCAACTGCGAATTGAATTCAGAGTCAGCGTCCGATACCAATCGAAGGCCTTGCCTTTGAAGGACGCAGCGAGGAGCTTCAGGGCTACATTCTGTGTTGTAATACCGTGTACCATACATACATCCACCACATCCTGCAAATATTCTACTGGTATTTTTGTGTTGTCCCCGGCAAATTTAGGAAGAGCTTTTAGGGCCGAAACCGGGATAGCGCCCCAAACAACAGGCGCTACCGGAGCTACCAGGAGACTTCTAGCATCCCATGCTACATAGTTTCTGTTCGTGGCTGACAACATGGTGAGAGGAAGGGGTGGTGGGAATGGAATGGTTACTAACTGGTTTGTGGCCTGGACTGTCCCTAGCGGAGGTACTAGTAAACCTGGGTTATTTGCAGTCTGGGATCTAGTTACAGGCTGATGGCTCATACACCCCTCTATAAGGCAATTTCATTAGTTTGGGTCCCATGCTAGAAAAGGGACAAACTGTTGATGCCAAAAAATGATGAGGTAACAGTGCCTTATGGGAGACTCAGTTCAAGGGGGACCCCTTTGCGCCAACCTGAGTAACCTCCAAATTTTAAAGAAGTCGGCTTCTTCTATAATGGTTTTTTGTAAAGGGAAAAGGAAACAGATATAATGAAGCAAAATCTAATATAAGGCGATGCGCCAAAGTTTGCTGATAGGCACGATAAATCATAGACTTAAGGGCATGAATGGTGTTGTCACATTCCAAAACATCAGAAACTTAAAGCTATAGCATAAACAGTTCATTTATTGACATAAAATAATATCGCATACATCCTTACTACTAAGAAGAGTCATTTAGACATGATTTAGATAAGCAAGCTTGTATTCAATACATAGAAGTCTTGTCAAATGAAATGCTTTAGACAATAAAAGGCACAGTTCATAGTTGATTAAAACATGAAAAGTAGAAAGGCCGAACAATGGGCATAGTCTGAAAGTTTCTTGCAAATAAACAAATAAAAGAGGTCTGGTGTCTCTTGCTAAAACCAGTATCCTTTCTTTTAAACTCTTGGATCTATACTTTTGCTGGACCTCCTCCTCCTTTTTTTTTATAGAGAGAGCATATATATAGCTAGAGAGAAAACTCCCGCCACTTTGGAAAACTGTAACAGAAAAGATCCCACAATCCCCTGTAATGATGCCAGAATCGGAAGATTCCCAATGCCGTTACAACAGCAATGAGCTAGAACACATCTGGTCATTCAATTTCAGGCACGCCCTTTGTAATGATGGCAGTGGTCCTAGCCATACCCGAGGTGACAAGCGTCATCCACTGCTTTGAAAAACCATGAAGAGCGGCATCCAATAACATAATCTCGCTAGACAGCTTATCACCCGCCTCAAGGATCAGTTATAAGGAACGTGGCATCCCGTCGCTGCCCAAATGAAAACTTCCCTTACCACTACCGAGAGATTGTGAAGTAGCAACACATGTCCCCTGGGCTGAGGTCTTTGTTGCAGTGGAGATAAAGCCGCATCAACCGGGTGCGAAAGATGCGTGGCAGTGTTTTGCAGCCCGCGGTCGCTCACCCCTCTGTCGATTTGAAAAGGTGTGAATGGTTGCCACCTAGCAGGAGGTGGGGCTAGCCAACAATAAAAGAAGGCCTGCGGAAGCACTTCATAGCTCATAGCTACTTACTTCATCCCCACATGAAAAACTCGCAATACGCCACCACGTAGTAAGATGTGGGTCCCTCTGACAATCTTTAGAAGTGATGGCCCCGGCAGAAGGCTTTCGCAACTCGAAGAGACTTCAAGGAAAAAAGGGAATAAAAACTTCCGTAGGTGAGACACGTGGACGCCCAGCGCAGCCTCTTAGGAGCCAAAAGGGAAGCCATTACCCGAAGTTGTGAAGAGAGGATGCGAACAGCGGGAGATCAAAACTCGATGGAAAGCTGACCAGACTCGGCGACGCACAGGCCGGGGCACACACATTCACAAAAAGAAACCTGAAGGGAGCTGTTCGAATGTTTATTTTAACATTTACCAAATAATTTTATCAAACAATTCACCTCCTTGCTGCTATGGCTAAAAGCCTAAAATAGGTGGGTATGTGTAGGATCATCATGGAAAAAATAGGCCCTTAAGTGGCAAAAAATTTAGAAAAATCAGAGTTAGGCAACTTGACATAAAATTTGAATAAGTTATCTATATTATTTCAAAAATATGTAAAAATAGAATCTATAGAAAATTGAATGTAGTTTCTAAACTACTAGGTTTGTTTAAAAATCTATTTGGTGAAAATTTGAAATTTCAATGAAGTAGTACTTAAATTTTAGGGAAAAAATAAGACGTAGGTGTCTTTCTAACCACCCTGACCACAATAAAATGATAATATTTTTTTATAATATTATAGATATAAGTAGAGGACTCATGTCCCGATGTGATGCATATTTTTTTGTAATTTTTTTCCAAGTAAATAATTAATTATAAAATTTTTATTACAACTTTAAAAAAATATAAAAACTCGTATGTCTGACCACCTTAACTTGGTCAAAACTTCATGAAATTCTATTTTTCTTTTTTTAATCCTATAGTATATAAAGCATAGAATGTGACACATGTTTTGGATTCAAAAAATGTGATACCATTAGAAAGCTATAAAAAAAATTCAATCAGCCTATCAATCAGGACTTTAGTCGTAATTCGAATAGAAAATGAATAATAATTACTTATTAAAGTCAAATTAAAGCATAATTTATATTGGTTGAAATATGAAAATCTCCTTTAAAAACCCTTTTCATTTCATCAATTTTGGGTAAAAAAATTATCGTCAGCCACATACCCATCATATTGCCACTTTTTGGCCCATTATAATCATGCACATACCCAGTGCTTCCAAACAAGCTATGGATGGTTGGAAAAAATCTATCAAAGCATAATAATACGCAATAGCATAGACAAAGCAGCAAACTATTTGAATAAAAGCCTCAAAGAAATGTGGTCTCAATGGTTGTGGAATGCCATGACAATCCATAGCAATTTGCTTGTCATGGCATTCGTCATGCCATTCCATCACCATGAGACCACATTTCTTTGAGGAATTTTTTCAAATAGTTCACTACCTTGTCTATGCTACCACATTTTTCATACAATTTTACTAAAGTATTTTATAAAATAGTTCACCTCCTTGTTGCTATGGCTAAAATCCTAAAATAGGTGCTTCCAAAAAAGCTATGAATGCTTGGAAAAAATCTATAAAAGCATAATAATAAGCAATAGCATAGACAAGGCAACAAACTGTTTGAAAAAAAGCCTCAAAGAGATGTGGTCTCAATGGTGGTGGAATTCCATGACAATCCATAGCAATTTTCTTGTCATGGCATTTGTCATGACATTCCATCACCATAAAACCACATTTCTTTGAGGCATGTTTTCAAACAGTTCACTGCCTTGCCTATGCTACCACATTTTTCATATGTCTACCAAAGCATTTTATCAAACAATTCACTACCTTGCTGCTATGGCTAAAATCCTAAAAAAAGTACTTTCAAACAAGCTATGGATGCTTGGAAAAAATATATCAAATCATATTAGTAAGCAACAAGCTATGGTCTTATGGTTTTTTTTCACGTGAAAATCAATGTGATTTTATTCACATTTTTCTGTAGGTTATAAACACTTTTTTTTTGCCAATTTTGTTGTTTTAAATGACATTCAAGTTTATGGTGGTTTTTTTGTTTATATGATGATATGTGATATTCTAATCCTAATTCATTCTTCTAGTTTATATATATATATATATATATATATATATATATATATATATATATATATATATATATATATATATATATATATATATATATATATATATATTACATGTTTTTTGTACCAATGAACCCAAAACAAACTGAACCCCCCTCCAAAAAAATTTGGCCAAACCGGCGAACCGAACCCCCAAACCTGAACCTCAAAACCTATTCCAACACTCTTCATTTTTCCTACACAAACTTAATTGACCACCAAATATGTTGCCCCTTACCCTGCCAACTATTTTCCCAACTAGGGCATGTCATGCCATAACATAATTTTGACCTCCTCTGTCCTTGCAAACCTTTTGAACACATCAAACTCCACAATCTCACACTATTCCCAACCCACTCTAACTTATTTTCAAGCAATTTCTTCTTTTCACCTCTTCTAGCCTTACTTTTAAGGGGCCTCAATTTTGAATTTTCAATAGGGGCAGCATTAGTAATCTCTTCCAATGCCCTTACTAATGCTATTTTTTTATTCCTACTCCATATCCTACTTACATCAAGCCCATATCACCGAGACATAGTTTGAACAATAGGTGGAATGGCCTATTTAAACATACTACACTCAAACCCTTAAGGGATCGATCTGGTTGAACGTAGCTCAGAGCAATTCTGTGTGTTTGGGTGAAAAAGAGGACCATTCCTAGCGTGAACATGCCTATTCAAACACATTGGAACATTTCGTTCGGTCACACGAGTTGCAGAACGAAAGTTGCACCACTTTGCAACTTTCCACTACTTCCATTTGACACTTTTTCTATCAATTGAAATCTAGACACCATGGGAAAACCACTCTGAGATAACAAAAATTGAGAGAGGTTATTGTATAGGATCCCAACGTGATCCCATGGGATTAGACGAGAATTTTCTAGGTGTCATGGTGTCTGAGTAACCTCATGCTAAAGTTTTCAGCCATTTTGCCCTTTGGACCCTTAAGGGATCGATCTGGTTGAACATAGCTCGAAGTGATTTTGTGTGTTTGGGTACAAAAGAGGACCATTCATAGTGTAAACATACCTATTCAGATGTGTTGGAGTAGTTCATTTGGTCATACAAGTTGCAAAATGAAAGTTGCACCATTTTGCAACTTTTCACTGCTTCCATTTGACACTTTTTTCATCAACTAAAAACTGGACACCATGGGAAAACCACTTCGAAATAATGAAAATTGAAAGAGGTTATTGTAGAGAGGCCCAACAGAATCCTATCAGATCAAATGAGAAGTTTCTAAGCATCACGGTGTCCGCATAACCTCATGTTGAAGTTTGTAGCCATTTTTCCCTTTGGACCTTTAAGGGATCGATCCGGTTGAA
Organism: Sequoia sempervirens; assembly: GCA_007258455.2. NCBI lineage: Eukaryota > Viridiplantae > Streptophyta > Pinopsida > Cupressales > Cupressaceae > Sequoia > Sequoia sempervirens. Next base: position 172,438,394 of record VDFB02193867.1, read on the forward strand.
CATAGTTCAGAGCGATTCCATGTATTTGGGTGTGAAATATGACCATGCCTATTCAAACGCATTGGAACAGTCTGTTTGGTCACACGAGTTGCAGAACAAAAGATGCACCACTTTGCAACTTTTCACTACTTTCATTTGACACTTTTTTCATCTACTAAAAACTGGACACCACGGGAAAACCACTCTGAGATAATAAAAACTAAGAGAGGTTATTATAGAGGGGCCCAACGTGATCCCATCAAACTAGATGATAAGTTTCTAAGCATCATGGTGTCCAAGTAGCCTCATGCTGAAGTTTGCAGCCATTTTTCCCTTTGGACCCTTAAGCGATCGATCTGGTTGAACGTAGCTTAGAGAAATTCCGCATGTTTGGGTGTGAAAGAGGACCATTCCTAGTGTAAAATTTCCTATTTGGACACGTTGGAATAGTCCGTTTGGTCACACAAGTTGTAGAACGAAAGTTGCACCACTTTGCAACTTTCCACTGCTTCCATTTGACACTTTTTTTATCAACTGAAAACTAGTCACCACAAGAAAACCACTTTGAGATAATGAAAACTGAGAGAGGTTATTGTATAGGGGCCCAACTTTATCCCATTGGATTAGATGAGAAGTTTATAAGCATCACGGTGTCCGAGTAACCTCATGCTGAAGTTTGCAGCCATTTTTCCCTTTGGACCCTTAGGGATCGAACTGGTTAAATATAGTTTGGAGCGATTCCGCGTGTTTGGGTGCAAAAGAGGACCATGCCTCACATAAACATGCCTATTTGGATGCATTGGAATAGTCTTTTTGGTCACACAAGTTGCAGAATGAAAGTTGCACCTGTTTGCAGCATTTTACTGCTTCCATTTGACACTTTTTTCATCAACTAAAAATTAGACACCATAGCAAAACAACTCCGAGATAATGAAAACCGAGAGAGGTTATTGTAGAGGGGCCCAACATGATCCTATTAGACTAGACGATAAGTTTCTAAGCACCATGGTGTATGAGTAACCTTATGCTGAAGTTTGCAGCCATTTTTCCCTTTTGATCCTTAAGGGTTCGATCTAGTTGAACGTAGCTCGGAGTGATTCTGCATGTTTGGGTGAGAAAGAGGACCATGCCTAGTTTAAACATGCCTATTTAGATGCATTGGAATAGTCTATTTGGTCACATGAGTTTCACAATGAAAGCTACACCACTTTGCAACTTTTCACTACTTCCATTTGACACTTTTTTCATCAACTAAAAACTGGACACCACGGGAAAACCACTCCAAGATAACAAAAACCAAGAGAGTTTATTGTAGAGGGGCCCAACATGATCCCATTGGATTAGACGAGAAGGTTCTAAGAATCACGGTTTTCGAGTAACCTCATGCTAAGTTTTGCAACCATTTTTCCCTTTGGACCCTTAAGGGATCAATCCGGTTGAACATAGGGTCTATACTCTAAACTTATCCAAACCTTACCAACTCTCGGGGAAGAAATTCTAAGGTGTTAAAACTTCAAAATCCACATTTAGATCTTAGTTATACTACCGTACAATGGGTAAACCACAAAACCCTCTATTATAGCCTAAACCCTAGGGGTTTATTGAAAATGATACTTCCAAAGCTAACCACAACCTAAAAATTACTCAAAAAGTTTTTTGATACCCTACACAAGCTCAAAAAATCATAAAATAACACTGTCGTACACAAAAACACAATTTAACTCTTCAAAACCACCATTTTTCTTAAAGAAAACACACTTTTACACACATGGGTTTCACACCCATCTCACTTTCAGACCTCCCCAGCACTAACACATAATTTCCACACCTTAATAATGTTAGTGCAGACCCATTCCTCAAGTTACAGAGGCTACATAAAGAGGAATGGGTCAAAACGCCAGTTTTATTGACTCAAAACCTTCAAATGTACATGTTTGGGCCAGTTTTAGTAAATTGATGATATTCTACTCCTTATTTTTCTTGATGAACAAAACCTACTGAATGGTGCTCTGCACCAATCATACATTGACCTTTTTGTCGCTCCTTAAGTTTGGACCACATCCATTACCTCCACATAAAACTCGGCATCCATAAAACTCAGCATCCTTGGTCTTCTTGGTTCCCATGCCTTGATATAGTTATGCAAATGAAAATGAAGCAAAGAAATCATCTCCTTCTCCATTGGCTGGTAGAATTCATGCTTAATGTTTTGATACATGATATCAGCTCTCTCATTTACTCTCATGGTTGACGACCGAAATCTAGTATGGTAGGCCTCTAGAGTTCCAGTCATCTTTCTTCCTCTTCCACCAAATGCTAACCTAATCCACATGTCTGCAAGCCTAATTGACTTTGTTTTTGAAAGCTAAAGTTTCTCCTAAGTCACCAGTGGTTCTCTATTTGAATTTTTAGACTCTTTCATTGCTACAAATCATCTCTGGGATTTAATCATTTGTACCACATGTGGTTGATATGCTTTGAATCCTTGCATCTAAAGGAAATTTCCTCAACATAAATACTCTCTCAAGGTTAACAATCATACATTGACCTTCTTTCCCATCTTAAATTTTGGACCACATCCATTACCTCCACTTAAAACTTGACATCCTTGGTCTTCTTGGTTCCCACACCTTCATATGGTTATGCAAATGAAAATGAAGCAAAGTAATCACCTCCTTCTCTGCTGGCTGGAAGAATGTATGCTTAATGTTTTGATACATGATATCAACTCTCTCTTCTACTCTCATGGCTGAATATTGAAATCCAGTATGGTGGGCCTCCAGAGTTTCAGTCGTCTTTCTTCCTCTTCCACCAAATGTTGGCCTGATCCACACATCTTCCAGCCTAATTGGCTTTTTTTTTTGAAAGCTGAAGTTTCTCCTAAGTCACCAATGTAGCTCTCTCTACCTTTTCAAACTCTTTCATTGCTACAAATCATCTTTGGTATTTAATCATCTATACCACATGGTTGATGTGCTTTGAATCATTAGTAATAGTCTTCAAAATTGGTTGCTAGTACAAGTTCATTCTGCTTTCATAATACTTTATAACCATGGAGTTCAGCCATTCCTTGATGCCATCAAGTGAAGATTGAGGAATGGCATCAACACAGAGTACATCCCACTTGAATTCTTTGAAAGAAATAGCCATATCAAATTCCTTTTTTCCAAGTCCTACTCTCTCAAGGTTAACCATCTCAATCTCACTAATAGCAATTACTACTAAGAAAGGTAATTCCACAAACTCTACCAAACAGTTTACCATAAGAATAATAAAAGCATAGGCTTTGAAAGGAACTCCATGAAAACCATTCTCTCTAAATGGTACATATCAAAGTCTAGTTCAAAATATTTTAGATGATACTACTCCCATAGCTCTCTTACTCGCTTGACAAAACTTTGAAACTCTGTATTGATTTTATTTTTCCTATCCCTCTCTTGTTGTTCTTCCTCAATTTCATCAAGATCACACATTGACCTTCTTGAACTTCTTTTTTTTCTTCCTAAAGGTAGTTATGGGAATTGAAGGGAGATGATTCTCATTTAAAATGTATTAAAAACACCATTCAAGCTTGAATGGAGGTTCAATTAATAATTTTTTTGAAGATTGGTGCTCTTCACAACACCTAAAACTATGGAATTTTGACATTTTTTTGAGTTTTCAGTTTCTTTTATTTGTTTACGGCCTAGTACAGGCCTCTTATGAAATTAAATTCATGAAACATTGTGGTGGCAGGTCTTAACCTATATTTCAATCTATTTTGATACACCTTTGGTTGTTTTAGTGAAAGGAAAATCCATTTTTCTTTATTCAACTTGTACAGACCAGTAGGGACTGAGTTTACTTTAATTTTTGTGATGGAGCCCTTCCTCATATTGTGGTGAATTGTGACTCAAAGGAAAGGTTTAAAATTTATTTTTTTCAAGTTTCCTTAACTCTTTTAATAATGTACCTGAGGTGTTTATAGGGCTAGTGATGTTGTTTTAGGTTGAGAATGTGAGATTTTGGCTTGAAATGGAGGAACCAAAGTGATTTTTTTGAGATCTACTAAGTCTAAAGGATAGGTGAAGGTTTATTATGTGTGTGAAGACCCTAAAAAACTTTTTTTATGCTTTGGTGAGGTTTGAAAGGCCTTGGAGTTGTGAGATGCTAAAAACCCTACGTATTTGTTAGAAAATTGAGGGTTTTAATCAATTATGGCTTAGAGGTTGAGTGCTTTTCTAAAACTTGGAGAATTGGGAGTTTTGTGACCTATTTGATGACTTTCCAGGAGCTTCTAGATTTAAAAGAAGATTAAAGAGCAGTTTGTTTGTAAAATAGGGCTAATTTTGTAGCCTTTTTGCAGGGCAATTTGAAGGATCTCCAAGAAATTGCAAAGAAACCTTGTATGTTTGGCTTGGGAATGGTGTTTGGGGTTTGAGTAGATGCTATATTGATGATGAGATGGTCCTTGAAATTAATTCTCTAAATTTTAATCTAAATTGTTGAGTTTCGAAGCCTTTCTATTGGTAGTTGTTCCAAGATGGCCAAATTAAATAACAAAGGTTGCTGATTTACTAAAATCTGATTTGTTTGAGTCTTCTCCACCTTGACTTTGCATCACTAAAGTTTCTCCTAAGTCACCAGTGTAGCTCTCTCTACCTTTTTAGACTCTTTCATTGCTACATATCATCTCTGGGATTTAATCATTTGTACCACATGGTTGATGTGCTTTGAATCCTTGCATCTAAAGGAAATTTCATCAACATAAATACTGCTACTCTCTGAAGGTTAACAATCTCAATCTCACTACCAGTATTGGCATGGTGTGATGGTTTATAGGTGCCATTGTTGTTCTTGCCACCAAGGTTCAAACCCCGTTGGGGTGGTATTGTTGAATGGTTGTATCCGGTTCATAGCTCCGGTCAAAATCGTTTACCCCTTGAATAAAAAAAACAATCTCAATCTCACTAATAGTACATTTACAACCATATTCAATGATTTTCCTTCAAAAGGCTACAAATTCAAATATTTTCTTAAATAGCCTTCAAGAGGCTTTAAATATCCTTTACAAATGATTCTACATCTCTCCACTCATGCCTAACTGTTCTTTTTGTAACTAACATGACTTATTACATTATAAATCAATTATGGATGTGTTATGACCTTATTCAATTGAAAAACACATAACACAAAACTAACTTTAAAAAAAATTGTGAACCAAATTTGCTCAATAACCTTGGTGCCCCTACACCAAATTTCATTATTTCAGTAAATGTCATTACAAGTAAATCTCATTACAATTCCTTAGGTACTCTGTTCTCATAGATATTTTACAATGTCACTCATACATTTGAGATTCTCTTATAATATCTACATCATAGGTTCTCATTTAGAGGTTAACTTCAAATGAGAAACCTGAGATTCCCTCACAAAGCTTTGCACACTCTTTTATAATGGCTTGAAATCAAAATTGAGATTTGTCAAGATCATCAAAATAAGGATGTTGCATTGCTTTTTTGGCTAAGATGCTCTTCGATGGCTCCAAAATCAAAATTTTCTGCAAGGAGAGACCAATCAATTTTTACTAGTTTAGTTACAGATAGGAAAAGTAAAAGAATAAAAAGAAACAACTCAAGTCCAAAATGGAAATGAAATGAAAATAGATGGAAGGAACTTACAGATAAGCATGGCAGTCTCTCAACTTAGTCACTCTTGCTCATACATCTTCACTGCGAGTTCCAAGATACCTATTGCACACAACACCTCTTATGAATCTAGAATATCTTGAAATTTGAGATGCTCTTATAATGTCTACATCATAGGTTCTCACAATAAGGTTAACTTCAAATGAATAACTTGAAATTCCCTCACCAAGCTTCGCACACACTTTTGTAATGGCTAAAAATCATAATTGAGATTTGGCTTCATAATCAAAATAGGGATGTTGCATTTCTTTTATTCTTGAGATTCTCTTGGATGGCTCATAAATCTGCATTTTTTGTAAGGGGACACCATTCAATGTTTACTGGGTTACTTACAGATATGCAAAGTAAAATAAGACATGATAGCATTGGCATTAAACAAATTAATGTGGATACAAGTATAAATTAATAAAAACCATTGAGCATATACTTACAAATTAATCCAATGAACCATCTGGGTCTACTCTACTCTTTATTGTGCCAAGTATTTCCTCATGGTCAAACTCACAATCCTTGAACCACAAGGTCATGTTCAAAGGTCTACCCCCATATTTTCTCAAATGAACATTGGATGCCACAACAAGGTTCGAGTAATGAAGAATATTATGATGCATGTCAAAGTCCTCAAACAGCCAATGTTTAACACTCTTATGTGGGTACCTTCTAACCCACGTTCCAGTAACAACAACTAAGCCTGTAGGGTACTCAATGTTTTCTCCATCTATAATTGGGGCTTCCAATTTCTTTCTGGCCTCAACACAACGACACAAGTAATAGTTTGTTCCCTCTTCATTTTCTTCATCTGCAATAACTGCATAAACATGCCCTACATACATAAAATCACTCGAAATTAGTCAAAATTATGAATATAGTACAAAGTAAGATAACAACATGGAATTTGAAACACTAAGCAAGTAGATATATTACCTGGTTGAATTAGATTTGATACATGGTCAAATTCAACTGATGATTCCATCTATGTTAGTTCCAATGTCGTCGGAGGGTGATATGTGTGAAGTGGGGTAAGATAACTTGTCAACCATTTGTCAACCCACTCCCCTAACTCACAATCATTTTAGGATTGCATTGTACATGAAGAACAAAAGCATGCCATCTTATGTGTATCGATACTCCATGAACCTGCATTTGAGCTAAGGAAAGAGTGTAGCTCAATCTTAGTGTACAAAAATCCTCATATGGTGCAATATTAGTATCATCCATCAGCCAAAAAAATCTATGAATTGAAGACGTACCTTCATTACCTGGACCCATCAAAGCATTACACCACTCGACGATTGAACTTGCATCTGTCAACTTTGCACTGTCTTTATACTTTAACTCTTCTCATGCTAATGCTCTTTTCACGCATGCTCCTGCACCATCATGCTCCCCCTTTCCATGGTTGGCCTCACAAAAGTTCCACATATGTTGAACACCTATAGTGAGATGCATCATGCACAACCAGTAGAACATGGTCACATTCTTGAACTATGCTACATAGTTATCTGACCATATTATATGCCAACCGTATGCTATGCCCCTCTGAGCCAAATCACTATAGAACATCTAGAAGCAACCTTGCACAAACTCTAGAGAATGTGTGATATCATCACTAATATAAAACCGATACTCCCTCAATACCTTCCTTTGGTCCTCTGTACTATCAACTGCATGAATGAATGTTATGTGCACAAATATTGAAACCTGTGTGGAGCTGTAATATAGTGACTACACCTCACACTATGGTTGTAGAGTGTATTTGTCTACAAATTCAACCACTGATACTATGCTACCAATTGGAAAGGTTTCCTTTCATAGCTTAAATTGTGTTTCTAGCCATTGGACTCTATGGGTATTGTAGACATGCAAAATTAGCATTTTGCATTCAATTAGGTTCATTCATCAAGTAAACCAGGTTTCACATTCATCCACTCATTAAATTAATCAATTTCACCTTCATCCATTCATCAGGTAAATTAAACTCATTAAGTTCATTCCTAAGGTTGTTCATTTAAATTAAATAAATCAAACATCAACCTTTTAATTAAATAAGTCAAACTTTATTAAATTGAAATCCAAATGCTTATTCCATCCTTTTCTTATTTAAATAAATCAAATATTTAAGTCATAAGGGTCAAAGTCACCTAATCATCATTAAGCTAATCTAATCCTAATTAGCCTAACCTAACCACCCATCACATCCTCTAGATATTCCCACTTGCACAAATAAATCAATTTATTGATTTATTAAAATCCTTATTTTCTTTCAACTTGGCATAAAAAATAGAATACTCCCTCAAGTTTGAAAATGATGACAAGTTGACTTGTCCCCTCCAACATTGCATTAACTTCTCATTTTCATGTCCCCCTCTAAACATTTATTTCACAAATTTGAATTTGAAACTCCCTCTCTTGGGCACATTTCCCAAATCTTGCACATCCCTCAATCTATGGCAAGTTGACAAGTGGCCTCTTTTCATTAGTCTATTTTTAGTCCCACATTCATCCATTTGGCCATTCTCTCATCAGAATAATCTATAAATAGAGGGCTTAATCTTCATCAAATCCATCTACATCTTCATGCAAAGTTACTCTCTTGGTTTGACAACTAATTTTTCTCTTCATCTCCATTGCATCTCATCATTTCAATTTTTGAGCAAGGATTGGGAAAGGGTCATTTGCAAATTTGACACCAATCCAATATGGAATAGGTATATGTCATGTTTTTGAATATCTTTGGATCCTTATTATTGTTGCATTTCTTAAACATTGATATGTTATTCCATAGAGGTATTTGTAGATTTGCATGTGTAAACTAACCCTCCTAATGAGTGTTTGAGATGGTTCATTTGCATATTTATAGTGCTTCATATTGGCACTAGAAGGAGGGCAGATATTAGTCAAAATTCTAAGCATTCTATTTTAAAATTTAGTTAATTGTATACTCTCATTTTTATAAAAAAAAAAACCGTCAATAATGGATTGAGGAGATTTTGGGTTTAACACCAGATTGCATTCTCTCTGCTATTTTAAATATATAAATATCTATTGCTAAGAATATTTTGATGAGAAAACCTGCCTAGGCCACCACTTTACATTGTGTATCATTGATTACAAAAGGTCGCAGAAGACTTTTTTTTCAGCTATTGATAGGAAAGATTTGGATAGGAAGGTTTTATCACTTCAGTCTGTCTTTCAAATGTCATATGTCTTCTTTCAATGATATAAGGGTACAATGATATAAATGATACAAGTGAAGGCATTTTACTTAATATGAGGCATTTCCTTCTTTCTGGTTTTGTATTACTGCATAAAATAAATGATGCTTCTATAAGGTAAGAAACATAGATGTTGCATAAACCTTATCAATGCCTATATCAACTCAGGTGATAGAATGTTTATCACTACAAATACATGCATCATATAGTGCAGGATATAACAGGAATGACATTTCAAATAAGCAAATGAAGTGCTTATACACTGTATTGAATAAAAGTAAGAGAGTTTGTATTGCTTGTGATTGAAGGAAACTTTTAAAATGCATGGGGTTACTTAAAATTCCTTTAAATAGTGTTCTTGATTGCAAAGTAGAGGTGTTGTCTTTATCATTTATGCTCAGAAAAGCTCAGATCTGCAGGATTTTCGATGACGTGGACCATCCTGGAGGTTTCTGCTTTTGAGCTCAGCTACCTCATTCACACCATATGCACTCCATACTACTGGTAAATGATAGGTTTAATGCTAGAGATTTCTCTGCTGGTCAAAGGTTGAAAAGATAGGTTTTACGCCTGCATACATGCATATAAACATTTGTCTGGTGGCAGTGGTAATCCTGTTATGGTCAATGAATGATGTAGGTAGACAAACAAAAAGAAAAGAAAAAACAAACTGTTGGTAAAAATAATCTCTTTTTTTTAGTGAATTCTCTCTATGCGTAGATCCCCTCATACGCCAAATGCATTTATTGGATTTTCTAAAAGATTTCATTTGCTGCTTTTTGACAGGGTTTAGAATTTTGTATTGGTTATTAATGCAAAATTTGTGGCATACGTACTTAGGGGCATTGATGAATTAAAGACAGTCATTTTGATTGATCTTGACCAAAGAGATTTTAGGGAAGATACGGCTTTACCAATCTCATTAACTTGTATGTTTCTTAAAGTCTGTGAATAGGAGACAACAACGCGGTCGAAGATTTCAAACCAGGATGCCACCTTATCTCCATGCATCTATTCTCTGGATTCATCGCTTTATTTTGTTTCTTATGTTTCAAGGCTTTATTCTGCACGTAGCACTCACAATACATTAGATTAACATGTTTGATCACAGCTTTTAAACTGTGGCTCATATTCCCATTTATTATGTTCTATATGATGTGTTGTTTGATGCATTTATAACCTTAGCTATGTAGGAAAAATAGCTTGAGGGGATATTGAAGTCTGAGGCAAAGTCATTGTTTATACTTTCAATACATCCATCATCAAAGACAAATTTATGTTATCCATTGGGGCCCATAGGAAATTTATGGCGCAACTTTAAACTGTTGCGTAAAATTTAAAAAAAAATTGTTTCATAGGCCGGCCATTTACACCAAATTGAAAGTCTCTCAGTTAGCATTTATGGTCGCTAATTTTACACCTACCAAGTGCATTAAATTCAATAATTTTCAAGCCTTTTGATGTGTGGATTTCCTGCAAAATGTTTCTTGAAAACATTAAGTCAAAAAAAATTTCCTTTTCATGCTTGAAAGTTTCTTTGTCTGCCGGTGGTAAGATCTTTCCATATGGTTGAGCATGGTCATTATCATTGTTAGTTCTAGTTGTGGAAGTCATCATATTCTGCTGCATAGTGTGTATCTCAAGGAAAGTGTAATATCCATGTTTAATGTAAACTCACCAACTTATAGTCATAAATAATACTTTTTTATGGGCAGTATAAGATATAATTTGTATGTATTTTGCTGCTGTAAAAAATCTTTCATGACTGTTAAGTCTTCCTGCAGTGTTAGCTGAAATAAAGTTTTATTAAAATGAAAACAAATGCAGAGAGGACCAACAAGCTAGTGAAAACATATTATTATCACAAGCTGCAACTTTTCTATACTAAATGCATGTCTACCAAGAAATACATTTGAATAAGTTTATTCTTTATGAACTTATGCCTCTCTTGCTTTGTCATTTTGTTAAAGCTAAAAGATTTGCATGTTTTTAACTTTTGTTCATGGTACAATCATCATATAACATAGGTAAGGGTGATCATTTTTTTATTTCCTCTGAATTGTTTCTAATTTTACAAGTATGATATTCAAAGGGCTATTATAGGGGGTTGTTTATTTTTTATAATTTTTTTTTTTTACTATCAACATTTAGCTTATGTTCCTGATTTGGAGGGTCATTTTATTTCTAATATTTTATTTTGTGTGTTAATAGAAAAGAGGTAAAGGAGAAATTTTACATCAAAATCAAACATTGGAATAGGAAAATGAGGAGGGTGAAAACAAAGGAAAGTGAAGGTACAAAAGAAAACAAAGGCTAACGAAAGGAAAGTGAGGAAAATGAAGGAAAGAAAAAGGTACAATGAAAATGAGGAAAGCGAAGAAAAAAGAAAACAAAGGTACAATGTGAAAACGAAGGAGAACAAAGAAAAGCAAAGAAGGAAAATGAAGCATGGGGAGGATATTTTAAGATCAAAGTGTTTTTAAACACTTTAAGTGTTTTGTTTAAACACTTCTCTAAGAAATCATTATTTTTTTGTTCTTAGGACACTAATTTTTGTTTGGTTTTAAAAAGAATCTTTCAATTCCTTCTTGCAAATGCTAAAATGAACTTTAGGATCACAACTTATTAGATTTTGTTTCTTCGATTAACAATTGAACAAATTTATCTCTCACTCATCTTTTGGTGTTTAAAATGAACCCACATTTTGTTTTGTGGATTTAAAAAGAACAAGTGCAATTTTGTTTTTCGTGAAGTCTTACTTAAACTAAAGGCATTGAAAAAGGGCATATGCGCTTCTCTCACGCTTTATAGCGATCTTGAGAATCAAAAGGCCTTTTTCATGACTTTAGGGTGAGATAAAGCAATCACCTTCACACTTCGATTTGGGTTTAAAATTGAACAAGATCTTGTGCGAGTGTGAGTGGGGGCATTATCGCATATATTCTCTCTCTTTGTTGCCATCAAAGATTGATCAAGTTACAAATTTTGTCTTTACTTGCTTTTGTTTATCCTAGAGGGTCTGCCTTGGGGAGAAAGTACTCACCCAAGGGAACGACTCAACCGATAACACTCTAAAGCCAAGAGTATTTCCAACCGGGATATAAATGTGGATATTGGAGTAAATGCCAATATCACGTGGTTGATTCCAACAAGATGGATCCAAAAGGGCACTCTTGTCATATGGGTCAATCTCCACGAACAGAAATTCCTTATTAAAACCCATGTGCTAGAATTTTCCAAAATCTTTTAATCTATTTGTTGGTGCAAGAACGGTCATTTTGAATCTGCCCCACACTTTTACGGTCTTTAGTAAAAATGGAAAACATGTCATGGGAGTTTCATGGGTGTTGATGCTTGGCTACCCCGTATAAGTGAGTGTCGTGGAGGGGAGCCAGTGGGGTCAAGCATCTAACCATTCGCTAAAGATAAGCGTAGCTGGACTTGTCCAAGTGAGGATTCAACAAATATTGCCTTACACATCCATAGGGTTTGTACTTGTTCTTGGTTTGAAAACACAATGCTTTGATCGAAAACATTTGAAAACAAACACTCAACATGATCCTCAAAATTTCAAACCCTTTAGGAGGAAAATACCATTGATCAAATTCTTGTGTTATTGCTTTCCCTTGGGATTACATCCTTAGAGGTTTCTAAACACTTGATTTTACATCCCAATTTTCTCCCTAAAGTTAAATAATAGGTAACCCTTGCCTTAAATTCATCAAAGTTTCACATAATATACCTTGTGAAATGAGATGAAGTTGAGACATTGGACATTCAGTTTGAAATCTAATCAAGAGTGTGTTTGTGGTAAAAAGATTCCATTAAGCAAAGATTAAAAAAACAATTGGACCCCACACATGTTTTTCCAATGATTTCATGCAAAATCAAGATCAAGAAACCAAAGGTGAAAGCCCTTAGTCTGAAAGCCCATCAAGAACGTCTCTCTATGTTATACGAAGTCAGACAAAGACTGCTTTTCAACTTTTACAAAAATGCTTCAAGGAACAATCCTGGTTTGTATTAATTCTATTACTGCCAAAACCCAAATCTTCTCAGAGAGTTTGAACATCTTGTTTAGAGAAAAGCTTGTTCTTCAATACCTAGGTCTAGGCAAACAAAGTGTCTCTTTTAGGTTCATCTTAGGATCAAAGAAAATCAAAATATTTTTTATCCACCTTTCAAACATCAAAAAAAACATCATCTCACAAATCACCTTTTCGAAAATCTTGAAATCATCCTTAATGCTAGGCTCTTTGGAAAAATCAAAATCATCAAAATCATTGAGACTAAATCCTTGAAAACATTATCAAAATCACCTTTGGCTAAATATGTGTAGATGCATTCTTTTGCATATGCTTAGTCAAAATCATCTTGTTTAGCTTAGTATATGTCGATGAATCCTTCGTCATATGCTTAGTGAAACTATCATCTTGTTTGGATAAGTGTGGGTAGATGCATCCTTCTCCCCGCACATATACAAATTATCATCCTTTGGTCAAATCTATCCCTTAGATAATCATCCAAACATCTTAGGGTCTATTTGTTCAAAAATCAAAATCAATCAAGGAAAAATCCCAAATCAAAATCTGAAACATATTTGAAAGTCCCAAAAGCCTAGTATATCCTTCAAGATTTACCAAAAGATCATAACATCCGCATCACCCAGCTTTTGCATTATCATCATATCACCTTTTGATCCCCAAGATATCCTAAAACTTTTCACTTTGAGGCATAAAATAAAGATCAATCCAAAGAATCAAGAGATTCATCTCCATTATTAAAATTTGATCCTTGTTTTATGGTTCAAACTAGATCTCAATACAAGAAGAGCATGGAAGCCAACAAAGAAACACCCGCTTCAAGTGATTTAAGTCAGAACACTCCTGAAATGAATCCCATTGGGTTTGGAACTCTCACAGTTAACCTTCCGACATCATCACAAAATGTGCAAGAGGAAAACCAAGGAGAGGATCTTACATTTGGAATGACTAATGACAAAAAGACTAAAATGCTTCAAAATCTAGAAAACCATAAAATCATCAACATCATGATGAGGCTCAACCCTTCGTTATACATGCTTGAATTAGGAAAACAAGGAGCCAAGTTACCTTCAAATTTTGATGTGAGTACCATAGTGGAGACATCATTTCCTCCAATCTCATCCACCATTCCCATCTCATCTACACCCCCATCCCAAAACATCACGCAAAAAATTCTGCAAATCATGACATCTCTTGCTCCAACCCAACCTAACGTTAATAAGGGAAATGCATTTCTCAATGCTATTCAAACACACCCCCTTGTTAATAATCAAAACTTGGATGCAAACACCACCTTGGAACAAAACATACTCGAAAACCCATTACATAAAAATGTTCCTCTTACATTTGATCATGATCCATCATCATCATTTTTGTGCGCAACACCTCGAACACCTCTCCTCACAAATTCGCAAGAGGAAGGAGATATGTTCAAACCTCGGGGCATTTTTGACACCACAACATTTTTGCAAGGACTCACATCCCCTACATTTCCACCACTTCCACCATTGCCATCATCATCCACACCACTCCTTGGCTTAGGGCTTCCCCCTTTACCAAGTATTGATCAAAAAACATCCCAAGCATCAATCAAAGTATTATGCCAAATGCTCAAAACTTGTCATCAATATCATAACAAGAGACAACAAATACACAAGCAATTGCAACATCATTGAACACCCCCATAACATCACAAGGCATGGTCTCTCAAGGGCCAATCACATCAACGGCGCCACTTATCACTCAAACCACCACATCAACAACACCATCCACCACTCAAATCATCAACACGACATCACCTCTCACCACTACCACAAACGCCATTCTAAATCCACCACCACCACCAACTTTCACCACATCAAACCAATACAATGCATCATTGCAAGCTGCTTTTCAAAGGGGATTCCAACAAGTGCAAAAAAAAAAATCGTACACCTAGCTGCTCAAAAAGTTGTTCAAGATACACAAGCTGCCCAAGTAGCCTAAGTTGCATTACAAGTGCAACAAGCCACACAAGCCCAAGCTTTATTGCAACAACAACAACAAGAAGTTGTGCAAGCATTGCAAGCACAAAAGGTCGCTCAAGCACAACTTATTTTGCAACAACAAGCAGCACAAGCACAAGTAGCACAAGCACAAGCTCAATATCAGGAACAAAAAGCCCAATATCAAGCACAACTCCTTGCACAAAGACAAGAAACACAATTGCAAGCATATCAACAAGCACTAAAGCAATATCAAGAGCAGCAAGAAGCAACAAAATTGGCAGCCCAAAAAAAAGGGTTGTTGGAACAACAACAAGCACAACAACAAGTGTTGTTGGAATAGCAATAAGTGCAACAACAAGCACAAATCTTAGCGCAACAACAACAAGATCAACAACAAGAATTGTCCATACAAAAGCAGGTAGAAGCCTACCTCACTCAGAAAAACATACAGATACCATCGAACAACACACCAACCAGCCCACCCATCCGACCCATGATTGAAACAACCCAAAACATTTTCATCCCACCTCCTGATCTACAAAACGATGTGACGGCACAAATCAGGTTGCTCTTGCAACAAGTGCTCGATCTTCAATCAGGGCAAACAATGAAAACACTAAGCAACTTGTAACCCTATCCATTTGATAGGAGCCTAGAGATGAAACCATTCCCCAAGGGATTTGAAATCCCTAAATTTGAAAAATATCAAGGGACGGGAAACCCTGAAGATCACATCAAGGAATTCTAGGTTCATTGCATGGAAGTCGCATATGATGATACTTATCTGATGTGGCTATTCCTTAGGAGTTTGGCAGACCATGCTATGGAATGGTTCTCTCACTTACCTTCAGGCATTAGAACATTTCAGGAAATTATAGACGCATTCATTAAGAACTACACATGCAACATTGCAATAAATGTTAGTCTAGAAGAACTTTCAGCTCTGAAACAAGGAAATGGTGAATCTTTTGCTTCATTCCTACAAAAATGGCAATCCAAGGCCAATTGGAGCAAGTGGAACATGCCAGAAGAACAATAAGTTTACACCATCATAGCCAACCTTGAAGGCCACTTGGAATTTCATCTCAAGGTTGAAGGCATCACCACATATGATCAATTGATCCCCAAGGCGCTCAGCATCGAAAGATCCCTGATGACTCAACTTGCAAAATCAACATCATACCCCGAACAAAAAAACAACTACCCATCTTCCAACTACAATGATAAACCTCAAACGTGGGAAAGGAACAAAAACATTACTAATGATGGTGTCATCAATTCCAAGGTGGTCATTAGTGCCCCTCACCAAAATACACCCACATCGCAAATCCAAAACCAACACCACAACAATCATCACACAACACAACAACCAAATCACAATCCAACAATCAATAATCTCAATGAGAAAAGAGGACCACCCCAACATAAGAATTATCCCAAGCGAAAGTACACTGCTTTGGGGGAACTATTGGAAGTCATCATGAAAAAGCTGATAAACGAAAAACTCATTCAAGCTCCTACCTTTGAAAATTACCAAGAACCAGATGTGAAACCTCCTTGGTTTAATGAAAACCAACTTTGCAAATTCCATAAAATCAAAGGCCATACCACAAACAGTTGCATGAGACTAAAAAACATCATCCAAGATCTCATCGATAAAAGAATCATAAACGTGGAACAACCTACATGAAATTAGGATCTTAAGATATATACAAATCTTATGCCGAATCATGGTAACAAAGGAAATAAAAATGATAAAGGGAAAGGTACCCACTCAAACATAAATCATGTGTATGAAATAGTCGTCACCTCCCTAGATGAAAATTGCATGGTCATTACAATCAAGGGCGCCTATGCCGAAGATTGTGGAGTCACCACAAGAGGCAGCAAAGTAACCATCACAGGCTCATCCCAACCAAACAAAGTCCCTGCATCCAGACCTATCCATAATGGCTACAATGTCCTAGATCAACTCAAGAGAACGCCAGCACAAATCTCCATCATGGAGTTGCTAAAAATCTCATCTGCCCATAGGAAAATTCTTGAAGAAGCATTGGCCTCATCCATTGTCCCCGCAAATCTTGATGCAGAACAATTCCAAGCTATGGTCAGAAATATCATTACGCCTAATCTTCTTACATTCTCTGACCAGGATTTCCCCGCTCAACCATCTCACAACTGTGCACTTCACTTGGAAGCCATAGTACAAAGAGAAAAATCAAAAGGGTCTTGGTGGATGGAGCTGCGAGTTTGAATATTTGTTCTCTCAACCTCATCAAGTAGTTGAAAATATCAGAAGATTCTATTGACAAAGGGAAGGGTATCACGATAAGAGCATACGATGATCAAGAAAGATTGTCTCAGGGCACGATCAAACTCCCTATTCAAGTAGGGCCAGCTCTCATGGAAACCACTTGTCAGGTCTTGGACCTTGACTTTCCATATAATATCCTCCTAGGATTCCCATGGATCCATGTGATGAAAGCAGTAGCATCAACCTTCCACCAATGTGTGAAATTTACACATAATGGACAAGAAGTTACCATCCATGGAGATCCCGAACCTTTCTCATACTGCAAAAATCTTGAAGCAAAGTATTGCAAAATCCCCCAAGTACCAAAAAATGATGAGGGCCCATCCACACAATACATCGATCTCGCCACCCTCGCATCCACTTCTATGACAAATACACCTACCACTCCCGCCATTCCCACCATTTCTGACATTAAGCTCATCATCTAGGATGATGGTTGTGGAAGCTACAAGCTCCCTAACAATGCTTTTGTGGTAGGAGAGTTACCACAATCTCCTAGATCACGGGGTCATCCACAAGAAAATCAAGCTTCAACATCACAAACATCTCCTAAAGACTATCCTGAATTCACAAGCTGGGGAGACCTTGGCTAGGAGGTTATTGAGGAAGATCCATGACATATGCTTTATCAGGATGAAATACTAGCACATGAATTACCAATGGATGACAGAAGCAAGGGTCTGCAAATGATGCTTGCGATGGGCTACAATAGAAATCAAGGATTGGGACAAAACGACAATGGGCTCATAATACCTATCATGCCAGAGATGCAACCGATAACAAATCTTGGCCTTGGATGTATCCCTCTGAGTATAACCATACGTGGCCAAAGTCCTCTGGTTAGAGTGGTTAATAAACCTCATCAGTCAACTATAGCAGAACTATGATTACCAGTATCCACAGGTCATGTTCTAGATAACTATACCTTTGATATAACTGATGTCTATAGTAGTAGCGATGATGAGGACCCCATATCCAATCTACCTAGGCTATTAGAAGATACTACTCTTTGCACGATTAGCACCCTTTCCTTTGAAACAGACCATCAAAATCATGAGATCCGCCTAGTATATCCCCAACTCATCGACTATGACGAACAAGGACCACTGATTCTCGATACATTTGAAAATGATCAGGCACTCTCAGAATTCATGGGATTGCGGGACAACATTCCAGATGGGGATCACAAAGCAGGGTTTATAATGGAGTTGGACACACATGCCTATTACGGGGAAATGATTGAATCCTTTAGTCATAAAAGTGAGAAATTACTTGTCTAATATCCAAGTCCTTGAGTGAAAACCATACTGTGGCACTCTCTGACAAGAAAAAAGTAAAAAGAAAGGATGCATCCAATGGTGAAAACCTCTCTAAGGCACCTGAGGATGGGGGATTCAATCTTCCTTTAAGAGCTATTCATCAAGAAAAGTCAGCAATCTCAGCCGAAAAATGCAATCCAGTCAACCTACGAACAAAGGCAAACCCACATATCACATTCTATGCAAAATCACTACTATCAGAAGAGCAAGAACTCCTAGCAGCATTCCTAAGGGAAAGACATATAAACTTCTTATGGAGTTATGCTGACATGCCAGGACTTGATCCAAAGACCATGGTTCATCACTTAGCAGTGTATCTAGAAGCAAAGCTTGTCAAAAAAAAGCTTCAAAAAATGCACCCTCAAATCGCCTTATTGGTCAAAATGGAGCTAAAAAAGCTACTAGATGCAGGATTCATACGGCCAATAGATTATCCAGAATGGGTATCAAACTTGGTACCTATTTCAAAGCCTGACAGAGCCATTAGAATCTGCACAGACTTCAGAGATTTGAACAAAGCATTTCCAAAAGATGACTTCCCACTTCCAAATATCAACATGATAGTAGATATGACAGTTTGACATGAGATGTTATCACTAATGGACATGAGATGCTATCAACATAAGAAAACCT
Organism: Sequoia sempervirens; assembly: GCA_007258455.2. Lineage (NCBI taxonomy): Eukaryota > Viridiplantae > Streptophyta > Pinopsida > Cupressales > Cupressaceae > Sequoia > Sequoia sempervirens. The sequence continues at coordinate 172,457,572 of VDFB02193867.1, forward strand.
TCACTTGTCCATGGGGGACTTATTGCTGGAACATGATTCCATTCAGCCTAAAGAACGCAAGAGCAACATATCAAAGGGCCATGAAATTGATATTCCACGACATGATTCATAAGACAGTCGAAGACTATGTCGATGACATCCTAGCTAGATCCAGAAAAAGAAAAGATCACATAGCAACCCTAAGTGCTATTTTTGATAGACTAGAGGAGTACAAAGTCAGACTAAATCCTGGAAGAAGTGCATCTTCGGTGTACAATTAGGTAAATTGCTAGGATATATAGTATCAATGAGGGGTATCGAGGTGGATCCAGCAAAAGTGAAAGCAATCCTCGAAATGGAAGTACCAAAGACATTAAAACAATTGAGAGGTCTCCAAGGCAGACTCCAGTCCATCCGATGATTCATAGCACAATTGGTGGACAAACAGAACCCAAACTCTCACCTACTCCACAAGGGAGTAGTGTATAAATGGGATACCAAGTGTGAAGAGGCATTTAACAAAATCAAAGAATATCTACTAACAACACCAATCTTAATGCCACCCATCCCAAAGAAACCATTGATCTTATACGTATCAGCAACAACAACAACCCTTGGAGCTCTCTTAGCTTAGCATGACGAAAATGGAATATAAAGGGCTATCTACTATATCAGCAAGAAAATGGTTGGGCATGAGCTAAACTATTCATTCATTGAGAAAGCATGCCTCACAGTAGTGTTTGCATCACAAAAATTTAGATATTACATGTTGGCACATAAAATAAAACTCATCGCCAAAATTGATCCTCTCAAGTATCTACTATCAAAGGCAATGCTCACGGGAAGAATGGAAAAATGGGTGATTATATTGTCAGAATACGAAATTGAATATGTGGAGAGGAAAGTAATCAAGGGATAAGTCATCACAGACCAACTGGTAGAAGTACCTATATATTCTAAGAATCCTCTTGTCTCAGAGTTTCCAGATGAATCTATTTTTAACCTCAACGTAGCTGACCACTGGAAACTATACTTCGATGGCTCATACACGCAGCATGGATCAGGAGCTGGTGTCTTCTTCATCACCCCACAAGGGGGTTGCATACCAAGGTCCTACAAACTAGCATTTCCCTGCACTAATAACATTGTAGAATACAAGGCCTTAACCATAGGTCTCAGAATAGTAGTGCAGTGGAACATCATGGCTCTCAAAGTGTACGAAGACTCCCAATTGATCATAAATCAAGTCAATGATGAATATCAGACCAAGGACAACAAGCTCACTCCATACAAGAAATTGGTGGACTCTAAAGGAATCCTTCATTGAAATCACATTTGAGTAGATTCCTAGAGCCAACAACAGAGTAGCAGACACCATGGCAACAATTGGGTCCCTACTGAACATCCCCAACAATGTTTCAAAATATGAATTCTTGATAGAGCAGCTTCTCATTCCTACATTTGAGGTACCAGAATCAGAATTTTTGTGCGAAATCGTTGGTCTCGGTGATCCTTGGTACCATGAAATTTACACATACCTTTGTATAGGAGTCATACCTACCGACCTACCTTCAAGCCTAAAACAAAACTTTGTCAAAAAGGCATCCATATTTGTCATCCTAGGTGATACCCTATATCGTAGGAGCATAGAAGGAACCCTACTACGCTGTTTAAACACTAAGGAGGCATTAACCGCTCTAACTGAAGTTCATAACGGTATCTGTGGTTCACACTTGAGTGGAATGACCATAGCTAAGAAACTGTAGAGGATGGGGTATTATTGGCCCACAATGGAAAGAGAAGCACATGATCATGCCAGCAAGTGTCTACAATGTCAGCAACATGGGGACCTCATCCATGTTCCAGCTCAAGAGCTTCACCCTATCATCACACCATGGCCCTTTTCGTAGTGGGGACTCAATCTCATTGGTAAAATCACACCCACCTCATCTAATGGCCACAAATTCATCATAACCACAACTAAGTACTTTACTAAGTGGGTGGAAGCCATACCCATGACGTATATAACTGGGAAGCAGATTTCAAAGTTCATTCTGAACTATCTCATATGTCGCTATGGTGTCCCACAAGCAATTATCTCAAATAATGGGACACCATTCAAGAATTACGATGTCCGTGACTTGTGCGAGAAATTCAAAATTCAACATCGTTTCTCCACCCCGTACTATCCCCAAGGAAATGGCCAAGCAAAAACTACAAACAAAACCATTCTAAAAATCCTCAAGAAAATAGTCAATGACGAAGGTCATGACTGGCATCTGCAGCTTAATCCCGCCCTCTGGGCCTATCGAACCAACATCCACACACCCACTAGTGCCACCCCCGTTTCCTTGGTCTACAGATCAAAAGTGGTACTCCCCATTGAGATCGAGCTCCCATCCCTCAGGATATAATTGCAAAACCTCATCATGGATGAAAAGTACCAGGTATCAAGACTAAATGAGCTAGAGCTACTAGATGATAGATGGATAGATGCTTTAAATCACTTGTAAGTCTATCATAATAGACTCAAAAGGAGCTACAATAAGAAAATCAGAAGCAAGATGTTCCAAGTCAGAGAATTGGTCTTAAAAGAGAATTAGAAGAATGTCCCAAACCCAAACAGCAAAGGCAAGTTTGAACCTAATTGGTTAGGACCTTTTGTCATCATAGCAACTTATAAGTCAGGGGCATATCAGTTATCAACACCCAAAGGGGAACCTCTGCAGGAGCCCATGAATAGCTCCCATCTCAAAAAGTTTTATGCCTAAATCTTTCAAGGTATAGAACCAAAAAAATCCAAAAAATTAGAATATGTCCTGAAAAAATGGAACTTGCTTCAGTGAAAACCTTGAAAACAGGCGTCTTGGTGACAACAAAAAAATCAAAAAATCAAAAAATCAAAAAAAATCAAAAAAATGATTGAGAACAGTAAAGAAAAAAATCATCCTCTAGTGAAAACCACTTTGGTGGCACTTTGGACAAGTACCTTGGTGAAAACCTAGAAAATAGGCACCTTGTGTAAATAAGCACTACCCATCCACTAGGATCTGTATGGCTTGTTCAACACCATCCATCCATTATGCTTCCACCATCCATCGCATCTAAATCTCCATCCATCACTCATCCACTCGCATCCGTACCATAGCTTGGTCATGTTTTCGTATCATGATCCCTCCTAGTACTACTCGTCCCATCCTCAAGGTCAGTTTGTCTTGCCTTTATCAGAGTAGTCTATTGCATCATGCTGGGGGCATGTTCTTACCAGATCAAATTTGTGTATCATCTTAAAGTCCTCAAATCAGAAAATCCAAAAACATTAGAAAATCAGAAAATCCAAAATCATCAAAAAATCTGAAAATCTGAAAACATCAGAAAAGATAGGAAAATCCAAAATCATCAAAACATCAAAAATCCAAAAACATTCAAAACATATCAAAATCCCAAAACAGGTCAAAAAGTCAGTCAAAAAAGCCAAAAACTAGAGTCGTCTTATCGAACTACATCGTCTCTGAGCTTGAACATAGGCAAGGTTGATCTTTGATCATCCCCCGAGACACTTAGGTCAGTCCTTTAGGAGTTGTCATAATAAACTAACAATTCATTATGTATATCTTCATATGTAAATCGATCAAGTCATCAGTCGAACTAAGTGCTCTCTGCGTGTATAACGTAGGCAAGGCTAATCTTTTGATCAGCCCCCGAGGCCCCTAGGATAGGTCCTTAGGTTAGTCTCTTGGTCAAAATCTTTGAAAATCCCAAAACATTGGAAAATCAAAAAATCAAAACATTTGAAAATTTTGAAAAATACCAAAAACAGCCTCAAAACATCTCAAAATGATCAAAAACATCCAAATATTTGAAAAAAATTCCATCCACCTCATCTCGCTTGCACTCGCAATAAACACCTCTCATAATAAACTGATCGTCATCCTCAACCTTAGATGAAATAGTTAGAAACAAGTCTAGCAGCTTGAATGTAAAACTCAAAAATATCAAGTCTCAAATCTAAGCCAATATGTAAACAAGTCGGTCAATTCTTTGTGTCGATAGTCCATCATCCAAATAGTCTCATATCAATCATCTGATAACATCATGTCCTAGGATGAATCCTTCCTACAAGGGGCATTATTTATCAGAAATAACACTTTGGATAAATGAAATGACATGCTGCCATCCACTAACATGTCCTAGGATGTATCCTTCCTACAATGAGCATTATCTTTTGGCAATAGTTTTGGTTCTTATCCTTAAAAACACATTCCCTTTTGGTTAGCGATATTGAAGAACATCAACTTGTTTGTGTGCTTTATCTTTGTCTTTGACTTATCTTATTGCGCTCAATCCAAGGACCTCTCGATGATATCTGAATGAAGGATTTAGAGAGATAGGAATGGGTCAACAATCATTATTCTTTTGTCTGTTGAGCTTGTTGGACGTTCTTGTAAAATAACTTGGTGAATACTTCTTTTGTTAGATATGTATGGAGGGTGTTTTGGCCAACTTGTTGACTATTGCATTGATAGGTTATACCTTTCCGTGTTTTGGTCTGAGGTGTTTGAAACTTCTAAAGTTCATCCTAGCAAGGTTTCTGTATGTCAGGTGTGAACAAGAATACTCCTATCTATTTTTTGAGTCAAAGTCCATCACACTAAGTACCATGCCATCCTGGTCCTTTATACCTTGATGCATTGTTCTTACGCGTGTTATCAAACATAAGGCAATTGACCCTTTTTAAATCCCAATCCTTGATAAGCAAATCATCATCATCATTTATCATCATCATATCCCATAAAGTTGGCTTGTTCGATCCTCTTGTCATCGTCTAATGTCTTCTTTTCTGGATTAACATCACAGCATGAATAGTTAATCATCATCACTAGTGCATCCATCCTGCATCCACAAACCATCAATATTCTGCATATCATCATCATAATATAGATTTTTTAGTCTAAGCATCTCATAAATCATCACATTTGCATAAATCATACATTTGCATAATCATAGCATATCATCATCATAATATAGATCTGTTAGTCTAAGCATCTCATAAATCATCCATTGCATAATCACAACATATCACATCATTCATCTCATCCATCTCACATCATATCATCATTTAAGTTGTTTAAGATAATATAGATTTGTTATTCTAAGCATCTAAAACTCATCTCATTTGCATCATCATCCATAACCATCCATTTTGAACCTCTTTATCGCAAGATCAACCCTCAAATCAAATCTTTTCACTCAATCTCTCGAGGGGGCAATGTATTAGTGTACTTTCCACTGGGGCATGCGAAAAAATCAGAAATTTTTTTAATTTTGATTGTGGCAAGTTTATTCTTTGAACCAACCCAACAAGTACATTGCTTCAAAGAGGGGCAAAATGTAGACATGTAAAATTATCATTTTGCATTCAATTAGGTCCATTCATCAAGTAAACCAGGTTTCACATTCATCCACTCATTAAATTAATCAATTTCACCTTCATCCATTCATCAAGTAAATTAAACTCATTAAGTTCATTCCTAAGGTTGTTCATTTAAATTAAATAAATCAAACATCAACCTTTTAATTAAATAAGCCAAACTTTATTAAATTGAAATCCAAATGCATATTCCATCCTTTTCTGATTTAAATAAATCAAATATTTAAGTCATGAAGTTCAAACTCACCTAATCATCATTAAGCTAATCTAATCCTAATTAGTCTAACCTAACCACCCATCACATCCTCTAGATATTCCCACTTGCACAAATAAATCAATTTATTGATTTATTAAAATCCTTATTTTCCTTCAACTTGGCATAAAAAATAGAATATTCCCTCAAGTTTGAAAATGATGACAAGTTGACTTGTCCCCTCCAACATTGCATTAACTTCTCATTTTCATGTCCCCCTCTAAACATTTATTTCACAAATTTGAATTTGAAACTCCCTCTCTTGGGCACATTTCCCAAATCTTGCACATCCCTCAACCTATGGCAAGTTGACAAGTGGCCTCTTTTCATTGGTCTATTTTTAGTTCCACATTCATCCATTTGGCCATTCTCTCATTAGAATAATCTATAAATAGAGGGCTTAATCTTCATCAAATCCATCTACATCTTCATGCAAATTTACTCTCTTGGTTTGACAACTAATTTTGCTTTTCATCTCCATTGCATCTCATCATTTCAATTTTTGAGCAAGGATTGGGAAAGGGTCATTTGCACATTTGACACCAATCCAATATGGAATAGGTATATGTCATATTTTTTAATGTCTTTGGATCCTTATTATTGTTGCATTTCTTTAACATTGATATGTTATTCCATAGAGGTATTTGTAGACTTGCATGTGTAAACTAACCCTCCTAATGAGTGGTTGAGATGGTTCATTTGTAGATTTATAGTGCTTCAGGTATGCCTTGCATACTCATACACTAGATTCTCATGAAACATGGACATAAACTGATACACTGGAATCTTCTCAATAACCAAATCACACCTTTTTTCCTTAGACCCATCTTTTGTAGCGTATGCCACTATTTTATACTTCCTGAAATCTACTAGTTTATGCCCCACCTCATTTGTGCTTTCCATATGTTGACATACCGGCATTCGTTGCAAGCCATGACAACACTCGCATGAACCATCCAAGCATGTTGTCCTCTAGAATATTTGGCCATCCTCTATTTGACATAAAAATTTTGATAAGAACTCTCTTCAAGATTTTGGTGGGGCTTCTATGCCACAATCCTCCAAAACATCATTAGTATGCAAATCTAAACATATAGAATGTTAAATATCATAATGGTTAGCGAATTCGATATGTAGTCTACAACAAGTAGTGCGTGTGTGATTTATCTTGACATAAAAATGTTTAAGAATTTCAAAAAATCTTTGAGAAATACTAATTTGAGGATAAGCATTTTGAAATTTATGAAAAAATTGGGTTTGAGTCGTATCCAAAAAATGCTTTGGATGTGGCTCACGGTTCTGACTACCAATTCTCCTTCTTATGATATCCCTTTGATTTGGAGATGGCCTTGTATTATTCTTCCAATAATCTTCAATTAGTGTTCTCAATGCTTC
>VDFB02193867.1:172464729-172540088 GCA_007258455.2 Sequoia sempervirens
TCTCCCTCCTACCCCCTCTCCCTCTCTTAGGTATCTCTCTATCTCTCACTCACTCCTTCTATGTGTCTCCCCTCTACCCTTAAACCCTCTACCCTTAACCGTTAACCCTTAACTCTTAAACCCTAAACCATTATAACCCTCTACCATAAACCCTTAACCCTTAAACCCTCTACCATATACCCTAAACCCTAACGATTTAACCCTCAAACCCTCTACTATCTACCATTAACCCTTAGGTCTATGTGTGCACAAATCAGATATCCGATTTCTAGAACAAAATTATATCGTTACAGGTATCGTAATTTGTTTCAAATGAATTGGATATGGGTCAAATGTCTGGCATTGTATAAAGGGTATGTTTAAAATGTAAACGGCCCTATATTTTGGAAACTCATATGTTTTGTAAAGGGTTCTATTTTTGTACTTAATCGAGCTACAACCGAAGGTTTTCTTCCTTGTTCTTTCCTATCGGTATGCTCGTTTGAACTAGGTTTTGTAATATTTCCCATTTCTATATAATAAATTATAGTGGCTTGCAACTTTTTGCTAAGTGGTGTCATTCACCCACTTTGAGTTGACTAAACACATGTTTGGCATAATTTGATGATATATGCTAGCATTAATAACATACTCTATATTCATTATAATCATGAAAACATTCATTTATCTTATAGCATTGGAGCAATTAATAGTGAGACATTTTGATTCAATGCAATAAAAATGAGTAACAAATTTCTAAATACCACCAAGTCCCTAGATATTCAAGAGTAGATGCAAAGATAAACATTCATACCCTTATCAACCCTTAATTATGTTAGGTTGATTGTGTTTGATTGATTGGATTTTATACATCCTTGTACCTCATTGATACATTTTTCTATTCGGTTTTGCATTTTTTATGTTAAGATATGGGTATGTGCAGTGGATCATCATGGAAAAAATAGGCCCTTATGGCAAAAAATTTAGAAAAATCAGAAGCTAGGAAACTTGATGTAAAAATTTGAATAAGTTATCCATATTATTTCAAAAATATGTAAGAATAGAATCTGTAGAAAATTGAATGTACTTTCAAAACTACTAGGTTTTTTTAAAAAAATTTATATATATTTGTGAAAATTTGAAATTTCAATGTAGTAGTACTTAAATTTCAGGGAAAAATAAGTATGTCTGCCTAAACCAACCTAAACCACAATAAAATGATAATGTTTTTTTATAAGATTTTAGATATAAGTAGAGGACTCATGTCCCGATGTGATGCATATTTTTTTGTAATTTTTTTCCAAGTAAATAATTAATTATGAATTTTTTATTACAACTTTTAAAAAATATAAAAAATCGTATGTTTGACCACCTTAACTTGCTCTAAACTTCATGAAACTCAATTTTTATTTTTTTAATCCTATAGTATGCAAAGCATAGAATGTGATGCATGTTTTGGATTCAAAAAATGTGATATCGTTTAAAAGCTATAGATGTTTTTCAATCAGCCTATCAATAAGGACTTTAGTCATAATTCAAATAGAAAATGAATAGTAATTACTTATTAGATTCAAAGTAAAGCATAATTTATATTAGTGGAAAGATGAGAATCTCCTTTAAAAACCTTTTTCGTTTCATCAATTTTGGGTAAAAAAAAGGTCGTCAGCCACATACCCATCATATTGCCACTTTTTGGCCCATCATGATCCTGCACATACCTATATAGTAAATTATATTCACTTGCAATTTGAAGTGTAAATCTCTTGTATTGTTAGAATGAGTACTTGAATGATCATGAGGTGTTGAGGGAAATATTGTTTTCATTAGTATTCTTTGGAATGCTTTGGATATTGTTGTAATAGCATTGAATAAAGAAGGTCATCAATGGGAATCACACAATCATTTCCATCAATAAAATTGACCATCTCTCACATGTAATGCTTGGAAGTTACATTGGGAGATAAGGATCATCTTTCCATAATGTTATGGGTTACTACTTAGTTGATATGTTCATCGTGGAGGCCTATCTTGAGTGCTATCATAATTACACGTTGAGAGTCTATAAGCATCACGGTCTCCAAGAAATAGACCTTCAAAGATTGCTACCTTTTAGCACTTTGGACTCTTAAGGGAAATCGTCGGTCCAATGTCGCTTGGAGTGATTCAACATATTTGGGTGCAAGAGAGGACCATCCCTAGCGTAAACGTACCCATCCAGATGTGTTGGAACAATCTGTTTGGTCGTACGAGTTGCGGAGTGAAAGTTGCACCACTTTGCAACTTTACACTACTTGCATTTGGCAACTTTTTCCTCCAGTAAAAAGTCATCACCACAAGAAAAAAATTCGAAGATAGAAAAAAATGAGAGAGGTTTTTGTATATGGTCCCAACATGATCCCATAGCCTCAAACGGAAGGTCTGTAAGCATCACGGTCTCCGAGAAATAGACCTTCAAAGATTGCTGCCTTTTAGCACTTTGGACTCTTAAGGGAAATCGTCAGTCCAATGTAGCTCAGAGTGATTCAACATATTTTGGTGGAAGAGAGGACCATCCCTAGCTTAAACGTACCCATCTGAATGTGTTGGAATAGTCTGTTTGGTCGTACGAGCTACAGAGTGAAAGTTGCACCACTTTGCAACTTTACACTACTTGCATCTAGCAACTTTTCCCTCCATTGAAAAGTCATCATCGCAGGAAAACGCCTCTGAGATAGCAAAAACTAAGAGAGGTTTTTGTAGATGGTCCCAACACAATCCCATAGCCTTGGAAGGAGAGTCTATAAGCATCACGGTCTCTGCGAAATAGACCTTCAAAAATTGCTGCCTTTTAGCACTTTGGACTCTTAAGGAAAATCATCGGTCCAATGTAGCTCGAAGTGATTCGGCATATTTGGATGCAAGAGAGGACCATCCCTAGCGTAAACGTAACCATCTGGACATGTTGGAAAAGTCCGTTTGGTCGTACGAGTTGCGGAGTGAAAGTTGCACCACTTTGCAACTTTACACTGCTTGCATATGGCAACTTTTCCCTCCACTGAAAAGTCATCACCACAGGAAAATGCCTCCGAGATAGAAAAAACCGAGAGAGGTTTTTGTAGATGGTCCCAAAACGATCCCATAGCCTCAGACAGAGAGTCTATAAGCATCATGGTCTCTGACAAATAGACCTTCAAATATTGCTGCCTTTTAGCACTTTGGACTCTTAAGGGAAATCACCTGTCCAATGTAGCTCAGAGTGATTCAGCGTATTTGGGTGCAAGAGAGGACCATCCCTAGCCTAAACGTACCCATCTAGATGTGTTCAAATAGTCTGTTTGGTCGTACGAGCTGCAGAGTGAAAGTTGCACCACTTTGCAACTTTACACTGTGTTAGAACTATTAAAATCAATTTTTTTTGCATATTTTCATGTCCCTTGAGTCTCCATATGAGTCTTTCCTTATGCATATTTCCTTCATTTCATAATTTTTTTTCTCATATTTTGGCTCATATTTGTCCCCTAAATCATCTATCTATGCGTTTTTCACATTTTTGTCTATATCGACATAGGTCTCCCATTGTCTCCCTGACCCATGTTGCTTCTATGTTAACATTTTTTTACTGCAGATGTGTCAGCGGGACTTTTGTTTTGTTTTGGTGACCATGGTGGCTTCTATCGGCATCAGTTTTGGATGTCGGGGTACTGTTTCACCGAATCAAATATGTCTCCCTGACTATGCTTGTGATGGTTCATCGGCCTGACTGTGTATCTTCAGAGTAATGTCATAGTGAGTTTAATGTGTCTCGCCGACTTCATATATGGGATTCTTTTGGTGAGACTATGGTGGCTTCGGCGAAGGATCATGGCGAGGTAGGGGTGTTTCACCGATGGTGCATAAAGGTTTATTCACATGGCTTTTGGCGAAGGTTCTGTTTTCTCTTGGCGATAAAAAGGTTGCTTCAGTATGACATGAGGCAGTCAACATAGGGTCTCCCCAATATCTATGTGCTACAGTGAGTGTTTCAATTGAAAAATGCTTTTTGGCGGGAGACTTCTTATGTCTTGGCTTCTTGAATATGATATATGACTTTTCGGCCAGACTGGGAGTACTCGATATGAAGTCATAACAACCTCCCATTGTCTCACCGACTAACAACATGAAGAGATGCGATATCAGTATAGGTTGGGCCGATCACCGTAAGGTCTCGGCAAGTGACCTTCGGTCTCACCTATGGAAAACATGAGGATCTTTCTTGGCATGAAGATTGATTTTTCTCGGCGAAACTTAGGGATGAATAAAGGGGTTATCGGTATGACTCGATGGACTCTTTGCGACCTATCCCCGACCATGTGTTGTCTTGGCGAAGGTGTCTAAAGGTTATATTTCATTGAAAGTGTTGGAGACTTGGAAGTAATGAATATCTTTCAGATTGACATAAATGATCTCGGTATGTGGTATCCTCGATACCACAATGTTACAACGAAGGAACATAGGAAAATTCTGCAACTTTGGTGTAACAAGCAAGATGTCATAGTGACTTGAAATGAATGAGGAACAAAGGAATACTATGTGGTGATATCTATGTGTTATAGTGAAGCATAGTGGGAACAAAGGAATACTATGTGGCTTTCGTGTGACCAACGGATTAGCTACAGCGAATGCGAATGTGAAATACAAGCACACGGGATGAAAACGAATGAATTGCCTTTGGCAGGACCATACGCTATGTCTTGCCGACTATACACTAGTAAATAACAGAAATGCAAGTCTTGTGGCTAACATGTAGAATACTTGAAGAATACTACTAGCCGAATTGAATTGAGCCCAATCTTGTGGGGGGCCGACATGAAGTTTCATTTTGATATTTTTCTCATGTTAGTGTATAAATAAGCATGTTGTAATTGTTAATTGGCACCAGAAATTAGATTTTCGATACTCTACAAGTAGATATAGTAGAATAAAATTATCAGACTAGAGGCTATTATTGCATGATTTCACAATGGAGGTATTTATGAGATTCAGTTGATGTTGTTGCTCTTCTCTGGTGTCAATTATCGGTTAAATTAAATGAAAATACTGCTAAGTTGTCTCCAAGATTGATGCTTACTGATTATTTAAATTGGCATAACAAGTTTATGTTTAGTTTATCGATACACATTTGTTGTATTTGTGTGATTAATCAATTAGTTCTTTCAAGTAAAGATCAAATCCTCTTTGTCAATCACAGTAATCAGAAAGATTTATCTAGATTCTTAAAGTAGAACTTAGCGGTTACAGTATCACAAGTTTATACAAGTTGTAAACAGAATGTATGCAAGATAATTTGTGTTTTCTCTAGAGAGTGTTGTTAATCCTGATCTCATTTGACTCCACATACCCAATAAGGCACTAGTCTTTGCAATTCATCATTTTGAATTCTTTCAGTTCCTTACATCTGATTAGTTAAGCATTCACTAAAGGATTTAGATTAGAATATTGTTACTGCATTCAAGTTGGATTTCATCTATTCACCTCCCATTGCCATTGTGAACAAATTGTTTCAAGAAGATAATCTCAAGTCAACTCTACATTATTCAGAAAGGTACACCCGCCCACGTTTGCAGCACCTAAAGAGTAGAAGGTTGAGTTCTCTTGACCTTGTCTGTCACAAATTTCCTTTAGAACTGAGCTAATCCATGGAAACTCCTAACTTCTGTCCCTGTCTTTGGAGTAGGCCAACTAAGAATGGGGTCTCTAGATGAGTTTCAAATTTTGTACTCCCTCCTCTGAGATGACATTATCAGTTGATCTCGACTCTATGATGACCTTGAAAACCTTACCTTGTATCTTGCACTTGACTCTAAAAATAGCTCTCCTTTGTTTGTGTTCATCCTTGGTATGTGCTTTGATCAAAATCCTTCTTAACATGAGTTGTTCTCCTTTCTCTGAGTTGTCCACCTCTAGAGTCTCTACCTCTTCCTTTACCGATTTGATGGGGAGACTTACCTTTCAAGAGCACTCTTGCTCTTCCCAAGACCTATTCTTTGGTCTTCCTAGGGTATTCCTCTCTACCCTATTTAGGGATATCTCCTAAACCCCTCTCACGTCATAAGACTCTCCACCAATTTCAAATTCTTCTCCATTACTCTCAATTCGCCACTAGGCTTCCCTGGGCTCCAAACTGACCCAAAGTGTCCTAACCACTCCAGGGGCTAGGAAAGGTCATTCTATTGTATCTTTGTTGATTTGAAACCTCATTGATCCATCTCATTGGATTCTTTCACCATTCTCCCATCGCTTTCTTGAAAAACTGTATTTTAAGCCTTGTAGCCTTTTGCCCCAACTAGGCCTCCTAGAACCCGTTTTCTTGGATTTTCTCAAAAATGGTCTTAACAACCCCAAAATATTTTTTGATATTATTTCTAGTGGTACCATAGGCTTCAATATTTACTAGGTGTAAGGTCTCCCAAGTGGCTGTTCATCTGACTGTCCTCATACCTCCCTAATTTCAAGGGTTTCAAGGGTTTTAGCTCCTTTTTCCAACTTTGAGGGCTTCAATGACCTCCTCAACTCTCCTCCTTGCACACACATGTATGGAATACATGTGACCACACTCCCATGCTCTTGATTGGCACAAACCAATCCATTTAGCAGATTTCTTTACTGCTATCCTCTCCAAGCCACTAGCCAGAATGCACTTGCACTCGCTAGTGCTTGACAGTTTCTTCACTTCCCCTGCAAACAAAGACTCCTAAAATTGTATGTAAATTATTTACAAAGTCCCCAGATTTATTCAAAGTATCCATGAGAGGAAAGCCACGAGAACTCAAGTGGGACTCATTATTCACAAAATTGGCCCGAACCAGCAGTGAGCCCAAAAACCCAAAAACTTGCAAAAACTTAACCAATTGGTCTAAATGACTAATATAATGCTAGGTACAGTAATTAAATGAAACAAATGAAACACTCAAAGCATCAGGTTATTCCATTCAATCCATTCTTGACTGGATGAAGGCTCAAACACAAAAATGCACTCAAAAGTTGTTGAATTCCAATCACACAAAAATGCTCTCCAAGTCTCAATTCATGAAAATGAACTTCCAACCCAGGTATTAGGGTTTGGATGACCTTATGTACCTTTCTCCCACGTTCTAGGACCCTTGGATCGGACTTAGAACAAAATTAATGCTATTTTTCAACTTTTAGAACAAATTGCCAAGGCAACATTGCCAAAATGCTCAAATTGCCAAGATTTGTCTAGGAACTCATAGAGTTCAAGACTCTAAGCCAAACCTACCCTAACACACTCTTAAAAACAACCTAGGTACTTTATATCATAGTCCTTATTCCCTTGGTGGTTGGCTAGAACCACCTACAAGCCAAAAATCACTAAGATCTTCCAAAAGACCTTAAGGTGCTCCTGCACCAGTTTGGAGGATGAAACTTGTTTGGATTTGTGAGGGAAATTTCACATAAAGGTTGCATCTGTACACCAAGCATAGTGGATTTTAGCATCCCAATATTTTTCTAAAAAAATTTATGATCAGTGTAATCTTGGTTATGAGCAAACAATTGAAGCAAAAAAATTGTAATCATCAAGTCAATTATTTGAATTAAATACTCTATTCCAACCAACTTATATGCGTAGATCTATTTATCATATTTGAATTTTTTAGATCTAAATATCTTTTTTAAATGTTTTGGCTGATTTTCATTGAATTATTCCAAATCTAAGAAATTTGTATGAATAATTTAGTTAAGGATCATTGAATTATTCCAAATGTATGAAATTTGTAGGGTTAATCATATGAGTATCTAGTTGTTACTTATGCAATGTGAAATAATTCTTTGAGTTTGAAAGATGTGCAATGCAATGTAATCAGAAATATGAATATAAACTACATAATATTTAACCATTCTTTTTATGCTATTGTACATTGATATTTAACCATTGCTTCAAAGAGTTTAATCATGCACATGAGGAGGAAACTAAATTTCGATTGTCAACTTCTATATATCAAATTATCCAATAATCAAGTGTATGTCCATATACAAAAATGGCATCAACGCCAACTCAAACAAAGTTTTACAATATGTGGCATATGCCATCTCGGTATCTATTCAAAATTTACATGCCAAAATGTCTATCTCATCCTAAACTACTAGTGGATCATCAAAATGGAGCCTCTTTGAAGCACTCGTTGGCTCTGAAGGTAGCTGCACAAGAAAAAGTCAAACCACAATTGAGATTAGATATACTATATAATTTAAAATTGAATAATTAACATAAAAATCAATACACATTGAATTATAATTGAACTCTAAAATTGAAATCTTGATTACCTGAAATATATGTCTCTTTGAAGGGTCAAGAGTCCTAGAATATACCCCTCTCAAAGAACTAACCAAACCAACTTTTGTAATGTCAATCTATATATGTGAACAAAAACATGAAATTGATCCAAGTTAGCATAGAATTGTCAATAATAAGAACATATTTACCAAGCACAAAATAAAATAAACACATACCTCTTTAGGTTGATCTTTTTTTGTATCTCCTTTAGGTGTCTCAACAGCTCCTCCTTGAGGTGTTTCAACACCTCCTCCTTCAGGCATTCGAATACCTACTCCTTCCAGTGTTGTGGCACTTATCAACAATTATGTATAGCTCACAACTGCCTGTACATAAAAATGACAAGTACATATGAAACTACGAATCTATGTCAATGTATGCATAATCAATAAAAGATCTTATAAATTTTAATTCAATCAAATTTGAGTTCAATTACCTTTCCCTTATCCAACATTGTGCCTCCATAGTCTAGAGAGCATCGCACCTCACTCACACTAGGTGTTTGCTACAAGCAGAGAGTAAGATAAAAATATAAGTTAATATATAATTTCATCATTTACAATTCAAATGACAAGCAAATATACAGTAAAAAAATGTAAATGAGTGAGTGAGAAAATACATACTGTGTGTTTGTCGAGGCCAAATGAAATGGCCCTAAGCATGCTATCTGTCACCTGTGTGAGATCCTCCTCAGACATTAACTGTTAAATAGACCATGTAAATAAATATTAGTACTTGATACTATCTCTTATTAATATTCATATTTAAAACAATGCAAGTTATGAATTTACACCTTAAATGTTACCTGTGTAACTACTCCAATGTCCACCTCTCTAGCAGGAGAGGACTCTATAGGGTGTGCTCCACTCCCCTGCATGTGATCTGCTATAATCTCCACATCCTAGATGTCATAATCAGAAGTGTCTAATGGATGCTTAGGGGGATGTACAATAGGACCCAAACATATTTGCTAGCATGTATTGCAAATATGTGGCACACAAATATGTGGACCTGAGGAGGATGATGCAGCAGCACTGGATCCATCGCCAAGATCACCAGACTGTGTCTGAGCTACTGAAGAAGCATGGGAAACCAAAAGACCACTCAAAGAGTGAATGGCCTGGATAGTTTGTGTGGCTGCATCCTCCATAATATCTAGATGTTGTACTAGAGGTGGCGGAGGAAGGGGAGGACGGGGAACATGTGGGCGCCTAACTACTCTAGCTGCCCCTAGCCTATCCTGAGGTATACCTCTACCAACGCCCTAGAAGGGTTTAATGTCAAAGTAATTGACATGATGCCCTAACAAAAACTCAGCATATAATTTTTTAATAAAGTAAAAAGGTACATCAAGATTATTTTTGGGTGGTTTATCAAAAACCATACACCAACGATCCCAAAAGTTATCTACTATGCCCCTATGCGTGCACCATTTTATAGAAAAATTTGGCTTGTTAGCATTAACTGGCAAACCAGTGCTGGGGTTAATAACTAAAGAGGCTATTTGGGCTTTTGTTATTTGGATATCTTTCACATCATCATAAGACATTCCACATGCATAATATTGCCTCATGGTTTCTTGCCACGAATGAAATGCATTATGTTGGAAGCAGAGGGTTTCTACATTTGTAATTATTCCTATCAATGTGGTTGACATATGGGATAATCGAGGGATTTTACTATAAACATCACAAATGCCCCTCAATTGCTCCAATTTTTCATGAATTAACTATTCAATTGATGGCTGCGGAGGTGGTGGAGCATTTGGAATTTCTGCATTTTGATTCTCAGCTAGCGGATTTTCATTTTCAACTGGTGGAATTTGTGCATTTTCATTCTCGGCAGCCATAATGCCTGATTAAAGTTAAAAAATAATTAATCTAAAATTAAACAATATAAATGAAACACTATTTTTAAATCAAAATCCATTAAAAACATTCTTTTTTTTATCAAAATCTATTTTGAACTCAATTGTTTCATGAAAATTAAATCAAAAACCCTATTTTGAATAAAAATCCACAAAAACATTCATTTTTTTATCAAAATCCATTCTCAATTGAATTTTTTCATAAAAATTCAATTAAAAACCCTATTGTGAAAAAAAATCCACAAAAATATTCATTTTTTTATCAAAATCTATTCTAAACTCAAATTTTTCACAAAAACTCAATCAAAAACCCTATTTTTAAAAAAAATCAACAAAAACTATATGAAATTATTCAAATCTAAATCAAAATTGAATCAAATCAAATGAAAATAAATAAACTTACCTTTCCAAATTGAATTTAGCCTATATCAGATATTCATTAAGCTAACAATAGATGAACAGTGCGCCCATGGGTTCTTCTCAGCCGAATGATTTCAAAAAAGAGACAGAAGTGTTTAATATATACTTTTTACAAATCGGATATCTGATTTGGATCGGATATCCGATGTGTAAAATTAGCTTTGGTGTTTGGTATGGTGACACCCGACCCTACAAAAAGTCAACATGTTTTTTTCACGTTTTCTCGGTCGATGAAAGACGTGTTTTTTTCCTCATTGCCACTTTTTGGCCCACCATTAACCTGCACATACCCCCATAATTTCTTTTGTATGTCTGTTTTTTGTCAAAAAGAAATGTTTGGTGTTTTTTTCATTATAAATTAACCGTTCATCAAAATTTCAAATAAATTACTCTTTTAGAAACTAGACTCCATTCTACAAATTTTAAAAATAAAAATTTAAAAAAATCTATTACTTTCCAAAATTTGTAGGGGGAGCATGGAAAAAACTCTACTTTTTAGGAAGTGTCCACTTAGAAAATTAGTAAAAAAACAAATATTCATTAAAAAATTATCAGAAAAATTGTGCATCAACTAGATACTATTAGCTAACTTCTAACTATAGTGATTTTAAAAAACTATAAAAAAGTTCACAGTGCTAGGGTCGTACAAGAGTTGCTATGTTATGTTTTTCTGACAAAAACAACAACAATTTATGTACATCCCTCTTTTGAACCCCTTAATCTCAACCATTTTCAAAATAAATTAGTAGTTTAGAAAGTAGACTCGGAGCACTTCGATCCTTGTTTTTGTTCCATCTCAAAATTTTGAGTGTAACTATCCTCAATTTCATGTCCAAGGTTAGTATTTCCTAATTTGAAAAAAAAAAAAAAAAAAAAGTAGCCAGTTAAGCCCCCTTTTTGGGAACCATCTTGGTGCACTTACCCATTTATAAGGTTTATTCTCAAAAATACACATAAGGCTTGTAGATGTAAAATAGGGCAAATTAAAGCATAAGAAGGTCCAATTATTGATGACAAACCTAGAAAAGTGTGAAATTTTGTTACAACACTTTGAAATAAGGCTTGGTAAGAGGTTATCTAGTTGAAATACATTAATAAGACCCTAGAAAAGTGTGAAAGTGTGTTACAAAACTTAAGTAAGGTATCACTTGAGTTATTTTTAGTTCACAAGAGCCCAAGACCTAATGTTAATGTATTATCCATATTACAACATTAAATCAAAGCACACTTTAGCCAAAATCACAAGAAGGACCCATACGAGACATAAAAAGTAGAAGGTTTAATTTTTCAATGTCCACGATATCATAGACTTAATGGTCATTCTACTAATGAATGTAAGGCTTTAAGTAACAAAATTCATCATCTTAAGGATTGTGGTGCTCTTGCTTATGTTGAAGCACCTAGTTCCTCTAATTGAAACTTACTTTCATCTTATTTGACTCATCCTTGTCCTACACTAAGTGGATTCAAAGGGTTAGGTAGCCTTGTCTTCGTATGTCACTTGTCGTTGTCTCTTTTGGCTAGTTGATCACCTTTCATATAAATATTAGAGAAATCTTGGGATGTGGATGACATGCCTTAATTTAGCTCACATGTGACATGGGTATGTGCAGGATCATGATGGGCCAAAAAGTGGCAATATGATGGGTATGTGGCTAATGACTATTTTTTTACCCAAAATTGATGAAACGAAAAAAAATTTTAAAGGATATTCTCAGCTTTCCAACCATATAAATTATGCTTTACATTGAATTTAATAAGTAATTATTATTCATTTTCTATTCAAATTATGACTAAAGTTCTGATTGATAGGATGATTGAAAAACATCTATAGCTTTCAAACAGTATCACATTTTTTGAATCCAAAACATGCGCCACATTTATGCTTTGCATACTATAGGAACAAAAAAATAAAAATTGAATTTCATGAATTTTTGACCAAGTTAAGGTGGTCAGACATACGAGTATTTATATTTTTTAAAAATTTGTAATAAAAAATTCATAATTAATTATTTACATGGAAAAAAATTACAAAAAAATATGTATCACATCAGGGCATGAGTCATCTACTTATATGTAAAATCTTATGACAAAATATTATCATTTTATTGTAGTTAGGGTGGTCAAACAGACACCTACTTCTTATTTTTTCCCTGAAATTTAAGTACCACTGCATTGAAATTTCAAATTTTCACCAAATAGATTTTTTTGTTTTTAAAAACCTAGTAGTTTAGAAACTACATTCAATTTTCTATAGATTCTATTTTTACATATTTTGAAATAATATAGATAACTTATTCAAATTTTAATGTCAAGTTTCCTAACTCTAATTTTTTTTTTTTTTTTGCCACTTAAGGGCCCATTTTTTCCATGATGATCCTGCACATACCCACATACTTATTCATGATGTAGTTCGATTTGAAAACATATGACTTGGAATCTAGGGCTTTCTGAATAAGCTCTCATGTCTTCTTCTACTTTAAAGAAATTTCTCATAGTAATGGTGTTAGCAACGACTTTAAAGTCGGGGCATACATCAACACTCATGTTTCACTGTGTGATTTTCTTTCTTGCGATGCGTCCTTTTCTTGGTGGTGTCATTCGGTTTGATTTCCTCGAAGAGCACAATATTTCTTTTCCTTTTCTTCTCTTGGAGACATTAGGCATAATGTTCCCTAAGAAAAGACCTTGCACGAATTAAGAAAAATTCATGTGAACAAACCTTACACTATTTTTCAATGTTTATGAGTTTCAAGCATAAGAAGTTTTGCTTGCCTCATGGAGCTTGAAGATCATTTTTTCCTGGCACCTTATTGAATTTATCAGGGGGTATAACTTTGGTATAGTTTGAGCGGGAAGCCCGACCGTGGAATGACTTTCCCCAGACCCACTCGCGTGTGCGTGTGAGTGCATACTAGCCATGAGTGTATGTTCCTCACCTTTTTAGACTTCTCACTCAACAAACAACTTGAAGTTTCATCTCCTCAAAGTGAGTATGTATTTCTTTTTGTACAAATAGCATAGATTCGATCTATTGGATCTCAAAAATGCAGGTTACAAGTCCTAAGAGGATGCCAAACTCTATGATCAGACTTTGCAACATTTTTGAACCAAAGAACGGAGTTAACCAATATGGTAGATGACTCCCTACACTTCAGGCTCTGCTAAACCTAGGCAAGAGACCTTGACAACTAAAACAGATTTAGAATTGTATGACTTAGTTAAATTTGTGGATCTATCACAGTGGCATAAAGTGTAATAGATGAAAGCTTGCTGACTACTCCTACTCCTATTATTGAATTTGAAATGTGAATGTTTTAAATAAGATTTTATGAAATTCTAAAATGGAATTGGTATGACCAGTTCCTAATCCTTTTGGGCTAATGGATTCAGGAGGTAAATGGTATATGACTTACTTATTGGATACAATTTGAATTGCTTGGAACTTGTGGCTGTTTATACCTTGTATAAACGTGCAAGGATGCAATTATCAAATTCTTCTTATCGATCCAAATGACCTTTTCAAGATTACTATAATTAATAAAGAGAATTTAATCCTTCCTTGAAGGAGCCAGTTAACTGAACCACACAAGAACAAAAAATGTGCCTTGATAAATTGAATATATCCTTGATACATCAATTTAAATAATAGGGAAATGTCAACCTTGGAGACAACTAGATAATATTTTACATTATTTCAACAAACAACTAACACCATAATTGGATCACCAAATTTATGGGTTCTTCTCCATTATATAATTTTAAAATATTTTACAATATACAACATAATGTTCTATTGAGGCAATTGACCAACCTATCCAACTACCTAACCTACTGCTTATTTGATGATTTTATTTCATCTTACATATATACATTATATTTTTAGGGCTATGACCCTTCACAGCATCTGTCTGGTGTATCTCTTCTTTCAGTGTAGCTCTTTGATTAATTATTTTCGATAAAATAAAAGAAAAATTAGTTGCCTTTGGAAAATTAAATATTTTAACTTTAATCTCCATTTTTGTATCTTTGCAAAAAAATCAATTTCGGTAATTATCCCTTATTGGAAACTTTTTTACTTCCACCCAAAAATAAAAATTACCTTATCTCATAGCTTCTTCAGTGAAAAAATATTCCATTTTTTATCTTGCTTGATTGAAATATTTCACCTGATTTAATGAATCATTCCTTTGGGTAAAATAATTACATATTCTTTTAATACTATTGGTAAAAATATTCCAACTCCCCATGCAAATATTTTTTAGATTTTACCTTGTATTCTTTCCTGGGTAAAATAATTGTCCTCTTTATAATCTTCACGATGAAAAAGTGAAGATTATATTCTTCAAAGATATATTGTCTTCCTTAATAGTTATATTTTATTCAATCTTTTTCCTTTTGACGATATGCACTCCCATGTCAGTGAGACTTAAAGCATCGTTGAGACTATTTCTTCTTTCCATCGATCTTGCTTCTTTCATTGATGAAATTTCTTAATGTTGTTAGGCTATCCCTGGGACTAGGTATTCTACTCCACCGATGGGCATTTCTATTTCCAATATGTTTCCATCAGTGTGAGTAACTCTATTGGAGAGAACTGAGAAACTTGCACCGACAGTATATGTCTTACCAATGACATTTAGGGTTTTTTGTTCTGGATCTGGATTTTCCTCTGGTCATCGTTACCATCACTTCAATAAAGATGCCACTGATACATCATGGCATATCAAATTCTTGCTCAAAATATTTTAGATGAGACCACTCCCATAGCTCTGCTACTTGCTTGACCAATCCCTAAAACTCTGTTTTGATTTTATATTTCTTGCCCCTATTTTGGTTTCTCTTCTTTAATTTGGCTTGAACTGAGCTTCCCACTAGTATGATTTTGTATTATCATTGGATGAGTAGTGTCTGGAAAAAACCCACCATTACCCACTACAAAATTTGTCATGAAATCCTTGCAAATATCCATATTGACCTTGTTTCTTAATTTCCCCCATTAATTTTATCAGTTGTTCTTAAAATATATTGCTTTAAATTTATCTTGTGTCTGAGATTCAATGAAAGCATAACTTATACTGTCGCCTATCTTTTAAAATCTCTCTATACTCGATTATTTCAATCTTTCCTCCCTTATGAAGCACCTTATTACAAGCACTATATCTTTATTATTCAACAAAATTTTCCCTTCATTATGCTTCAATGGATATTGATGTGCATTTCTTTATTGTAGTTATCATGAGGCATTAAAATAGTATCAAAACTATCCCTCCTGATATTTTATGTGCAAGTAGCAACCACACCTCCATGCATTTATCTTGTTGAACAAAGTTGAAAATCATTACTAGAGAAATTCCCTATACAAAACACTGAACTATGATCTTTATTGTATGTATCCCTTTGCCCATGTCTCTCGATTGTTGTAATTTCATAGAAATTTATACTACACAATTCTTCCAATCATGCAGGTAATGAATTTGTATGTTTACCACATCATAAAACTCTAGGTAAACTAGACAAGCCGCTATTTACTTAAAGAATCTTGGACTGTGGAAAGCTAAATGGATAAATTACTCTTCTTGAGTAATTAAGTATATCCCTTTCTTCCTTCTCAAAAAATTTTCCATGTGATAGTCGGGTATGTGCAGTTTAATGGTGAGCCAAAAAGTGGCAATGAGGAAAAAAGCACATCTTTCATCGACTGAGAAAATGCGAAAAGAACATGTTGACTTTTTGTAGGCTCAGGTATACCAAACACCAAACCTACTTTTACACATCGGATATCTGATCCAAATCGGATATCCGATTTGTAAAAAGCATATATTAAACACCTCTGTCTCTTTTTTGAAATCATTTGGCTGAGAAGAACCCGCAGGTGCACTGTTCATCTATTGTTCGCTTAACGGATATCCGATATAGGCTCAATTCGATTTGGAAAAGTAAGTTTATTTGTTTTCATTTGATTTGATGCAATTTTGATTTAGATTTGAATAATTTCATATGGTTTTTGTTGATTTTTTTTTAAAATAGGGTTTTTGATTGAGTTTTTGTGAAAAATTTGAGTTTAGAATAGATTTTGATAAAAAATGAATGTTTTTTGTGGATTTTTTTTCACAATAGGGTTTTTGATTGAATTTTTATGAAAAAATTGAATTGAGAATGGATTTTGATAAAAAAAATGAATGTTTTTGTGGATTTTTTTTCAAAATAGGGTTTTTGATTGAATTTTTAAGAAACAATTGAGTTTAAAATAGATTTTGATAAAAAAATGAATGTTTTTAATGGATTTTGATTTAAAAATAGTGTTTCATTTATATTGTCTAATTTTAGATTAATTATTTTTTAACATTAATCAGGCATTATGGCTACCGAGAATGAAAATGCACAAATTCCACCAGTTGAAAATGAAAATCTACCAACTGAGAATCAAAATGCAGAAATTCCAAATGCTCCACCACCTCCACAGCCATCAATTGAATAGTTAATTCATGAAAAACTGGAGCAATTGAGGGGTATTTGTGATGTTTATAGTAAAATCCCTCAATTATCCCATATGTCAACCACATTGACAGGAATAATTACAAATATAGAAACCCTCTCCTTCCAACATAATGCATTTCATTCGTGGTGAGAAACCATGAGGCAATATTATGCATGTGGAATGTCTTATGATGATGTGAAAGATCTCCAAATAACAAAAGCCCAAATAGCCTCTTTATTTATTAACCCCAGCACTAGTTTGTCAGTTAATGTTAACAAGCCAAAAATTTCTATAAAATGGTGCACGCATAGGGGCATATTAGATAACTTTTGGGATCATTGGTGTATGGTTTTTGATAAACCACCCAACAATAATCTTGATGTACCTTTTTACTTTATTAAAAAATTATATGCTGAGTTTTTGTTAGGGCATCATGTCAATTACTTTGACATTAAACCCTTCCAAGGTGTTGGTAGAGGTATGCCTCAGCATAGGCCAGGGGCAGCTAGAGTAGTTAGGCGCCAGGTGATCCCACAATAGTGGTTTACAATTTTTGGCCAAACTGGACACTAAAATTATTATTTTTAACTAAATCTTCACATTCGGGCAGCTATAGCGGCTAAACTGTCAAGAATTTGAAGATAATGCAAACTAGAGTCTCATCAAATTTTTGCTGTAGATTCTAAAAATATTTTTTTCAATTTTTTTGGAATCATTTTACACTTATTTTTCTATCCCCTACGAAAGCTGGTTTTTTTCAAAAAACAACATTTTAAAAAAGTGACGCAGACCGTATAATGCATAAATTTTTTCCATGAAGGATAAAATTCTAATTCTTTCAAATTTAGATTTGTAACTCTGATATCTAGTGCTTGCACTTAGTTAGACAATTTTTTATTGAATATTTTTTCTTCAATCAAGTTTCGAAGTCAAACCAATTACATTTCAGACATAGCGCGACCGTATAACATAACTTTTTTGTATATATCAAAAATTAATTTATTTATTTATTTTGGATCAAGGACTTTAATATCTGGTGCACTCATATTTTTCAAAAAAAAATTTGATAATCTGCTATTTTTCCACATGTGTAGAACATAGACCTTTATTTTCGATGAAAAACCTATATTTAATAAAACTAAAAAGACAAATACATAATAAAACCAAAACATATGAAGATTATATTCGTTGGATAGCTTGTTCTGAGGACTACCTGATTCCAGTTGGGTTTGTGAAGATTCATCCATTTTCATCATCAACCCGAGCTCCGAAGTGCCAAAATTTAGGGTTTTTTTGTGTCTCAGAGGAGGGATGAGGAATAAGGGGGTTCGAGCGAACCCCTAGGGGTTCACTCAAACCAAGGTTCATTTGAACCCTAGTTCATTCAAACCACCCTTTTATAAGGGTTTTTGTTGGCATTTTTGGCAGGAAAGCTTTAAAAGGGTTCGCCTGAACCCAGGTTCTAGCGAACCCCTAATGGGTTCGGTCGAACCAGTATGTTCGTACGAACCCCTAAAATAAATATTTTTTCCATGCATTTATTTTCTGTGAGTTTTCATTCCTCACTTCAATTGTAAACAACTATTATGGCTTCACCCCACCCACATGTTCCCCATCCTCCCCTTACTCTGCCACCTCTAGTACAACATCCAGATATTATGGAGGATGTAGCCACACAAACTATCCAAGCCATTCACTCTTTGAGTGGTCTTTTGTTTTCCCATGCTTCTTTAGTAGTTCAACCATAGTCTGGTGATTTGGCGATGGATCCAGTGTTGTTGCATCATCATCCTCGGGTCCACATATTTGTGTGCCACATATTTGCAATACGTTCCAGCAAATATGTTTGGGTCCTATTGTACAGTCCCCTGAGCATCCATTAGACACTTCTGATTATGACATCCAGGATGTGGAGATTATAGCAAATCACATGCAGGGGAGTGGAGCACACCCTACATAGTCCTCTCCTGCTAGAGAGGTGGACATTGGATTAGTTACAAAGGTAACATTTAAGGTGTAAATTCATAGCTTGCATTTTTTTTAAATGAATATTAATAAGAGATAGTATCAAGTACTAATATTTATTTACATGGTCTATTTAACAGTTAATGTCTGAGGAGGAGCTCACATAGGTGACGGATAGCACGCTTAGGGCCATTTCATTTGGCCTCGACATGCACAAAGTATGTATTTTCTCACTCACTCATTTACATTTTTTTCTGTATATTTGCTTGTCATTTGAATTGTCAATAATGAAATTATATATTAACTTATATTTTTATCTTACTCTCTGCTTGTAGCAAACACCTAGTGTGAGCGAGGTGCGACGCTCTCCAGACTATGGAGGCACAGTGTTGGATAATGGAAAGGTAATTGAACTCAAATTTGATTGAATTAAAATTTATAAGATCTTTTATTGATTATGCATACATTGACATAGATTCGTAGTTTCATATGTACTTGTCATTTTTATGTACAGGCAGTTGTGAGCTATACATCACTGTTGATAAGTGCCACAACACCTGAAGGAGTAGGTATTTGAATGCCTGAAGGAGGAGGTGTTGAAACACCTCAAGGAGGAGCTATTGAGACACCTAAAGGAGATACAAAAAATGATCAACCTAAGGAGGTATGTGTTTATTTTATTTTGTGCTTGGTAAATATGTTCTTATTACTGACAATTCTATGCTAACTTGGATCAATTTCATGTTTTTTTTCACATATATAGATTGACATTACAAAAGTTGGTTTGGTTAGTTCTTTGAGAGGGGTATATTCTAGGACTTCCGACCCTTCAAAGAGACGTATATTTCAGGTAATCAAGGTATCAATTTTAGAGTTCAATTATAATTCAATGTGTATTGATTTTTATGTTAATTATTCAATTTTAAATTATATAGTATGTCTAATCTCAATTGTGGTTTGACTTTTTCTTGTGCAGCTACCTTCAGAGCCAACGAGTGCTTCAAAGAGGCTCCATTTTGATGATCCACCAGTAGTTTAGGATGAGATAGACATTTTGGCATGTAAATTTTGAATAGATACCGAGATGGCATATGCCACATATTGTAAAACTTTGTTTGAGTTGGCGTTGATGCCATTTTTGTATATGGACATACACTTGATTATTGGATAATTTGATATATATAGAAGTTGACAATCAAAATTTAGTTTCCTCCTCATGTGCATGATTAAACTCTTTGAAGCAATGGTTAAATATCAATGTACAATAGCATAAAAAGAATGGTTAAATATTATGTAGTTTATATTCATATTGCTGATTACATTGCATTGCACATCTTTCAAACTCAAAGAATTATTTCACATTGCATAAGTAACAACTAGATACTCATATGATTAACCCTACAAATTTCATACATTTGGAATAATTCAATGATCCTTAACTAAATTATTCATACAAATTTCTTAGATTTGGAATAATTCAATGAAAATCAGCCAAAACATTTAAACAAGATATTTAGATCTAAAACATTCACATATGATAAATAGATCTACACATATAAGTTGGTTGGAATAGAGTATTTAATTCAAATAACTCACTTGATGATTACAATTTTTTTGCTTCAATTGTTTGCTCATAACCAAGATTACAATGATCAAAAAAAAATTTAGAAAAATATTGGGATGCTAAAATCCACTATTCTTGGCATATAGATGCAACCTTTCTATGAAATTTCCCTCACAAATCCAAACAAGTTTCATCCTCCAAACTAGTGCAGGAGCACCTTAAGGTATTTTGGAAGATCTTAGTGATTTTTGGCTTGTAGGTGGTTCTAGCCAACCACCAAGGGAATAAGGACTATTATATAAAGTCCCTAGGTTTTTTTTAAGAGTGTGTTAGGGTAGGTTTGGCTTAGAGTCTTGAACTTTATGAGTTCCTAGACAAATCTTGGCAATTTGATCATTTTGGCAATGTTGCCTTGGCAATTTGGCCTAAAAGTTAAAAAATAGCATTAATGTTGTTCTAAGTCTGACCCAAGGGTACTAGCACGTGGGAGAAAGGAATATAAGGTCATCCAAACCCTAATACCTTGGTTGGAAGTTCATTTTCATGAATTGAGACTTGGAGAGCATTTTTGTGTGATTGGAATTCAGCAACTTTTCAGTGCATTTTTTTGTTTGAGCCTTCATCCAGTCAAGAATGGATTGAAAGGACTAACCTGATGCTTTGAGTGTTTCATTTTTTTCATCTACTTCCTGTACCTAGTATTAGATTAGTCATTTAGACCAATTGGTTAAGGTTTTGCAAGTTTTTGGGTTTTTGGGCTCACTGCCAGTTCGGGCCAATTTTGTGAATAATGAGTCCCACTTGAGTTCTCGTGGCTTTCCTCTCATGGCCACTTGGAATAAAGCTGGGGACTTTGTAAATAATCTACATACAAGTTTAGGAGTCTTTGTTTGCAGGGGAAGTGAAGAAACTGTCAAGCACTAGCGAGTGCAAGTGCATTTTGGCTAGTGGCTTGGAGAGGACAACAGGAAAGAAAGCCACTAAATGGATTGGTTTGTGCAAATCAAGAGAATGGGAGTGTGGTCACATGTATTCCATACATGTTTGTGCAAGGAGGAGAGTTGAGGAGGTCATTGAAGCCCTCAAAGTTGGAAAAAGGAGCTAAAACCCTTGAAACCCTTGAAATTAGGGAGGTATGAGGACAGTTAGATGAACAGCCACTTGGGAGACCTTACACCTAGTAAATATTGAAGCCTATGGTACCAATAGAAATAATATCAAAAAATATTTTGGGGTTGTTAAGACCGTTTTTGAGAAAAGCCAAGAAAACGGGTTCTAGGAGGCCTTGTTGGGGCAAAAGGCTACAAGGCCTAAAATAAAGTTTTTCAAGAAAGCGATGGGAGAATGGTGAAAGAATCCAATGAGATGGACCAATGAGGTTTCAAATCAACAAAGATACAATAGAATGACCTTTCCTATCCCCTGGAGTGGTTAGGACACTTTGGGTCAGTTTGGAGCCCAGGGAAGCCTAGTGGCGAATTGAGAGTAATGGAGAAGAATTTGAAATTGGTGGAGAGTATTATGATGTGAGAGGGATTTAGGAGATATCCCTAAATAGGGTAGAGAGGAATACCCTAGGAAGACTAGAGAATAGGTCTTGGGAAGAGCAAGAGTGCTCTTGAAAGGTAAGTCTCCCCATCAAATCGGTAAAGGAAGAGGTAGAGACTCTAGAGGTGGACAACTCAAAGAAAGGAGAACAACTCATGTTAAGAAGGATTTTGATCAAAGCACATACCAAGGATGAACACAAACAAAGGAGAGCTCTTTTTAGAGTCAAGTGCAAGATACAAGGTAAGGTTTGCAAGGTCATCATAGACTTGAGATCAACTGATAATGTCATCTCAGAGGAGGGAGTACAAAAGTTCAAACTCATCTAGAGACCCCATTCTCAGTTGGCCTACTCCAAAGATAGGGACAGAAGTTAGGAGTTTCCATGGATTAGCTCAGTTCTAAAGGAAATTTGTGATAGACAAGGTCAAGAGAACTCAACCTTCTACTCTTTAGGTGCTGCAAACGTGGGCGGGTGTACCTTTCTGAATAATGCAGAGTTGACTTGAGATTATCTTCTTGAAACAATTTGTTCACAATGGCAATGGGAGGTGAACAGATGAAATCCAACTTGAATAAAGTAACAATACTCTAATCTAAATCCTTCAGTGAATGCTTAACTAATCAGATGTAAGCAGTTGAAAGAATTCAAAATGATGAATTGCAGAGACTAGTGCCTTATTGGGTATGTGGAGTCAAATGAGATCAGGATGAACAACACTCTCTGGAGAAAACACAAATTATCTTGCATACATTCTGTTTACAACTTGTATAAACTTGCGATACTGTAACCACTAAGTTCTACTTTAAGAATCTAGATAAATCTTTGTGATTACTGTGATTGACGAAGAGGATTTGATCTTTACTTGAAAGAACTAATTGATTAATCACACAAATACAACAAATGTGTATCGATAAACTGAACATAAACTTGTTATGCCAATTTAAATAATCAGTAAGCATCAATCTTGGAGACAACTTAGCATTATTTTCATTTAATTTAACAGATAATTGACACCAGAGAAGAGCAGCAACATCAACTGAATCTCATAAATACCTCCATTGTGAAATCATGCAATAATAGCCTTTGGTCTGATAATTTTATTCTATTGTATCTACTTGTAGAGTATCGAAAATCTAATTTCTGGTGCCAATTAACAATTACAACATGCTTATTTATACACCAGCATGAGAAAAATATCAAAATGAAACTTCATGTCGCCGCCCCACAAGATTGGGCTCAATTCAAGTCGGCCAGCAATATTCTACATGTCTTCCACAAGACTTGCATTTCTGTTATTTACTAGTGTATAGTCGGTAAGACATAGCATATGGTCTTGCCGAAGGCAATTCATTCATTTTCATCCCGTGCACTTGTATTTCACTTTCGCATTCGTTGTAGCTCATCTTTTGGTCACACCAAAGCCACATAGTATTCCTTGTTCCCACTGTGCTTTTGCTATAACACATAGAGATCGCGAAGACCTCACACAAATTGTTTTAAGTTTCACAAAGAGCCAATATTGTTTTCCCAGTCACCAAGACATAGGAAGATTCTCATCGAAAAGCACTTTTGTTTTAATCGCTATCGTTGTGACCACACAACCTCAGAGAGACCTTTCATAGATTTGACCTTGTTTCACCAAAGATCCTCATTCATTTCAAGTCACTGTGACATCTTGCTCGTTACACCGAAGTTGCAAAATTTTCCTATGTTCCTTCATTGTAACACTGTGGTATCAGGGAGACCACATACCGAGATCATTTATGTCAAGTCAAAAGATATTCATTACTTCCAAGTCACCAACACTTTCACTGAAATATAACCTATAAACACGTTCGCCAAGATAACACATGGTCGGGGAGAGGTCCCAAAGAGTCCACCGAGTCATACCGATAACCCCTTTATTCATCCTTGAGTGTCGCCGAGACAAATCAATCTTCATGCCAACAAAGATCCTCATGTTTTCCATTGGTGAGACCGAAGGTCACTCATCGAGACCTTACGGCGATCGCCCCAACCTATACCGATATCGCATCTCTTGATGTTGTCGGTCAGTGAGACAATGGGAAGTCGTTATGACTTCATATCCAATACTCCCAGTCTGGCCAAAAATTCATCTATCATATTCAAGTCACCAAGACATAAGAAGTCTCCCTCCGAAAAGCATTTTTCATTTGACACTATTGCTATAGCACATAGATATCGGGGAGACCCTATGTCGACTGCCTTATGTCATACAAAAGCAACCTTTTTTTGCCAAGAGAAAACAGAACCTTCGCCGAAAGCCATGTGAATAAACCTTTATGCACCGTCGGTGAAACACCCCTACCTCACCATGACCCTTCGCTGAAGCCAACATAGTCTCACCAAAAGAAGCCCATATATGAAGTCGGCGAGACACATTGAACTCGCTATGACATTACTTCGAAGATACACAGTCAGGCCAATGAACCATCACAAGCATAGTCAGGGAGACATATTTGATTTGATGAAACACTACCCCGACATCCAAAACTGATGCTGATAGAAGCCACCATGGTCACCAAAACAAAACAAAAGTCTCGCTGACACATCTGCAGTAAACAAATGTTAACATAGAAGCAACATGGGTCGAGGAGACAATGGGAGACCTATGTCGATATAGACAAAAATGTGAAAAATGCATAGATAGATGATTTAGGGGACAAATATGAGCCAAAATATGAGCAAAAAAAATATGAAATGAAGGAAATATGCATAAGGAAAGACTCATATGGAGACACAAGGGACATGAAAATATGCAAAAATCATCAGATTTTAATAGTTCCAACACAGTGTAAAGTTGCAAAGTTTTGTAACTCTCACTCCGCAGCTCATACAACCAAATGGATTGTTCCAACACGTCTAGATGGGTACATTTACACTATGGATGGTCCTCTCTTGCACCCAAATACACTGAATCTCTCCGAGCTACATTGGACCGGTAATTTCCCTTAAGAGTCCAAAGTGCTAAAAGGCAGCAATCTTTGAAGGTCTATTTCTCAGACACCGTGATGCTTACAGACTCTCTGTTTGAGGCTATGGGATGGTGTTGGGACCATCTACAAAAACCTCTCTCAATTTTTGCTATTTCAGAGGCGTTTTCTGTGGTGATGACTTTTCAATGGAGGGAAAAGTTGCCAGATGCAAGCAGTGTAAAGTTGCAAAGTGGTGCAACTTTCACTCCGCAACTCGTACGACCAAACAAACTGTTCCAACACGTCTAGATGGGTACGTTTACACTAGGGATGGTACTCTCTTGCTACCAATTACGCTGAATCACTCCGAGCTACATTGAACCGGCGATTTCCCTTAAGAGTCCAAAGTGCTAAAAGGCAGCAATCTTTGAAGGTCTATTTCTCAGAGATTGTTATGCTTATAGACTCTCCATTTGAGGCTATGGGATTGTGTTGGGACCATCTACAAAAACCTCTCTCATTTTTTCCTATCTCAGAATCGTTTTCCTGTGGTGATGACTTTTCAGTGGAGGGAAAAGTTGCCAGATGCAAGCAATGTAAAGTTGCAAAGTGGTGCAACTTTCACTCCGCAGCTAATACGACCAAACAGACTGTTCCAACACATCCGAATGGGTATGTTTACACTAGGGATGGTCCTCTCTTGCACCCAAATACGCCGAATCACTCCGAGCTACATTGGACTGGTGATTTCCCTTAAGAGTCCAAAGTGCTAAAAGGAAGCAATCTTTGAAGGTCTATTTCTCAGAGACCGTGATGCTTATAGACTCTTCGTCTAAGGCTATGGGATCATGTTGGGACCATATACAAAAACCTCTCTCAGTTTTGGCTATCTCAGAGGCGTTTTCCTATGGTGATGACTTTTCAGTGGAGGGAAAAGTTGCCAGATGCAAGCAGTGTAAAGTTGCAAAGTGGTGCAACTTTCACTTTGTAGCTCGTACCACCAAACGGACTATTCCAACACATTTGGATGGGTACGTTTACGCTAGGGATGGTCCTCTCTTGCACCCAAATATGCCGAATCACTCTGAGCTACATTGGACCAACGATTTCCCTTAAGAGTCCAAAGTGCTAAAAGGCAGCAATCTTTGAAGGTCTATTTCTCAGAGATTGTGATGGTTACAGACTCTCCATCTGAGGATATGGTATT
The DNA here is from genome assembly GCA_007258455.2 of Sequoia sempervirens. Lineage (NCBI taxonomy): Eukaryota > Viridiplantae > Streptophyta > Pinopsida > Cupressales > Cupressaceae > Sequoia > Sequoia sempervirens. Next base: position 172,491,012 of record VDFB02193867.1, read on the forward strand.
GTGTTGGGACCATCTACAAAAACCTCTCTCAGTTTTTTCTATCTCAGAGGCATTTTCCTGTGGTGATGACTTTTCAGTGGAGGGAAAAGTTGTCAGATGCAAGCAGTGTAAAGTTGCAAAGTGGTGCAACTTTCACTCCGCAGCTCGTACGACCAAACAGACTATTCCAACACATCCGGATGGGTACTTTTACGCTAGGGATGGTCCTCTCTTGCACCCAAATATGCCGAATCACTCTGAGCTACATTGGACCGGTGATTTCCCTTAAGAGTCCAAAGTGCTAAAAGGTAGCAATCTTTGAAGGTCTATTTCTCGGAGACCATGATGCTTATAGACTCTCTGTCTAAGGCTATGGGATCATGTTGGGACCATCTACAAAAATATCTCTCAGTATTTGCTATCTCAAAGGCATTTTCCTATGGTGATGACTTTTCAGTGGAGGGAAAAGTTGCCAAATGCAAGCAGTGTAAAGTTGCAAAGTGGTGCAACTTTCACTCTGCAACTCGTACGACCAAAGAGACTGTTCCAACACGTCCGGATGGGTACTTTTATGCTAGGGATGGTCCTCTCTTGCACCCAAATACGCCAAATCACTCTAAGCTACATTGTACCAACGATTTCCCTAAAAAGTCTAAAGTGCTAAAAGGCAGCAATCTTTGAAGGTCTATTTCTCAGAGACCGTGATGCTTACAGACTCGCAACGTGTAATTATGATAGCACTCAAGATAGTCCTCCACCATGAACATATCAACTAAGTAGGAACCAATAACATTATGGAAAGATGATCCACTTCTCCCAATGTAACTCCCAAGCATTACATGTGAGAGATGGTCAATTTCATTGATGGCAACGATTGTGTGACTCCCATTGATGACCTTCTTTATTCAATGCCATTACAACAATATCCAAAGCATTCCAAAGAATACTAATGAAAACAATATTTCCCTCAACACCTCATGATCATTCAAGTACTCATTCTAACAATACAAGAGATTTACACTTCAAATTGCAAGTGAATATAATTTACTATATCTTAACATAAAAAATGCAAAACCTAATAGAAAAATGTATCAATGAGGTACAAGGATATATAAAATCCAATCAATCAAACACAATCAACCTAACATAATTAAGGGTTGATAGGGGTATTGGATAATTAAGGGTTGATAAGGGTATGAATGTTTATCTTTGCATCTACTCTTGAATATCTAGGGACTTGGTGGTATTTAGAAATTTGTTACTCATTTTTATTGTATTGAATCAAAATATCTCACTATTAATTGCTCCAATGCTATAAGATAAATGAATGTTTTCATGATTATAATGAATATAGTGTATGTTATTAATGCTAGCGTATATCATCAAATTATGCCAAACATGTGTTTAGTCAACTCAAAGTGGGTGAATGACACCACTTAGCAAAAAGTTTCAAGCCACTATAATTTATTATATATAAATGGGTAATATTACAAAACCTGGTTCAAACGAGCATACCGACAAGAAAGAACCAGGAAGAAAACCTTCGGTTGTAGCTCGATTAAATACAAAAATAGACCCCTTTACAAAATGAATGAGTTTCCAAAATACAGGCCCGTTTACATTTTAAACATACCCTTTATACAATGCCAGACATTTGACCCATATTCGATTCATTTGAAACAAATTACGATACTTGTAACGGTATAATTTTGTTCTGCAAATCAGATATCCGATTTGAATCGGATATCCGATTTGTGCACACATAGACCTAAGGGTTAATGGTAGATAGTAGAGGGTTTAAGGGTTAAAGGTTTAGGGTTTAGGGTATATGGTAGAGGGTTTATGGTAGAGGGTTATAAGGGTTTAGGGTTTAAGGGTTAATGGTTAACGGTTAAGGGTAGAGGGTTTAAGGGTACAGGGGAGACACATAGAGGGAGTGAGTGAGAGATAGAGAGATACCTAAGAGAGGGAGAGGGGGTAGGAGGGAGAGGCTTGAGAGAGAGTAGAGGGTTTGGGGTTATGGGTAGAGGGGAGAGATATAGAGGGATTAAGTGAGAGAGAGAGAGACGGAGGGAGAGAGATAAAGGGTGAGGACATAGATAAGGAGAGAGACCGAGAGAAGGAGAGGTGGCAGAGTGGGTGAGACACAGAGAGGGAGGGAGGGACATGGGAGAGAGACAGAGGTTTAAGGGCCTAGAGTTTAAGGCTAAGGGCCTAAGGTTAAGGGTTAAGGGAAGAGGAGAGAGAGAGATAGAGAGTGAGTGAGAGATAAAGACTTGAGAGAGGGAGAGTAGGTAGAAGGGTGAGTCTTGAGAGATAGATAGAGGGTAGAGGGTTTAAGGGTTTGGGGCTTAAGGGTTTAGGGTTTAGGGTAGAGGGGAGAGAGATGGAGGGTTTAAGTGTTAATGGTTTAGGGTTTATGGTTTAGGTTTAAGGGTAGAGGGGAGAGATATATATAGAGTGAGAGAGAGAGAGAGAGAGACTTAAGAGAGGGAGAGGCAGTAGGAGGGAGGGTCTTGAGAGAGAGAGGGTAGAGGGTTTAAGGGTTTAAGGATTTAAGGGTTAAGGGTAGAGTGGAGAGATTTAGGAGTCAGTGAGTGAGAGAGAGACTTGAGAGAGGGAGAGCGGGTAGGAGGGGAAGAATTGAGAGAGAGAGATACCTGAGAGAGGGAGTGGTGCTAGGACAAAGACACTTGAGAAAGAGAGAGGGGGAGTGGTTGATAGATATAGGGACAAAAGGGTTAAGGGTAGAGGGTAGGGGGTTTAAGTATTTAAGGTTTAAGGGTTAAGGGTTAACGGTTGAGGGTAGAGGGTTTAATGGTACATGGGAGACACATAGAGGGAGTGAGTGAAAGATAGAGAGATACCTAAGAGAGGGAGAGGGGGTAGGAGGGAGAGGCTTGAGAGAGTAGAGGGTTGGGGCCTAGGGTCATGGGCAGAGGGAGACATAGAGGATTAAGGAGAGAGAGAGAGAGACCTGAGGGAGGAGAGAGACAAAGGTAGAGGGGTAGAAGGTAGAGGGTTAAGGGTAGAGGGGACATAGATATATGAGAAAGAGAGACCCGAGAGAAGGAGAGATGGTAGGAGGGTGAGAGACTTGAGAGAGAGGGAGGGAGGGAGGAGGAGAGAGACAGAGGGCTTCATGGGTTTAGAGTTTAAGGGTTAAGGGCCTACTAGTTAAGGCCAAGGGTAGAGGAGAGATAGAGAGTGAGTGAGAGATAAAAACCTGAGAGAGGGAGAGTAGGTAGAAGGGTGACTCTTGAGAAAGAGAGAGAGGGTAGAGGGTAGAGGGTAGAGGGTTTAAGGGTTTGGGGCTTAAGGGTTTAGAGTTTAGGGTTATGGGTAGAGGGGGGAGAGATAGAGGGTTTTAGGGTTAAGGGTTTAAGGTTTAGGGTTAAGGGTAGAGGGGAGAGAGATAGAGAGTGAGTGAGAGATAAATACCTGAGAGAGGGAGAGGAGGTTGAAGGGTGAATCGAGAGAGAGAGAGAGAGAGAGAGAGAGAGAGAGAGGGTAGAGGGTAGAGGGTTTTAAGGGCTCTAGGCCAAGGGTTTAGGCTTAGGCTATGGGTTGCGGGTAGAGGGGAGAGAGAGGGGATGGAGTGGGAGAGAGATAGAGGTAGAGGGTGGTGAGAGATAGGAGTCGAGAGAGACCCGAGAGGGAGAGGGGGTGGGAGGGGGAGACTTGAGAGAGAGAGGGAGGGGAGTGGGATAGAGATATAGGTTCAAGGGTTAAGCGTAGAGGGTAGAGGGTTCAAGGGTTAAGGGTTAAGGGTAGAGAAGAGGTAGATAAAGGGAGTGAGTGAGAGAGAGACTTGAGAGAGGGAGAGGGGGGATGAGGGAGAGTCTTGAGAGAGAGGGAGGGAGGGAGTGGGAGAGAGATAGAGGGTAGAGGGTTTAAGGACCATTTAAGGATTTAAGGTTTAACGGTAGAGGGCTAAGGGTAGAGTGGAGAGAGAGAGAGAGAGAGAGAGAGAGAGAGAATTAGGAGGGGGAAGGGAGAGGGGAAGAGGGGAAGAAGGATAGAGAGAGGGAGAGAGAATTGGAGGGAAATAATGAGAGAGAATTAGGAGGGAATAATTGAGAGAGAGAGAGAGAGAGGGAAAGAGATAATATTTAAATATTTTATATGTTAGTAATATTAATTAGTTATATAATATTTTATATTTTAGTAATATATATACATTAACTAAAATATAGAAATAATATTTAAATATTATACATAATAATATAATATATTATATGTTAAATTATAAACTATATTGTATATTTTAAACTAGATATATTAAAATAAACTATAAAATATTTATTGCATTTCCTAAATCATATATTATAAAGTGTAAAACATTTTTTAAAATCATATATAAACCAAATTAGATATCCGATTTAGAATGAATATCCGATTCAAACCGGATATCTGATTTGAAACGGATATCCAATATTTTTGACAAAGAATTTATTGCCTTGGGATTAGCCTCGGGCTTGCTTTGGTATTTGGCTTGGACATGCCAATCCTAAGAAGTCAACGCAAAAAACGTGTTTGACAACTCACCTTGTTTTTCTAGACTTCGTCCATGTGGCTGACGACTTTATTTTTAGCCAAAATTGATGAATCGAAAAGGGTTTGTAGAGGAGACTCTCAGCTTTCCACCAATATAAGTTATTCTTTACTTTGAATTTAATAAATAATTATTTTTCATTTTCTATTAGAATTACGACTAAAGTCCTGATTGATATAGATTGATTGGAAAACATCTATAACTTTCAAAGGGTATCATATTTTTTGAATCCAAAATATGCGTCACATTCTATGTTCACATACTATAGGATTAAAAAAAAAATGAATTTTATGAAGTTTTGACCAAGCTAAGGTGGTCAGACATACGAGTTTTTATATTTTTTAAAAGTTGTAATAAAAAATTCATAATTAATTATTTACTTAGAAAAAAATTACAAAAAAATATGCGTCACATCCGGACATGAATCCTCTACTTATGTCTAAAATATTATAAAAAAATATTATCATTTTATTGTGGTTAGGGTGGTCAAACAGACACCTACTTCTTATTTTTCCTTTGAAATTTAAGTACTGTTGCATTGAAATTTCAAATTTTCACCAAATAGACTTTTAAAAAAATAAAATAAACTTAGTAGTTTAGAAACTACATTCAATTTGCCACAGATTCTATTCTTACATATTTTTGAAATAATATAGATAACTTATTCAAATTTTTATGTCAAGTTTCCTAACTCTGATTTTTCTGAATTTTCATTGCCACTTAAAGGCTTGTTTTTTCCATGATAATCCTGCACATACCCATTCTGCTATATTGGAATCTATATTTTCCATGTGATAGTCTGGTGAATTGTATTTTATAAGTTCTATCTATTTCAAGGTATTGACGCTCTTCCTAATTGTGGATTGTAGTTTTAAACACCATCACAAAGCTTACATCTCACCATTTGATCTTCATTGGAAGCATAGTTCCCGAATGTTCCAAAATCAAGTATTTTGATCTCTCTACTTGAGTTGTGCATTCCATAATCCTCCACTGAAGAAACTAAAAATTGATCCTTTGCATCAAGAATCCATGTAACTATCGCAGTACTACCCTCTCTAGGGAATATGTAGAAGAACCCATTGATGTGTGTATATGAGGTGTAGATGCCTCAACTAGACTATTAATTCAATTTCAACATTTATAACACAATCCTTGTATTGACTGCTTGCACTCACCAAATATTCTACTCGACCTCTCGAGTGCTTTTCTACTTGATCTTCAACCCATGTTAGTGACTTTACCTGTGTGCTAAGTTTGTAGTTGAGAGGATCAAAAATATTTACAAGGGAATAACTTACCCTTTTAAAATTTTCCTTAGTATTGAGTCCAAATATGACATGAATCCACAATGGTGCAGATAAAATTCCAAGTGGATATGAGATAGGATCTTAGGGTTTTGGATAATTTAGGTGAATTCTCAACCTGGCTAAATTTCCTATTAAATCTTTAGGTTTTGAAAATTTCTTGATGAGTCCTTAGTTTCCATACTCATACCAATCCCAAATATACCCTCACATGTCTACTAGATTCATTTCTTTCTCATCTACACACCAAGCTTTCCATATCTTTTAAAACCTCCCCTGGCAGTATTTTGTTCTCTACCATTTTTGAAAGATCTATACCAACAGACACATAAAAGGGGATTCTCTGATCTATGCCACATGTCTTGTATTTGTATCACCTTTTGTATAGGGGATAAATACTCTTCTATTGGTATGAGACAAAAGCAATCATTGCTTGGAAAAATAGTTTCTCCATTTGATAGACTTTGTTTTTTATGGTGAAAATGGTGTCCCTTCTTATTATGGACATCTGATATGTTCTTATCAAAAGTGAAGAGATTCCTTGTTTCATTATCTCCCTTGCTAAGACTTTCAAAGCCCAAACAATGTTCTTGTATCCTAGACAATTTCAAATGGATAGCATGGTCTTCATTTCTAGTTATCTTCTTATCTAAAAACTCTATGTGATGTTAAGTACTAATACATCAACATAATCATATTCCATAGTCTTATTGCCACAACTGCCTACCATCATATTTACTTTCCTGAATTCATATAGTTACACTTATTTGCATGTTGAATGTTACTTTTATATGGGGTGAGAATTTTGAAGTGAGTTTTGCCAAAATTTTAGTTCTTTAGCAATTCGTATTCTGATTAAAATAAGCCAGGTAGTCTCCGGAATGGCTTTGAAAAAATGATCAAATGATCTCCAAAAGCCATGAAAATGCGACCAAATGTGAATTGATGGTAGGGGAGTATGATTGCAAGACGAATTTGCATGAATCTATCAGTTTTGTGAGATATTAATACTCAAATTTGCACCTTTAGTATTTCTAAAAAATTACTGTTCTTCAACTCAATGAAATCCCACCAATTTTCCCTTTTGAAAAAAATATCAAACCTTCTCAAGGGAAGCTGTAACTTTGATGACTAGCTCATTTTGGCATGTGAACATATGTGCAAGAGGTTTTTTCACCAAGCATCTTCATTCAGGAAATATCAAACATCAAAGTTGACTATTTTGCAACTGTTCTAGAAATGCAACTTCCAAACTGTGTAAAAGCCATTTGGATTTGATCTTTGAAAAATATCAAATAATGTCCTGAAGATCTAAAAATTGACATGGATGAACATTAAGATGAGGAGAATCAAGAGTGCCAATTGGTTTTTCATGAAATCCTCCTAGTTGCTTAATATTATCCTCCAAAGTTTCCCACTTTGACAAATTTTACGGTGTGTAGATAGTGAACCCTTGTAGAACATTTTAACTTGGCTTTTTGAAACTTTGTCAAAATTGATCGTAAGAATGTGAAAATTGGCATGCACATTCACATATTGTAGATAAACATCTCTGCAAAGTGATTCTGTGTGAAAATGTACTAGATTCATTTTGTGATTTTTCAAAGTGAGCCATTTGAGGAAATTTTCCAACTGTACATCTGAGTGCTAAAATCAAACTTTTGAATATGGGAACCTAAAATTTGCATGAAATTTTAGGCTCCAACAGTGGCTCCATATGGGGATGTATGCCCCCTGTGGGCATAGCAAGAATCCAGGTCTCTAGGAGAGTAGACCAAGTGTTTTATCTATTGAGCAGCAGATTCAAACCTTTTATGTCATGAACTGATATGGTTTTTTGAAAAAACCACACCAAAGCTAATGACACAAAGCCACCAAAGAAAGGCCCCTATTTTCCCCTATCATACTCCTTGTTTTGTTTTGAGTTCATTAGATTCCTCTTGAAAGCATTCATGCAATCAGCCCTATTATATCCACCACCATTGAAAAGTTTCAAAATAACTCCACTTTCATTGTTGCTCTCATTTCTTTGTCTATTTTGTAGTTCATAAACTCCATTATCATGTGATAACAATTTTCCATCCTTATCATACAAAGTGTATTCACATTCAATGGAACATTTCTCATTATTTTTCTCACTAGATTACGTATTATTAAATGATCTCCCAAATACACTGAACATGCAACATCTAAATGCCATTCTTGTAAATCTAAAAAATTTGTCACGTCAACATCTTTTGGAATAATCAGATCTGAATGTTTTCTACTTCTTCAATATCACTAATTGGTGGTGATACAAACTCATGATTCATAGAATCATCATTTTGCACATTCTATCTAGCTAATGCTAGGGATGAAATTCTTGAATCTTTCTTATGTGTGTATTTTTGGTACTCCATTGCCAACAAATCTGAAATTTTTTCACTATTGAGTGAACATGCCTCTTTGTCCATTTCACCAGTGATGCAATCTTCAACCTTTTCATCATCATAATGAGGCTCAAGATCATCATAGAAAAAACCAGATGAATTATCAACACATTCATTTGTTCCATAAGTTAATATATTATCATGGTTATCTAAAAATGTTTCTCCCTCATCATAAAGTGGATTTGAAAATACATGAAAATCATGTTTTGGCACACCTTGGAAAAATGTCTTTTGATCTTCTTCTATTTTTTCATCATACAATGAATTTGCAAAATGTTGAAAGCCATTTTTAGATGTACAAACCTCTTCTTCATCAAACATATCTTCATGGTACTCAATTGCATCTAGAAGTGATACTTGTTCAGTGTTAAATAGACTTGCTTCTTCCTCCTGATCATCATAAGAACTGCAAGTATCCCTTTACATTGTAGATCAAAATCCACAGGTTCATCTTTACAATCTGAATATTCAATGGATCCCTCATAACATGCACTGTCACAATCTGTTATGCAAGAGAGACCCTCTATATCTTCATCCTTCACATGCATGTTGTCATAGGAATTATTTTCACTTGCACATGTTTCATCTTCTAGCTGTATTGCTTGATCATTTTCTCCATACTCATCAGTGATTTCCCCATCCTCATACCTTTTCTTTTCTATAATACTCATTAGATTTCCTACCTATTTAAAAGTAACTGGTTTTAGTGATTCAAGCCTATAAACTAAATCAGGCTCATATGCTCTCATAAGCTTCTTAAGGTACATGGATTGATCAATCCCATATTTGAGAGGTATTTTTGTAAGGATAACATTCATCCGTCTGAGTAGAGAGCATCTAGATTCTCCTTTGTGTCTTCTTAAGTTAAAAAATGCATCCAAAGGAGATATGCAACATTCTGATTTCATATTAGAGTCCTGATTTGTTTCTTGAGTATATGAATGTTCATCATTTTCCTCCTCAAAATGTTGATTTTGATAAAAATCTTGTTTTAGATTTTGAATGAATCTTCCAAGAGGGTTGGAATTGTGTTTCATTTGATATTGATTGTATTGATGATCTTGGTAGCTTACTAGTCTCTGTCCAGGAGGGATAGGATAAGCATTCATTTATTTTGACGACTATGGTGAATGAATGTTCTATTGTAAATAAAGTGCATTACCTCCATTGTGAAAATTCTCAACTGTATTATGAGGCACTTGTGGAGTCCAAGGACCACTTGAATTCACATATTTGTCCTCATTAGAGACTGGTATATATCATGATATTTCTGAGGCAACTTCAGCTCTAAATTCTAATACCTTTTGAGCCAATTATTCACTTTCTCTTGTTGGTTCAGCCATTTGCACTTGTACCATCCATTGTTCAGCATTCTCCCTTAGCTTAATTAAATATCCTAGTATATAGCAATGTGTATAGGAAGAAGAATAATTGCTATGCATATTTCAACTTGTGATGGGTATGTGCAAGATCATCATGGAAAAAATAGGCCCTTAAGTGGCAAAAAATTCAAAAAAAATCAGAGATAGGCAACTTGACATGAAAATTTGAATAAGTTATCTATATTATTTCAAAAATATGTAAGAATAGAATCTATAGAAAATTGAATGTAGTCTTTAAAATACTAGGTTTTAAAAAAAAAAAAATCTATTTGGTGAAAATCTAAAATTTCAATGCAGTAGTACTTAAATTTCACGAAAAACATAAGAAGTATGTGTTTATCTGACCACCCTAACTACAATAAAATGATAATATTTTTTTATGATATTTTAGATATAAGTAGAGGACTCATGTTAAAATGTGATACATATTATTTTGTATTTTTTCCAAGTAAATAATTAATTATGAATTTTTTATTACAACTTTTAAAAAATATAAAAACTCATATGTCTGACCACCTTAACTTGGTCAAAACTTCATGAAATTCAAAAAAAAAAATCCTATAGTATGCAAAGCATAGAATGTGACACATGTTTCGAATTCAAAAAATGTGATACCATTTGAAAGCTATAGATTTTTTTCGATCAGCCTATCAATAAAGATTTTAGTCATAATTCAAATAGAAGATGAATAATAATTATTTATTAAATTCAAAGTAAAGCATAATTTATATTAGTGGAAAGCTAAGAATATCCTTTAAAAATCTTTTTCGTTTCATCAATTTTGGGTAAAAAAAAAGTCATCAGCCACATACCCTACACATATCCATCATATCGCCACTTTTTGGCCCATCATGATCCTACACATACCCTGATATCTATTTTTGATTGGAAATGTTGCAATTACAAACTATTTATTGTATTCTTCATCAAAAAAAATTACCAAAGTCGCCACCTACTTTTCCAAAAGTAGGAAAATGAAATGGATTCTGAAATTGTTCTTGTTTCTCCTCAGTAGAATCTCCTATGAAATTAGGTGAATGCAATTTTGAATTTTATGACTCTATACTAATAAAGGCTTGGATTCAATATTGGCTTTTCCCCAGCAAAGTCATCAATCTGTTGGAGACTTTGCAACATTTTTGAACCAATGAACAAAGTTAACCAATATGGTTGATGACTCCCTACACTTCAGGCTCTGCTAAACCTAGGCAGGTAGACCTTGAAAACTAAAACAGATTTAGAATTATATGACTCTGTTAAATTTGTGGATCTATCACAGTGGCATATAGTGTAATAGATGAAAGCTTGCTAACTATTCCTAGTCCTAGTATTGAATTTTAAATGTGAGTGTTTTAAATAATATTTTATGAAATTCTAAAATGGAACTGGTATGACCAGTGCCTACTCTTGTTAGGCTAATGGAGTCAACAGGTAAATGGTATATGACTTATTTATTGGCTACAATTCGAATTGCTTGGAACTTGTGACTGTTTATACCTTTTATAAATGTGCAAGGATGCAATTATCAAGTTCTTCTTATCGATCCAAATGACATTTTCCATATTACTGTAATTAATTAAAAGAATTTAATCCTTATTTGATGATTTTATTTCATCTTACATATATTCATTATATTTTTAGGGTTATGACCATTCACAACATCCGTTTTTCGTATCTTCGCAAAAAAATCAATTTAAGTAATTATCCTTGGTGGCAACTTTTGTCCTTCCACCCAAAATTAAAAATTACCCGATCCCATAGCTTCTTCAATAAAAAAAATATTCAATTTTTATCTTACTTGATTGAAATATTTTACCCAATTTAATAAATCAATCCTTTGAGTAAAATAACTACATATTCTTTAATCCTATTAGTGACAATATTCCAACTCCCCGTGCAAATATTTTATAGATTTTACCTTGTATTCTTTCCTCGGTAAAATAATTGTCCTCTTTATAATCTCCACAGTGAAAAAGTGAAGATTATATTCTTCAGAGAAATATTGTCTTCCTCAATAGTTATATTTTATTCAATCTTTTGCCTTTTGACCATATGCACTCCCGTGTCCGTGAGACTTAAAGCATCGCGGAGACTTGTTTTTTCTTTCCACCGATCTTGCTTCTTTCACCAATGAAATTTCTCAATGTTTTTTTTTTTTTGTTAACGACAGGGGTATCCCCGCGACCCTGCCCAGCGACCCAGCAGCCCGTATCTTGGGTACCTAGGGCGAGCGGGGGCGAGACTAGTCCCCTGCGGGGGGACCCAACAGCCGGCAAGCCAGTCCCAACCGGGTAAACCCAGGAGCGGAGTCGAACCCGAGACCAATGGGGAGCAAACCCACGGCCCAAGCCAACTCCGCTACCTGTGCCGGCGAAATTTCTCAATGTTGTTGGGCTATCGCTGGGACTAGGTATTCTACTCCACCAATGGGCATTTTTGTTGCCAATATGTTTCCATCGGTGTGACCAACTCTGTCAGAGAGAACTGAGAAACTTACGCCAACAGTATATGTCTTACCGATGACATTTAGGGTTTTTTGTTCTGGCTCCAGATTTGCCTCTGCTCATCATTACCATCACTTCAATAAAGATGCCACCGATACATCATGGTATATCAAATTCTTGTTCAAAATATTTTAGATGAGACCGCTCCCATAGCTCTGCTACTTGCTTGACCAATCCCTAAAACTCTCTATCGATTTTATATTTCTTGCCCCTCTTTCGGTTGCTCTTCTTTAATTTCGCATGAACTGAGCTTCCCATTGGTATGATTTTGTATCACCGTTGGATGAGCAGCGTCTGGAAAAAACCCGCCATTACCCACTACAAAAAATTTCATGAAATCCTTGCAAATCTCCATATCGGCCTCTTTTCTTACTTTCCCCCATCACTTTTATTAGTTGTTCTTAAAACATCCTGCTTTGAATTTCTCTTGTGTCTAAGATTCAATGAAAGCATAACTTAGACTGTGGCATGTGTTTTAAAATCTCTCAATACTGGATTATTTCAATCTTTCCTTCCTTATGAAGCGCCTTATTACAAGCACTATATCTTTACTATTCAACAAAATCTTCCCTTCATTATGCTTCGATGGATATCGATGTGCATTTGTTTATTGTAGTTGTCATGAGGCATTAAAATAGTATCAAAACTATCCCTCCTGCTATTTTATGTGCAAGCAGCAACCACACCTCCATGCATTTATCTTATTGAACAAAGCCGAAAGTCGTTACTAGAGCAATTCCCTATACAAAACACTAAACTATGATCTTTACTGTGTGTATCACTCTGCCCGTGTCTGTCGGTTGTGGTAGCTTCACACAAATTTATGCTAGACAAGTCTTCCAATCGTGTAGGTAATGAATTTTTATGTTTACCACATGATAAACCTCTAGGTAAACTAGACAAGCCGCTATTTACTTCAGGAATCTTGGACTGTGGAAAGCTAAACAGATAAATTACTCTTCTTGAGTATTTAAGTATATCCCTTTCTTCCTTCTCAAAAACTTTTCCATGTGATAGTCTGCTATATTGCAATTTATTTTGTCCATGTGATAGTCTGGTGAGTGCATTTTGTAAGTGTTATATGTTTCAAGGTATCGAGGCTCTTCCTATTTGTGGACTGTAGTTTTAAACGTCGTCACAAAGCTTACATCTCATCATTTGATCTTCATTGGAAGCATAGTTCCCGAATGTTCTAGAATCAAGTATTCCGATCTCTCTACTTGAGTTGTGCATTCCATAATCCTCCACTGAAGAAACTGAAAACTGATCCTTTGCATCAAGAATCCATGTAACTATCGCAGTACTACCCTCTCTAGGGAATATGCAGAAGAACCCATTGATGTGCGTATATGAGGTGTAGATGCCTTAGCTGGACTGGTAATTCAATTTCAACATTTGTACTGAAATCCTTGTATTGACGACGTGCACTCACCAAATATTCTACTCGACCTCTTGTGTGCTTTTGTACTTGATCTTCAACCCATGTTAGTGACTTTACCTGTGCGCTAAGTTTGTAGTTCATACGATCAAAAATATTTACAAGGGAATAACTTACCCTTTTAAACTTTTCCTTAGTATTGAGTCCAAATATGACATGAATCCACGATGGTGCAGATAAAAGTCCAAGTGGATATGAGATGGAATCTTAGGGTTTTGGATAATTTAGGTGAATTCTCAACCTGGCTAAATTTCCTATCAAATCTTTAGGTTTTGAAAAGTTCTTGATGAGTCCTAAGTTTCCATACGCATACCAATCCCAAAGATACCCTCACATGTCTGCTACATTCATTTCTTTCTCATCTACACACCAAGCTTTCCATATCTTTTAAAACCTCCTCTTGGCAGTATTTTGTTCTCTACCACTTCTGAAAGATTTATAGCAAGAGGCACATGAAAGGGGATTCTCCGATCTATGCCAAATGTCTTGTATTTGTATCACTTTGGTGTAGGGGATAAATACTCTTTTGTTGGTATGAGACAAAAGAAATCATTGCTTGGAAAAATAGTTTCTCCATTTGATAAAGACTTTGTTTTTTATGGCGAAAATGGTGCCCCTTCTTATTATGGACATTTGATATGTTCTTATCAAAAGTGAAGAGTTTCCCTGTTTCTTTATCTCCCTTGCTAAGACTTTGAAATCCCACACAATGTTCTTGTATCCTTCACAATTTCAAATGGATAGTGTGGTCTTCATTGCTAGTTATCTCCTTATCTAAAAACTATGCATGATGTTAAGTACTTATACATCAACATAATCATATTCCATAGTCTTATTGCCACAATTGCCTACCATCATCTTTAGTTTCCTAAATTCATATAGTTACACTTATTTGAATGTTGAATGTTACTTTTATATAGGGTAAGAATTTTGAAGCGAGTTTTTCCAAAATTCTACTTCTTTAGCAATTTGTATTTTGATTAAAATAAGGCAAGTAGTCTATGGAATGGCTTTGAAAAGATGATTAAATGATCTCCAAAAGCCACAAAAATGCACCTGAATGCTAATTGACGGTAGGGGAGTATGATTGCAAGATGGATTTGCATGAATCTATCAACTTTGTGAGATATTAATACTCAAAGTTGCACCTTTAGTATTTCTAAAAAATTGCAGCTGTCCAACTCAACGGAAACCCACCAATTTTCCCTTCTGAAAAAATATCAAACCTTCTCTAGGGAAGCTGTAACATTGATGATTAGCTCATTTAGGAATGTGAACATATGTGCAAGAGGGTTTTTCAGCAAGCATCTTCGTTCATGAAATATCAAACATCAAAGTTGACCATTTTGCAACTGTTTTGGAAATGTAGGTTCCAAACTGTATAAAATCCATTTGGATGTGGTCTTGGAAAAATAACAAATGATGTCCTGAAGATCTGAAAATTAACATGGATGCACATTAAGATGAGGAGAATCAAGAACACCAATTGGTTTTTCATGAAAGCTTCCTAGTTTCTTAATATTATCCTCCAAACGTACCCACTTTGACAAATTTTATTGTGGAGTCAGCGAACCCTTGCAGAACCCTTCAACTTGGCTTTTTGAAATTTTGTTAAAACTGATCATAAGATGTGGAAAATTGGTGTGAAAATTCACATATGGTAGATAAACATCTCTAAAAAGTGATTTTGTGTGAAAATGTACTAGATTCATTTTGTGATTGTTCAAAGTGAGCCATTTGAGAAAATTTTACAACTGTACATCTGAGTGCTAAAATCAAATTTTTGAATATGGGAACCTAAAATTTGCATGAAATTTTAGGCTCCAACACGATCCACATCATGTTGGACAAATGGTTGAAGCTTGATCCACTTCATTTTTATTTTTACTTTCTTTTCTTTTCTTTAGTTATTGACATTGTATGTTTCTATATCCTTTTGTGTTGCATATCATGCACCTTTCACATGTCCTTTTGTGCTTATGTCGATTTGACTTAGGATCTTGGATCCTAGGGGCTTGATTGCCTTCTTGATCGTTGTTATCCTAGACCATCTACATTGGTACACTTCAACCCCTCTTGAATGTTTACTTTAGTGTGAGTTTGAAGCAAGTCCATCCTCTCACTAAAGTGGGGGCTAGATGGAATCACCAAAAAAGTAAACCTTCTACTTTTTCTGACTTTTTCGAGCCCTCATTGTGATTTTGGCTTAATGTTGCCTTGATTTGATGTTGCAATGTGGATAACACATTCACATTAGGTCTTGGGCACTTGTGAACTAATGGAATTTTAATCATGCCTTGCAAAAGTGTTGTAAAGTGTTGTAACACACTTTCACACTTTTCTAGGGTTTTATCAATTAACTAAGCATAATAAACATAATTTTAATCATAATCAACTCTAATCTAGCCTTATTTGGAGTGTTGTAAAGTGTTATAACACACTTTCACATCTCTCTAAGCTTGTCATTAATAATTGGGATTTCTTATGCTTTAATTGGCCCTATTTTGCATCCACAAGCCTCATTTATTGCATATTTTCAACGATAATCCTGACACTATTTAGTAACCAATCATAATTTAGGTGTTCCTAGCTTGTGTGGCCCAGATTTAGTGTTTGAGACTCATTTGCCACCTTGGGCGAATGAGTCCCACTTAGGTCTTTTTGGCCCCGATGCAGGTTTCACACATTTCTAAGCACTTTTCATTTTTGGTCCCATACATTATGCCAAATGGGACTCATTCGCCACCTTAGGCGAAAGAGTCCCGTGTGGCCCAATATCAAATTTAATTCAAATTTTCAGCAAGATTTTATTTTCCTAGATCTAATGTCAGCTTGTAGTGGGGTAATTTCAGGAATTACTGCATAATTGAGTATAAATACAAGGTTCTTTCACTCATTTTCACCTAAGAATTTTGTGACAACATTTATAATAGAAAATTGAGTTCACAAGAGAATTCAAGCATTCACAAGGGCATTCAAGTGTCTTCAAGGGAAGAATTCTTCACCAATTATTGCAGCAATTCAAGATCCATTATCATGGCAAGAATATCAAGTATCAATCATGTTATTGAGCTAGTGTTGTGACGTAGCATTGAAGATCCAAGATCAAGCATTGTTACTCCTATTGTGAAGATCAAGATCTACATCTTTCATGGCCATTTCATGTTGAGTTGCATATTTACAAGACATCATAAATACAAGGCATCATCCAAGGTATTATTTTCCATGTTCTTTATTTCATGTTTCATGCCTTCATTTATTTATCTCATCATTTGATTTAATTACCTAAAAGGGGTTTCACCAAGCAAACCCCTATTCCCTAACAATCAACACTTTTGCTCTCTTTCTTTGTGTAATTATAGATATAGGTGATTTGAAGACTTTAAGATCATTGAAGATTAGGTTACAAGCTTGTTGGAGTTGTCTCCCCATTTTCAAGGTCATAATCTACACTAAAAGGTCATCTACAAGCCCAATTATAGTTTTGGATCTAGGCAACTAGAGGAATAGATTGAGCAGACTGAGAAGAGCAGATTCAAACTTTGAATTTCTAGAAAATCCAAACTAGACTCATTCGCCACAAGTGGAAAATGAGTCCCACTGTAGGTGTTTTTCAGAGATCTTTGCATATTTGGATACCCATTTTCCTGGAACTTGCTCCTATGCAAAAATCCAGATTTGAGATTAATTCGCCCAAAATGGAAAATGAGTCCCAATAGGCCAAAATTTTAGGATCAACAGCATTTTCATTCTTTATTCAAGCTTCTACAAGTTTTTAGGGGCACACCATTCATCTTGTTGCTTTATTGTTCTATTTCACTAGCATTTATAGGTCATTTTGTAGGTCATTGCATCAAACTAGAGTTTAGTGTTGCATCTTGCATTGCATTGTCTTTTCCACATCCAAATTTGGTGGTGAGCCCCTCATTAGATCATATTCATTTTCTAGGGCATCCCTATTGTAATATCTCTTTCTCTTTTGAATTGATATCTCTAGGCTTATCCTTGAGTGGAACATCTTGGAAAGTGAGTGTGAATACATCATTCCCCCGTTTTATTTTGTTCCAAATACCTAGCTCATGGAGCTTGTTTCAAACCATATAGTACCTTTTATAAGTGATACACAATGTGTTCCTTTCCTTTTTCAATAAAACCAAGAGGTTTTGTGGAATTTTTATTTAATAATGCACTTTTGACATCAATTCAGTACATTTCCCAACTAGGATATGAAGCAAGTGCTAATAATATTCTAATTGTGATCATCTTTGCAAGTGAAGAAAAGGTTTCCTCATAATCAATGTCTTCAATTTTTTTATAACTTTTAGCTACCAATCTTGCTTTTTGTTTGTCAACTAAACCACCAAATTTAAACTTTACTTTGAATACTCATTTAAACAATCAATGGCTTTCTTTTCAATAGGTAAAGGAACAAACTCTCTTACTTTCTCTTGATAAATTGAATCCATTTCTTGATTCATATCACTTTATCATTTGTGGTCTTTTATTACTTCATCAAACGTGCTTGGTTCATGAGTATTTAGAATAGCTTTTATTGATGCATAATAAACCTCATAGTCCTAAAATTTGATGGGTGTTCTCCTTGCTCATTCTAATTTCCTTATAGGAACATTAGATTATGGAGTGGACATCAATTTCTCTCTTTCTTCTATAGATTTAATAGGACTTTGTGATTTTGGCTCAACATTTATGGGTGAATATAATGATGTTCCACTATTTAATATTTATCTTCTATCAAACCAACACGGAAAAAAATTGGGAGGTGACACTCTTCTTCAAAATTGGCATCTCAAATGTGAAGTTTCTCTACATTAAGCTCATCAAGTTTTCATAGGCTTTATTATAGTCATCAAGTTTTCTTCTCTTCTCATTTAGAATATTTATATTGACAACACTCCCAAGAATTCTCAATTGTCTAAATTTTTATTTACTTCCCAACCATGTTTCTTTTTGAGAGATTCCTTCTATGCTATTAGTCAAACTTTTATTGATCAACTAATTTTATGTACAAATTGCTTCTCTTGATAATTTATCTTCAAGATTACAAATTTGAGTATGGATTTATTTTTTCTTGATCTATTATATTCATTATTTTAGCTACTCCATTTGATTATGGAGTATATGGAGTTGAGAATTGCCACTTAATTCCTTTTTGTCTACAAATATTGAGAAACTCATCTAAGGTAAAGTCCCCCATTATCTAATCTTAGAATTTTAATTTTTTTATCAGTTTCATTTTTAATTGGCTATACAAACTCTTTGAAAGCATAAAGTTCTTCAATTTGTTCTTCAAAAAATAAATCCAAACATTTCAAGTGAGTTCATTGATGAATTTCATGAAATATCATAATTTCCTATAATTTAAATTGTCTTCATAGGTCCACAAAGATCAAAATGAACTAACTCCAACTTCATGGAGGCTCTCCAAACTTTCTAGAATTAATTTTTTATTTATGTTGTTTCTTCATAGCACAAGCTTCATAGAAACAATTCTCTATAGTGATGGATGAAAGATCATATACTATATTTTGATTGAACATTTAGTTTAGTGATTCAAAGTTAATACAGTTTGTGGCAACAGAAATCACGTACTCCCTTCTTGGAGATAGTACAATTCCTTGCCTAATTTGGACCTATTTTGGTACCTTTACATTAATTATCCTTTAAATCATCATTAATAGGCCAATAACACCCATTATTTCATATCTCGAGGCTTATTTCAGCTAAAAACCTGACAAAATCATATAAAACATCAAAAATATTGAAAAACCACCTCAAAAATCTAGGGTGGGACTCATTCGCCACCTTGGGAAAATGAGTCCCCCTAGGTGGGACCCATTTGCCACCTTGGACGAATGAGTCCCATTTGGGGATTTTTTAAAATTTTGAGTGGGAAAATCACCTTTTTAATTCAAATTTTTGGTTGATGTCGGCCTTTGAGATCTAGCTAACGATAAATTAGGTGTTAATGCCTATATAAGCAAGCTCCTAAGTCATTTTTTCATCTAAGAAAGCATTTTTCAGGAGTAATTTCAAGAGACAAGCATCAAGAATCTTCAAGCATTCTTTCACAAGAGCATTCAAGTTTCAAAAGTAAGCAAACTTGAAGTCTTGCAGTAGCATTAAGGTGTTTTTGCAGGTCTTCAAGCTCACTTTAATTCAATATCTAGCATTGTCAAGGGTTGATCATGGTTTTCTATGGAGAATCATGATGGATTCTAGTTTGGGGAGATGCAACTAGCCATGAAGCCAACCCTAATGGCTTGTTTCCTAAGTGATTCTATCATCCATTATCACTCTACAATCAGCCTAAGGAAGGTACAAGTATCACTAAGGTTCATTTGGGTGATTAGAGGTCTCTCAAAGTGAGTCATTCATCTTCATGTTTCCATTCATGCATCATATTCTCATACATTAGAATAGGATTGCATCGTGTTTCTAGATTTCCTAGTTTTAGACACACTTAAGGCTAGGGTTTATGTCCACATTTGTATTCAAGTTTCATTATTTTCATCAAGGTTTAATTACCAAACTAGGGGTTTGATCAAGGCAAACCCCCCATAAGCAAATCAATTCTATATTCTGTTTTGCAAGCATTTTCATAGATCTAGATCCAAAAATCAATTTGTGAGAAAAGAGCAAGTGTTGAAGTGCATGTCTGAAGTTTGAATTCTCAAAAAAGTGGAATGAGACTGAAGCACTAGAAGTGGAAAATGAGTTCCACTACAGGCGATGTTTTAGGATTTTTGCAGATTCAAATACCCTTTTTCCCAAAACTTGTTCCTATACAGAAACCCTGATCTAGGACAGATTCACCCAGATTAGCGAATGAGTCCCAGTAGGTCAAAAGTTCAGGTTTTTCAACATTTTAGAGCTCATCCAATTTTGCTTCAGATTCTTAGGTGCACACAATTCATCTTACAAATTGTTATTCTATTGTATTTGCATTCCTAGGTCATCTAGTTAAAGTTTGCATTGAATTAGGGTTTAGTGTTACATCTTGCATTACATTTATCTTTCCAAGTTCTTACTTGGTGGTGAGCCCCTCATTAGTTTACAATCATCCCCTAGGACATCCCTATTGCAAGATCTCTTTCTCCTTTGCATTAAGATCGCTAGGGTTACCCTTGAGTGGAATAGTTGAAAGTGGGTGTGCTCTATGGCCTAAACTGTATGATAGCACTCATCCCCCATTTTCAACTATTCCATGGTCAAACCTTTATGCCATAACTAAGTTTTTGAAGAAAAACTTGAAACTAAGGCTTTAGAGGATTATCCTCAAATAAAATTAACCTCCTTTCATATATCCACCACATTACTAATTTTCCCTCACTATTCAACACCTTACAAAATTCCTTTTCATAAATTGCTTTCATGTTTTTTGGCAATGATTTGAATAATTGAGATTTTTTTCTTTAATCTTGGAACAAATAAAACATTATGAATACTTTTTTTTCCTTGGGTTGGAACACATAGAGGAGCTTTACCAACTCCTTCAACATATGATTGTGAATCATCTCCCAATGTAATAGTGTTGCTTGAATTATTTACTATATTTATCAAGTTGTCAATATTATTGATCATGTGGTGAGTAGCACTTGAATTAGTAATCCAACCATCATTATTTTGAATATATTTAGAGGCATTTGTTGAAAATAGTCTATGACTTTCATCATCTTCAATATCTACATCAACCAATATACACTTTAGTCATTTCTTAGTTTTATTCATATATTTCTTCTTTTTAAAGCATTACTCTTCAAAATGACTAAGATGATTGCAATAATGGCAAAGCCTTCCTTTCTTTTATTTTTCATTATCAATAATAGGATGTATTTTTCATTCAGAATTTTTTCCCTTGAACTTAGAGGCAAAAGAATTTGACAATTCAACTTCATTATCCATGCTAAACATTTCCTCATGTTGCATTAGTAAGCCCTCTTGATCAGTGAATTTTAGAGTTTCTAGTTTTCCACTCAATGTGAATGTAATCTTAAAATTCTCAAATGATTTTTTTTAACTATTAATAATTATAGAGATGAGACCTTTATCATCTATAGTGCCACTTGCATTAATAAGAATTTAAATTACCCTTGACTTTTGATATATGCCCAATTACTAATCTACCCAATGTTAGATTATATAATTGAGTTTGGAGTGTGTGGTTGCTCACATCATTCTTGTGCTCAAAGATTGTGGTGATTTCATCCCAAGTTTCTTTTCGTGTGATTGCATTCCATACATTTTCTATCAATATATCACCAATAGACAAGTTTATCAAAGCTAGTACTTGGTGTGATTTCTTGTCAAATTCTTCTTGTAGATGAACTTCCATGGGATGCTATTTTATAGTTCCATTAACAATGGAGGTGAGATTTGACAAGAAAAATATTTTTCATTGGTTAATGTCTTCCTCCATAATTGCTAGCACCAAGCAACTTAATAGAGATGGCACTCAATAAAGTTTTTGTCATTTGCAGTGATCTTTACAATCAAAATAACCTTTTTTATTTTTTTAATAATCTTTTTGATCAATGTTGTAATTTTTCTTTTAAGATTCAACTATGATTTTTGCAATCAATGTTGCAACCTAGCTCTAATACCAATTTTGTTAAAATTGAAGAGCATGAAAAAAATTTCTATATCGTCAAATTTATGGATCCAAAGATCTTTAAATGGATATTATATGTGGAAAAACATGTCTTTTACATGGTGTATGATTAGATACAGTTTAATACCTCAAACAACTTCGACATCAACATCTAAACTAATGTGCTAGCTTTGAAGAGGCCAAACAAGTGGTACATCCAGATCAAACTGCTATTTAGCTTTGGAAAGCCTGTGCTCCTTTGCAAAACTACAAAGCTTAATGAGTGTATTATCTCTAGCCACTGAAGCTGCATGGTCTTGAAGCAATATATAGTGACGAACAACATAAACACCTAGCTGCAGCTTGGTCAGGCTTAAACAACACTCTAAGTTTTGACATGCTTATATGACTTATCTAAAATCACACTAATAGACAGATCCTATTAGAGAAATTAGTATAGATGAACCACCTAACCAAATCAAAACTTAGAGTATGCTGTTTAAACCAAACAATCCCACCACTCTGTAATATATAAAATTTGTACTCTGCAACAAAGCCAAGTGATGAATGTGCTTGTGCCCAGAGTTCCGCGTGTCACACTCCAAGTCGTGGGATGTGCAAGACACCTCCAAGGGATGCGTCCGTTCGCTTCGAGTGCCGTCCGTGGTAAATCCGACTGGTAGCGCTCTCGCAAATGCCTCTCCGATTGCTCCTGCGTTGGCTATTCCTACCAAAGAATCGGAAGCTGTTTCACATATTCTCTTGCCTCTTCATTCGGCATCTGATGCCTCTTCATTCGGCATAAAGAACTCCTCTGCTGCTATGCCAATACCCATAGACATCCACATTAATCTTTCTGCCTAGTAACGCTTGGCTAGAGTTGCGCCTTCTCTTGCTCCTGCGCCTGGGGCCGCCATAAGCCACTAGTATAAAAATCAAACAATTGTAAAGATACTTGTCTCTCTGGTGCTGCCGCTTCTTCTTCTTGCATCTGTCGGCCTGTTGTGGATGTGGTGCAAAAAGAGGCGCTCTGTATTAATGGCAGGCTTACCCACTTACGAGCTCACAGCAGAAACAACTCACAGATTCCAATACGATGAGCTTCGCATCGTCACAAAGAATTGCAGTCACAAGCTGGGTAGTGTGGGTTTCGGAGATGTTTACAAGGAATTTTTCTCTGACAACAGGATCGTAGCTGTTAAGAAGCTCTCAGGAAATTAAAGCAGAAAGAGAAAAATATTCAAACAGAAGTGATAATCATAGGCGCAATTCATTACCAGAATCTGTTTAGAGTACTTGGCTTCTGTGCAGGAGGAATCACAGGCTGCTTGTCTATCAGTACCTTGAAAATAGTTCCCTTAACAGATTTATTTTCAACAGCTATAAAAAGAAGACGTTAAGTTGGGGCAGACGCTTCTCCATCGCTGTGGGCACTGCGCGTGGACTGGCATACATTCACGAGGAGTGCAGAGATCAAAAAATGCATCCGATGTAAAACCAGCGAATATTCTGCTTGTTCGCGATTTAGCTGCAAAGCTGTCAAAATTTGGAACCGCTAAGCTTGTAGTGATGGATCAAGTAGAGTCCTAAGAGTGCAATAACAAAAATAAGTTAAATTTTTTTAATATATTGATAATAAAATATACAAATACATATACTAAAAAAACATATTTACACAATAACAATTTTTATGGTAACATTGTTTTTTTTTTCAAATAAGACTATTATTAATACAGAGTTCTACACATTTTTTTTCCTAAATAGTCATAAAAACAAGTAATAAAATATTAGATATTCTAGAGACTCTTTAACTTGCTTTTCAAGTTTCAAATCTTGACTTGCATAATGTGAAATGATCCATAATCTTGATTCAACAATATGACATGACTCATAATCTTGACTTGTATTCTATCACATGACCTATAATCTTGACTTCTATAATATGGTATGACTCATAATCTTGACTCATATAATATGGTATGACTCATAATCTTGACTTTTATTTTATCACATGATCCATAATCTTTACTTGTACAATATAACAAGACTCGTAATCTTGACTTATACTCTATCACATGAGATAATATTAACATTTATACAAGAAATCTTAAGGGGCAAGATAACATTTTCCAACACCTCCCCTTAATCTTGAATCGAGCATTGCTATGCATCTAATCTTGAATTGGTGACTCCAAGATTTTCTCTTGATTTTTCAAAATCTTCTTTAAATAAGGCTTGTGTGGATATGTTTACAAATTGGTCTAATGACCTACAAGACTCTAAAAATATTTTATCATTATTAACCAATTCTATAATGAAGTGATACTATTTATTAGTATGTTTACTCCTTTTATGAAAGATGTGAATTTTTATAAAGCTATTGTTTAATTATTCTCACAAAATATTTTTATTGGTCCTCCTTTCTCTTTTGAAAAATCTACTAACATTCTTCTTATCCATGCTACTTGACATGTTACCGATGTAGCTACCAAATATTCTACTTTTACTATATAGAAAGTTCCAATGGGTTGCTTTAGGAAGCCCCTGACACTACTCATGAACCTAGGTGAAGGATATATCATGTGTTACTCTTTCTATCATCAATGTTCCATGCCCAATCATTATATATGTGTAACCAATTAGGTCAAATTCATTAGATACATATTATAAAATATCATAATTTTAGTGACATTAGCATATCTTAATATTCTTTTTTCAATATGTTAATGAGTATCCTTTGGTGGCTCTATGAACCTTGAAAGTAATCTCCTTCCATAGATGATATCATGTCATGTGGCTTTCATGTACATCAAAATACCAACACATCTTTTGTATAAATTTGAATCTACATTGATTTTTTATATCTTCTTTGATCAATTATAATCCTTTGATGATTGATGTTGTTGATATCTTACATAATTCATCATTCTAAACATCTTCAAAATATCATTGACATATTTTGTTTGACAAATAAAAACTCTATTATTTGTTTGACTCACTTAAATTCCTAGAAAGTATTTGATCAATCCCAAATCAATCATCTCAGACTCTTTTTGTATTTTTTATTTTTTAAAAATCAATTTATAAGTTTCTTATAAATCTTAAATCATCCACATATAAGCACACAATAAAAAACTGGCCTTGATCATTCATTTTGATGTACAATATTTGTTCATTGCTACATTTGCTAAAGAGGTTCTTTATAAAACAAGAATCAATCCTAATGTACCAAGCTCTTGGAGCTTGTTTGAGTCCATAAAAAGCCTTAATCTATAAAGTTTGTGTTCTTAACTTGTAATTTCATAGCTTGATGTCTAATGCACATAAATTTCTTCATCTAGTACAACATTCAAAAATGTATATTGTTAAGATAACTCTATCTAGATCTATATCTAGTATAGCCACTAGAACAAAAAGTGACATTGTATTTGATTCTAAGTTGTTGTGAGAAACCCTTTGCAACCAACATTTCTTTATACTCTTCAAATTTTCTATCTATGTTGGATTTGGTCTTATAGACCCATTTTACTCCAATTACATTATTTCCTACTAGAAATTTAATAAGATCTCAAATGTGATTTTTCTTCATGGCATCAATTTTTTCATCCATGGATTTCCATCAATTTTTATTCTCAATTTCTTCCTCAATCAAATTTAGTAAATATTACAAAATCAAAAATCAAATCACTATCATGAGCATTTTGGTTTGCCTCATATATTTTCTATAAACTTCTCATCTTCTTCAACGTTGAAGAGAGGATTGGCGTGGTCCCTATTCTTATACTTGGTAGAGTGGAAGAAGATGGAACACAGATTCTACTAGAATTTGAAGGTTGATTTTCTCAATGGAATTCCACAAGTAGTTTATTTAAATTTGTAGCATTCTCATTAGATTCTTTGATCATTGTAGTTATTGTTGGTTTTATTCTTTGATCATTGTAGTTATTGTTGTCTGTTGGGATCTAGAATGTGACAAAATTCAAATTTTTCAGTCCTAAGGTGGGACTTATTCGCCACAGGTGGTGAATCAGTTCTCTCCAATTTTTTGAAAAATCAAGAGACAACTCTACAACACCAAATATGGAAATCACTGCTTGTCAAGTTGTTGAAGTCAATTATGTAGGAAATAGACAAAAGACCTTCTCCAAGCTTGAAATAAACTTCAGTTGACTTGAAGCACCTAGTTGACTTGTAAACCAATATTCAACACCAAAAAGCTTGTTAAATCTGCATACCAAAGGCTGCAAAGAAACATGCAATAGGGGGAGAATGGTTTAAGGTTAGTGAATAGGGGTTTTCCTTGGTTAAACCCCACTTTTGGTAATCAAACCCTTAATAAAATAATCAAATGTGAAGGAATGATAAACTAACAACATGTAAATGCTATCAACTTACCAAACCCTTGATTATGCAAGTCTAAAGTAATGTCAATGGCTACTTCAAAGTGCTTGAATAGTGCTTGAAAAGATGTTGTAAAATGCTTGAATGCTTGAATATGATGTATGAATGTTGGAGAATTGTAGGAGATGTAAAATGAGGTGAAAATCACTTATTTATACAGACTTGTGCCTTAGTTACCCATTCATACCTCATCACAGGCTGACATCAAGTGTTTTTGAATAAAATCCTGAAAGTAAATTTAAAATATTTTGAATTTGGGGCCAAGGGGGACTCATTCGCCACCCATGGCGAATGGGTCCCACCTAGGACCTGCAAATGTGTGTCGGGAAATATGTTGTATTTAATAATTTTTGTCAGGATAATACTAAAAAATACACTTAATTAAGCATATTAGAGCATAAAGGGGTCAAATAAAGCATGAAAAAGGGATAAATAGTGAAAATATTCCTAGAAAAGCATGAAATCTTGTTACAAGACTTTACAACACTTCAAAATAGGACTTGATTAGTGATGAAAAGGTTATTTTCAGGTGAATTGTAATTAATAGAGTATAGAATAATGTAGAAATGTCTTACACCACTTCACAACACCTTCACAAGATGTCATTATTTGAATTTTAGTAACTAAATAAGCATGTTCAAGCCATGTTACATCATAAAATTAGAGGAAAATATATCAAATACCATGAAATAAGACCTAAAAGGACATAAAAATGGCAGGAAGCCATTTTTCTATGGCACATTTAGCCCCCACTTTAGTGAGAGGATGAACCTGCTTCAAACTCACACTAAAGTAGCCATGAACATTGAGGGAAGGGTTCAAATGCACTTACACTAGCAAGATGGAATGGCAACAATCAAGAGGGATGATCAAGCCCCCAAGATGAAGATTCCATGGCAAACTAAGCATAAGAACAAAGGAACACACAAGTGTTGAAATGAATCAGATGAAGCTTCCATCATCAATCCAACTAGTTGTGGATTAGATCTAGGCTAATTGTTTGAAAAAGAGAATGTGTACTCACTCTAGGGCGACAGAACACAAGACGGTTTGCCAGGTGAGAAGGCCCAAATGTACTCACTCTAGGGGCCATGGAAGTAGCTGTCCATGGGGTGAGAAAGCCCTAAAAGGTAAGATACATATGCTAGTTGGTATGCACTCACAAACACAAAGGTGGATATGGGGAAAATTCATGCCGCTAGGTGGGCTTCCCGCTCAACCATATTAAAGTTACACCTGCTGATAACTTTAACAAGGTGCCACAAGGAAAAATTTCATGAAAAAAAAGAAAGATACCACAGTCATGCAAGTTGTGTTATGCAAGGTGGAAAAAGGTATAAAATGTAAAATGTAAAGTGTAAAAATGTAAAGTGTTAAGTGTAAAATGTTCAAAGGAGTCTTGTTCAGTTCATGCAAGGTCAGTCACTTAGGGAACATTGTGTCTAATGTATCTGGGAGAGGACCAATCAAATAATAGTATATTCACAACTTAGGGGATGCAGTGCGTCGCATCAGGCCACAAGAGGAATGTAATACACTGAGAAACATCACACTTATGAAGGACATCACACCCAATGTCATCCATAAAGTGATGAAAACATCATATAAACAACAAGGCTACACTAAGAACCAAGAATGTAAATGAATTGATGGTAATGTATGCCCCCCACTTTAAAGGAATTTCTACACATCGATCTGTGATCAATTACTTTAAAGTAGAGAATAAAAGAAAAAGAAAAAAAGAAAACAAGACATGAGAGACAACTTCGAAAGCCCTATGCCAAGTCATATGTTTCGAAGGTAGGCTGTGTCATGTCAAGGAAAAATGAAAAACATTGAAAGGGAGTTGCCCCCCATAAAAGAAAACACACCAAACACATAAGGGATCTATGGATTTGGGGTCAGTATGTTCATTGCTGCAATGTTTTTATGAAAGAGACTGAAACTATCATCATTCCCCAAAGCACATAGAACTGGAAGAATGACACAAAGAGAGCGAAAGAAAAATGAAAACAAAAGTTTGTTTTGGGTCAACATGGAAGAGACATTGTGGTCTCAAGGCCTAACTTTGTCCCCAAAAGGAAAACACAAGCGAAATGAAAATGAAAAGGCGAAAGAAAATGAAAAAGTTTTTGGGTCAACATGAAGGAGACATTTAATCTCAATGCCTTGCATCATCCCCAAAAAGGAAAATAGAAAACAAAAAGAGAAAAATAAAAAGACCTCATGGGTCAACATGGAAGAGATAGGGTATCTCTACACTTGTGTCATCCCGAAAAGGAAAACACAAAACAAAAAGAGAAAAAGACAAGGACCTTGTGGGTCAACATCCAAGAGACATAGGGCATCTCTACGCTTTGCGTCATTTCTAGAAGGAAAACACAAAAAAAAAGTGAAAAAGTGAAGAGCACAACATATAAAAGAATAGAGGTATGAATAGAAGAAGTGTACAAAGAGAGGGAACATCAAAAAAATGATACGAGGGAACATGATATGCACATGAAAAGGAAAATAAAATAAAAAGGCTAGTTAGGTGAATGCAAGTCAACCATCTAACAAGTCATCCGCCTCCCAATCATGTTTAGTATAATGCGAGGGCGGTTGACTATCTAAAGGAAGAATTGCAAGCGTTGAACTAGGAGTCATACTAGTTTCTTCTCTTGGTGGAGAGGTTATATCTTTTAAGCTCATTGCAGATGAAAATAAAGAGTTTAAATCGTTATGCACTTCTTCATCTATTTTTGGTATCATCGCATCATCATCACCATCATCAAGATTAATGATAGCGGGAGGACGAAGGGTGATTTCTAAGGATGGATGTATCAAAAGATGAGGTTGTTGGATGGATTCATTTTGTTGTGATTGTTGCACTAGACTATCATGTAGTGGGTCAGGACAAGGAGGGTGGTCATCTATTACTTTTGTCAAAGGTGGAGGTTGTTTTTCTTTATCTTCTTCTATTCGAGATTGACGAGCAAGGAGATGACGATGATGCCTTCGTTCCCTAGCATTGCGTTTCATTTAAAAAAAATTTGGAGTTGTTGAGGTGTAAGAGCGGATTGATTCATCATAGGTTCTTCTAATTCTGAAGAGGGAGAAGAAACCGAAGAGGATGGATCAACCATTTTCTCTTTGGCTTTATACACTTGTTTAAGGTGAGGAGGCATCATAGGAGTGGTTTCATTTTCCCCTGGTCATTTAAACGATGGCGGGGAAGTATCTAGGGGTGGTTGTTCAGGAGGTTGTGTTTTTTTCTCAATGTCAAACTCAAGTTGAAGCATGGTTTTCTCTATGATAAAAGGTGTGGAAGTGGATGGGGATGAATTAAGAAGCTCAGAAAATCCAGCTATCTTTTTGACTTTAAACTTTTGATAAGCTATGAAAAATAAGTTTGTTCGAGGGGTGATGGGTTCCATGGGTGTAGGCCAAAAGGATTCTAGTGAAAAATTACCTTTGAAAGATAAAGGATTAAAGCCACTATGGACTATGGTGACTATCTCATTGTCATGTGGAAACTTCAAACACTTGTGAACAACTGATGGGACTGCTTTCATTGAGCAAAGCCAAGGGTGGCCTAGCCGCAAATGAAATTGGTCAAATTGCGGAATAATTGAAAATTTTACCTCCAAAGTTTTAGGTCCTATCTATAAGGGTAGCACGATCTATTCAATCGTAGGGCATGCAAAATTAGTATGTGTTTTAATCCATGTATTTATTTTATTATATTCATCTTGATATAGATCATGTAATACTAGAAACTCCTCTATGATCACATTCTCACCACAAGTGGGATCTATTAATATCCCATTAGTGGGCTTATCATAGATTCTGCCAGCTATGTATAGAGGGCCACGAGGAAGCTTTTGTAGTATGTCTTTATCAGAAAAAGTGATATCAAGAGACTTAGTGGTTTGGCCCTTACGATGGATAACATCTATCATAGCCACTAGCTCATCCATAGGACTTTATGTAGTAACAGGGGGAGGTGTATCATGTTCATTGTTTGTATCAATGGTCATTACATCAATGGTTGAAGGTTCTCTAGCCTTGACAAATGAGGTAGTATGTTTAGGCATGGGATTAGTGAAAATTTGAAAATTCTAGTTAGGGGGTGCAACAGACTTATTGCCTTGATAATTAACATCCATAATCAATAGATGGCCTGAATTAATGAGGTCTTGAACTAAATTTTTTAGACACTTGCAATGATCTATTCCATATCCATTCTAGCGATGAAAATGACAATAAGTGTTAGGTTTGAAGGTGGGTGGTAATGGTTGGTTTGGATCAAGCAGTCGAATGGGTGGAAAAGTGAGTAGTCGTTGGTGGATTAATTGGTTCATTGTATTATGGAGGGTATCAGTTAGGGGAGTAAATTGTCTCTTCGAGTGCCCATAGACCTATAAGGAATCGTTGCTTTAATAGTTGCCACTTGATTTGGAACAGATTGGATTGGTTGCGGTTGAAGTTGAGGAGGCAGATTAAACTGTAAAAGCCTCTATTTGGTTTGCGTAAGTTTTGTGTGTTATGTTGATTTTGATTGTTGTGTTCAGGTTTGTCAGCTCAGTTAGAAGTGGATTTTGAATCACGACTTGAAACTGAGTTATGGTATTCACACAAGGTTGTTCATAAATGCATAAATGAAGGGAATTTCATCATTGTTAATTTATCTTGAAGGTGTGTGTGCAAGTTTTCTATAAACATCTTTTGCATATGTGCATCAAGAATCTTGGCATCAATTAGCATACATAGATTGGTATCATGAGATTAAATTCATTACTTTTCCATTTGTGTTTTGTCTACATCACATGAGGTTAGCCATTGTCTTTTTAGGTGTCATATGAACTTGAAAGTGACTAATGAAATCATCCACCAATTCATTGAAAGAATAGATGGAATGATTAGACAAGTTGGAAAACCACTCTAAGGCAATATTTTTCAAGGTCCTTGGAAATAGTTTGGCTAACAATTTATCATCAAGGAAAAAGTCACTACACAAAGATGTATAAGCATTAACATGGTTGACAGGGTCTCCTTTTCCTCCATATTTCTCAAACTGAGGCATTTCTATCCCTTGTGGCATCGGTGTACGTAATATTTCTAATGATAAAGGGCTACTACGAACATGATATGTAGGTGGAGCAGATTGACCTTGGCTAATGGTGGAAAGTTGATGATGCATGGATGAAACGGTGGTAAGGAGTTGTGTAAGAAGGAGATCGGGGTATGTGGGATGAGGTGGAAGGGAAAATGGTGATGGAGTATAGGTGATGTGAGGGGAAGTGAAAGGAATACTATGGGGTGTGAAGGTGGTGGAAGGGACTTGCGATGCCACAAGAGAAGTAGGAATACTAGTGGAAATCAGGAAAGAGATAGCCACATAATTAACTTGACGCATAGACGTATGGACATGTGGATTGGTATAAGTTGGTATGGAAGATATGGTTGAAGGGGGCGGAACTTGAGGTCCTCCTTGGCTTATAGGAATGTTTACAGATTGGATATTAGAAGAAGCATGATTATTGTAAATCTCGACAATATTCATCACTTGCAAGCCATCACTTTCAATTAAACGATGAAGGTTTTCAATGGCACGTATGGCAATGGTGGAAATGTTTTCAAGTGACAAGTCTTGTTGTAAATGTGCAAAA
Source organism: Sequoia sempervirens (assembly GCA_007258455.2). Taxonomy (NCBI): domain Eukaryota; kingdom Viridiplantae; phylum Streptophyta; class Pinopsida; order Cupressales; family Cupressaceae; genus Sequoia; species Sequoia sempervirens. Next base: position 172,523,266 of record VDFB02193867.1, read on the forward strand.
TCCTCATGAATATTAATGACCTTTTCTTGCGGGAGGGAGTTGTTTCGGTTGTCAACATTCATTGGATGGAAAGGTGAAGGCATAGAAGTGGTATTATCAAGGCCTAATGCACCATTGTCCATACTAGGAGTAAGAGCTTGTGAGATCCCAAGGTCCACAACGAAAGTCCTATCATGGGAGGCCATGAGTCTAGAACTTCTTCTCACTAGAGTATTATCAATGAGGCACCAAACACTCATACAAGTACCACAAAGGAGGGGTGAATGCAAATGCAAACTAATCTAAGAGTCTGAAATGCAAATAACAGAAATGCTGCTAACTATAACTGAGATCTAACTACAGAAAATAGAAATGCAGACAAATGCCAAAAAATGCTAAAAATGTTGTTTAACAAGTGCAGAGGGACTGATTCACCCTAGGTGGAGAATGAGTCCCAGTATGATGTTTTTGTGTGTTTTTCAGAAATTTTAATGTGATTTTAATATTCTACATAATGCAATCAAATATGTAAAATGCATATTTTTACTTTTTTCAATGAGATGCAATGCAAAAATGAAATCTAAATGAAGTTTTCACTAATGCAAGATAAAATGTCCTAAAATGCAAAAAAAAAACAACATACTAATTGAATGTTAATGAAAAAGTAAGCTAGGATGCAATATGTAAATTAAATCAAAAATGTAAAGTGCTCAAAAGTCAGGTTCACCAAAATGAAGCATTGAATTTTGGCTCCTATGGACAACTCTTGCTCTTCTAGGGTATTTCACCTAAAAGGAGAGAGATAGGAGAAAAAATGCTAATGGTTCATTCAAATTATGCAATGTGTGATGTTATTTAATCTAAATGAAGTTAACTAAATGCAATTGACTAATCTAAATGAATGAAAATGAATGCAAAAGTGAAATTTAAGCTATTTTTGAAAACACATTGTGTAATGCGACAATGATCTAAATGAAGAAAATATGCAGAATAGAAATAAAAGGGATGAATCTGTGTGCACCTGGGTGAAGTATGATGAATATGGAATGTTGTGGATGCTGGCTGAAATCACTAATTTTTCACAGTGGGACTCATTTGCCCAAGGTGGCGAATTAGTCCTCCTCCTAGTGAAAAACTGTTGGAAACAAGTTTTTGTCTGTCGGGATCCAGAATCTAAAAAAATTCAGATTTCCAGTCCTAAGGTGGGACTCATTTTCCACATGTGGTGAATCATTCCTCTCCCAAATTTATGAAAAATCAAGATACAACTCTACAACACCAAATCTGGAAATCACTGCTTGTTGGGTTGCCGAAGTCAATTCTGCAGGAAACAGACAGAAAACCTTCTCCAAGATTGAAATAGACTTGAGTTGACTTGAATCACCTAGTTTAAGTGTAAACCAATCTTCAACACCAAAAATCTTGTCAAATTTTCATACCAAAGGTTGCAAACAAACATGCAATAGGGGAAAAATGGTTTAAGGTTAGTGAATAGGGGTTTTCCTTGGTCAAACCCCACTTTTGGTAATCAAACCCTTAATAAAATAATGAAATGTGAAGGAATGATAAAATAACATGTAAATGCTATCAACTTACCAAACCCTTGATGATCCAAGTCTGAAGTAATGTCAATGGCTACTTCAAAGTGCTTGAATAGTGCTTGAAAAGATGTAAAATGCTTGAATTCTTGAATATGATGTATGAATGTTGGAGAATTGTAGGAGATGTAAAATGAGGTGAAAATAACTTATTTATACACAATTGTGCCTTAGTTACTCGTTAATACCTCATCATAGGGCGACATCAAGTGTTTTTGAATAAAATCCCAAAAGAAAATTTAAAATATTTTAAATTTGGGGCCAAGGGGGACAGATTCACCACCCATGGTAAATTGGTTCCACCTAGGACCTGAAAATGTGTCAGGAAATATGTTGTATTTAATGTTGTTTGTCGGGATAATACTCAAAAATAAACTTAATTAAGCATATGAGAGAATAAAGGGATCAAATAAAGCATGAAAAAGGGATAAATAGTGAAAATATATCTAGAAAAGTGTGAAAGCTTGTTACAAGACTTTACAACACTTCAAAATAGGACTTGATTAGTGATGAAAAGGTGATTTTAGGTGAATTGTAATTAATAGAGTCTAGAAGAATGTAGAAATGTCTTACAACACTCCACAACACCTTCACAAGACATCATTATTTGAATTTTAGTACCTAAATAAGCATGTTCAAGCCATGTTACATCATAAAATCAAAGAAAAATATATCAAATACAATGAAACAAGACCTAAAACGCCATAAAAATGACAAGGGGCCTTTTTTTATAGCACAATTTGATTCCATACTCCATATTCAAAATCCATAATTTTTCACAACTACACAACCATAAGTAGTACAATCAAATATAATTCTAGAAACCTGGTGCAACACACATAATCAAATTGTGCCTTGCTACTGAGTTTCCAAAGAAGGAAAATTGGCGCACCAAGGAAAATGGTTCGACAAGGATCAATAATTGTATCTTTTATCAACTATAAACTATTGAGTACGATAAATTGAGTCTTTATTTGAACCCACGATGGTCTTTCCTTACCTACCCTAGTTCTATTACCCTTGTTGTTCAAGTAGGACATAAATGCATGGAAATTTCTTTCTTTTTAATCCCTAGTTCTAATAGCTTCCATGTAAAGCTAAGCCACCTAAGGTTCAACCTTCTATGAAAATGATAATTTACATCATACATAAGTGTTTAAAGTCCTCACATAATAGAGTTGTTTACATAATTCACCATAAAGAACTTTAATTGCTCTCCTTACAAGGGAAGTTTTCCCTTAATTAATTTTGGTCAACACCCATAGGACATATTCAACCCCACAATGAAGTCATATTCAAGTCTTAGCAAAAGGTCAATGTAAGTCATCTAGTATCCTTGTATGTTGGTCCTTCTTCATCCTAACATGGATGAACCCAAATCAATAGAAGATACATTAGGTATGAATGATGTAGAATCCTAGAAGATTTTTATGGATGAAGAAATGGAAGCTTTCAAGAAAAAGAATGATACATGGGATCTTGTACCATTGCTTGAAGGACGAAAACTTGTTGGTTACAAATGGGTGTTCAAGAAAAAGATTGGTTTAGATGGAAGTATTGAGAAATACAAAGCAAGGTTGGTTGCAAAAGGTTACTCTCAAGTTAAGGGTGTTGATTATGGTGAGATAGTTTCTCCTATTGCAAAAATGACGTCCATTAGATTTTTAATTTTTATTGTTGTTGCTTATGATTTAGAGGTTAAGCAATGGATGTGAAAACTACCTTCCTTCATGGTGACTTTGAGGAGGATATTTATATGACACGACCAAAGCACTACATGGTGAAAGGTAAAAGTAAATTGGTTTGCAAATTATTGAAGAATTCTTTATATGGCCTAAAACAAATTCCTAAGATGTGGTACCAAAAATTTGACACATATGTGTTGAGTTTTGGATTTGAGTGTTCTAAATCAAATCATTGTGTTCATTATAAAACTGACGGTGATTGTTTCTTGTTTATTGCATTATATATTGATGATATGTTATTTATTGGTCTAGAGGGAAAGGTATGATTTCAAAAATGAAAGCTCAACTTGCTACTAAATTTGAAATGAAAGATCTTGGTGTAGCTAAACACATTCTTGGGATGGAAATTAAAAGAGATGGAATGAACAGAAAGCTATGGCTTGGCCAAAGTAAGTATGTCAACTCAATTTTATAGAGGTTTGATATGTAGGTTTGTAGACCATTGTTTGTTCCTGTTTAAGTTAGAAGAAAATTATCTATTTTATATTTTCCAACGTCTCCATCAAAGATGGAAGACATGAGTAGAGTGCACTTGGAATTTTGATGTATGCTATGGTTTGTATTAGACTAGACATTGCCCAAGTAGTGGAGTGCTTTCCAGATATATGTATAATCCTGGTAGAGTTCATTGGGATGTAGTTAAAAGAGTCTTTAGATATTTGCGCAGTACCTCATATTATTCCTTATGTTATCATAGTAATATGACTGAAGATGAGATTTCCATTGATATTCATGGTTATATGGATTTAGACAGGGCAGGTGATGTTGATAGCAAAAGATCCACCAATGCTTATGTGTTTACTTTATTCGGTGGTGCAATTAGTTGGATGAGTAAGCGACAAGTTGTGGTTGCCTCATCCACTACTAAAGCAGAGTATATGACAGCTACTCATACTTATAAAGAAGCCATTTGGCTTAAGATACTATGTTAAAATATTGGAATAAAACAAGCTGTAGTGATAATTTATTGTGATATTCAGAGTGTGATATGTCTAGCCAGGAACCCAACATTTCATGCCAGGACCAAGCACATTGATGTACAGTATCATTTTGTTAGAGATATGGTCAAAGATGGCAAGGTGAAGTTGGTTAAGGTAGAGACTTTGATGAATGTTGTTAATTATTTAACTAAGCCTATGAGCACATAGAAGTTCAGATGGTGTTCATGGATTATAGGCCTTTTGGCCCCTAGCAATTAAGAGATGATGATGAAACCCTTCCGTTGTCATTGAAAGGTGTTTGACAAGTGGGACATTTCTTGAGAAAATGTGTCTCAGCCTTTTAATTACATAAGGTACTATTGATACATAAGGTATTGTTTAGTTGATGATGATGGGGGGTTGTGGGGGGATCCCCCCCACGAGGGATCCAAGGGGATCATCCCCTCAATTGGGGTTCCAGGGGTAGCATGCTCCGATGGGGGTTTGGGGGCAGCGCCATCGAAGGAAAAATTTTATATACACTTTATTACTGTAAAGTTGGATCATTCATCATTATGTCTCATATCTGATGGACGATATTTTATTAGCTTGACTTTCCCGAGAAGGAAACCCTATTTTATGAGGGTGTTGCATTATGACTATGTATTGCAATGTATTATGAGATTCTGATAGTGGTTGTGTTGCCTCTGGATCTCAGAGTGGTGATAGTCTTATGAGATGCTTTCTCTAAAATTATATTGTAATCTTTGTGATTTTTGAATAATATATTAGGTGGCCTTTGTAGTGTGGGGTTTTTCTCCTGAAAGGGTTTTCCCCAAGTAAATCATTGTGTTGTGGTATGCATGATATTTATGTCTATTTATGTTTAAGTTTATGTAACTATTAAAGATCTATAAATTTTTTGTAGTATTATCCTCTCAAGATTAGTCTAGGAAGTTGTTCTGCTACCTTCTAAACTTTCTTACAATATTGTTGTTTCAAGTTTGAATTGGCATTATTAGGTTGATTTTCTATTTTTAGTTTTTCTCCCAAAAGTGTTGTTTGAATTTGACCCCCATCCTCGAAGCATAAGGAGATTTGAAGATTCTCACATTAAGTTGATTCACCTAAGGTTTGTTAGTCAATTCTTCGCAGAGATCCCATTTCCTAATGAAATAAAGGAAAATAGGTTCATCATCCCACATATTTGATCTAAATCCTATTTTCCTATGTTTCAATATTAAAAGTTAGTTTCACACATCAAGGAAATCCTTAATTTCAAAATGGTCATTCACCTCAAGAAAATACATAATATCAAACTATTTTTACACCTCAAGGAAATCCACAATACCAAAATGGTCCTTTCCCTCAAGGTAATTAACAATTTCAAAAGAGTTCGTATGACATGGATGTTCCTCCACACTAAGATCAGATTTTTTGCAACATGTATAATCCAAACGTTCCACCCATGTACTTACCCTCACAGATTTAAATGCTAAATCAAAATATTCAATACATTGAAATGGGGAAAAAATAAGAATTCATATATGGTTCAATATCTACACCCATACCCATTTGATAAAACATTACAATGATACAATTTCCTCCAAAATTTGAAATACCAAAGTTCAAAAAATACAAAGGATGTGGCAATTCAGAGGAACATATTAGACAATTATACATCGTATGCATGGAATTTTCATACAATGATTCATATCTTATGCATCTCTTCCCAAGAAGCTTGGGAGGGCAATCCATAGAGTGGTTCTCACACTTACCCTAAGGAATCAAAACTTTCCAAGAGATAATAGATCAATTTGTAGCACACTTTTCCTACAGCATTAACATAGGCGTAACCTTGGAAGAACTATATACCCTTAAATAGAACAAGGGAGAATTGTATGTTGACACAAGGAAAGCAAGTGTAAATGGCTCATGCTTGAGGAACAACAAGTAGAAATTATTATAGGAAACTTAGACACAAAATTAGCCTTTCAACTAAGAATGCAATGTGCAGCAATATTTGAAGAACTCATATCCAAAGGCCTTAACATTGAGAGGGCCCTTGTTGTGAAGGGATCCATGCAAACTTATAACCAACCATCTAGTTACAGCACCAATCACTAATTTTGGGCCAAAAATAAGAATGTTACTAATGACAGTGAGGTGGACGCAAAGGTTGTTATCAGGGCAACATCGAACTCATACACATAGGAAAACAGACAAAAAAATGTCCAAAATGTCAATCCTTTACGAGGACCACGACCAAGACAAAAAAATACTCCTCGGTGACAATTCACTCCCTTAGAGCAACCTATTAAAACAATGCTAAATAAATTGATTCAATAATAACACTTTAAACTTCTTGATTACCACAATTATCCTGAATCTGAAGTAAAACCATCATGGAACAATGAAAAGGATTTTTTCCAATACCATCACACAAAAGGTCATAAAATAAAACAATTATCAAACTAAAACATCTCATCCAAAACCTTATTGATTAAGGAGAAGTCAATGTTAATCAAAAGTCGAGGAATGAAGATTTAGGAATCTATAAAAATCTAATGCCCGATCATGGGAAGACAAAATATTTTGAAAATACACCAAGATATACCAATGTAAATCATACCTACGATAATGTAGGAGGACATATCCTTACTACTAATTCATCATAAGATGAAGAATTCAACATGTATCAAGACACTTTCTTAGTGCATAATCAAGATCAATCAACAGTGTCTAGCAATGTTTCATATCAAAATGGCATTAAATATGTCTCAAATTGCAACATAACTCCCTCATATGACTTCATGATTAGGCATATTGAAGAAGTTCAAAAGCAAAAAGAATCCCCCATCACCTCATTTGAAACTATTAAAGCTAGCAAAGAGTCTTTCACCCATACTATACCATCCACCTAAGTCATGTCAAGATGACAATCCTAAGTATAAAAAAAATTGTTCTAAATCAATTCAAGATCAAGATCTTATATCTTTAAATCATTATCATGATCTACATAGTATTTCCAATTTGTTTGTGACAGTTTGTCTGACATAAGCCAAGATGAAGAGCTCACTACCCTAAAATACTTTCATGACTTAATGAATATCTTCCAATTCATCCAATATTTCAAAAATGACGATCATTTCCCTACCCATGAGATGCTTCCTTTTGATGGACATGTAGATGATCTTCATCCAAAACAAGAGTATCCTACTCTTGAAATTCGTACCAATGACCAAGAAATGGTGGAATTTAAATATATTCAAGGTGACCTCCAAAGAATGAATCATGAGGAAGACTCTAACATGGATTAGTAATCACAAGCATCTATTGAAAAATAATTAGAATGTAAGGATTCACAACAGAGCATAGAAGAAGTAACATCATGTTTCCAGGACATATTATTCAATGGTAGTTTTTCAATAGATGTAGTATTACGTCAAAGGATTAGGCCTACATAAACACGATATCTTGGAATTGGAAAAAAAAAAGTGGTATCAAAGTCAAGCTAGGATCCCCAATCACCATTAGTGTGGATTAAGTGGGGTATTGGAAATAAGCCACACCTAGATCGATGAAGGGCTGGCCAAAGAGGGGTCAATAACTCAATTTGTAGAGCACTCTAGCAGCAAATGGAAGGTCCTAATTTTGAGTCCTAGTTGGTCCATATAAGTTATAGCTCAATAGTTCAACTATGGCTCAACCTCAACCATACAAGTTGGTATGGTTCAACCCTTGCAACTATGAACTTACGAGTGTCATACAACAATTTTGCATATGTCATACATCCTTTCAAGATAAGATAATTTGTGATGTTGTACCTTTAGATGCTTGTTAGTTATTCTTTGACATAGGCACCAAGGTATAAACAAAAATAATCTAAGGTGTATTATTATGCTTATGAACTTAGTATGATTTTAAGATTTCAAAAAATAATTCTTGCCTCATATAATGTCACTCCAACTCGTGCATGAATTTGATTCCATACTCCATATTCAAAATCCATAATTTTTCACAACTACACAACCATAAGCAATACAATCAAATCTAATTCTAGAAACACAACACACATAATCAATTTGTGCCTTGCTACTAAGTTTCCAAAGAAGGAAAATTGGCTCACCAAGGAAAATGGTTCAACAAGGATCAACAATCGTATCTTTTATCAACTATAAATTGATGAGTATGATAAATTGAGTCTTTATTTGAACTCACAATGGTCTTTCTTTACCTACCCTATTTCGATTACCCTTGTTGTTCAACTAGGACATAAATGCATGGACATTTCTTTCTTTGTAATCCCTAGTTCTAATAGCTTCCATGTAAAGCTAAGCCGCCTAAGGTTCAACTTTCTATGAAAATGATATCTAATTTCCATCATACATAAGTGTTCAAAGTCCTCACATAATAGAGTTGTTTACATAATCCACCATAAAGAACTTTAGTTGCTCTTCGTACAGGGGAAGTTTTCCCTTAATTAATTTTGGCCAACACCCATAGGACCTCTTCAGCCCCACTTGTATGAAGTCATATTCAAGTCTTAGCAAAAGGTCAATGTGAGTCATCTAGCATCCTTCTCTGTTGGTCTTTCTTCATCCTCTTCTATGGCCACTTTGCCTTTAGCCCCTTATTCTTTCGTGATTTCTACCATTCCTCCACCTACCCCCTAAGTGGGTAGAGGAAAGCAATCATTATTAGGGCACTCTCACATTCCCCCTTGTCTCAGAACTTCCTATTCTCTCTGAGATCCCCAATATTACCCCCTTAGATGACTTATCACTTGTATGCATATTTGTCTATCATTCACATTCATCTTAGATGACTCATTATTATTCCTATATTGTTTATATATAAATTATGTCACACTTTATTTAATATTAAGTCCTAATAACTTCAATCATATGCCCCTCGGTTATCTTTGGAGAGACACATTTTTTCATATAAAATTTATATAAAAAAACATTAAAAAAATTCATTTAGAATTTAATTTTCATAATTTCAATTATATGTCCCAACTCATTATCATTAAAAAAATTCATTTACTCTTGTACAATTAAGATATAAAATATACTACATTCTAAAGTAAGATTTTATTTCAACAATTTCAATATATCCACTTATTACAGGTTAATTTATCATTATAATTTGATTATTCATCCTAAGCTAACTTGTGGAAGAGGAGGAGGAGAAGAGTGATCATCGTGACTCATCCTCGTCACTTGGAGAAGCCCAATAGCGAGGAAAACCCAAATGCCTATGCCTAATATTTTCATCACTACCCCAAACTGTATACGACACTTGGTACACAGATTGTGCATATATATTCCGGGTCCTCGCCAATGGCAGAATAAATGGGCCAGGGTTTTCCCACCGAACAAACACAGCGTCGTTTGGATGGGGATACTGAGGATATTTTTTCTCACAAGTTACCACGTATATTGATACAGCCAAATGCTCCCGTCCACTAGGGGATGGACGCGTTTGATGTATGTCGGGCTCGAAGCTGCGAACTGCCGATCTCAACATGACTATCATTGCTTCTCCCGTCTCTTCAAACTCCGTTAATTGAGGAACACCTCCTGCCATTTCACTTTTATATTCACTCACATTCACCCACCCCATTCGGCGAAACGCTGCTTCGTAGGGTGCTACTCTTTTCAGACTTTGTGATGATGTCTGGATTGCGTGGAGTGACAAAATATAAGACCAGAAGTCATCCTTGTGAATCCCTTCATGCTTCTCAACAATTTCCAGCGGTATAACATTAATATCCCTCATCATTGTCCTCGCCATCTTCACTTTTGCTTGCTTGCTTTGTTTTCTCATCAATCACTCAATGCTATGTATACTAGCTGCATCTCTCCGTGCCCCTTCGCTCAAGAGTCATCTCATTTTTTCTCAACCACTACTAAATTTAAGCTTTTTGTTATTTATATTTATATTGCTAATTATATTGCATTGCATTGCACTAAACATACTTCATAGTGCATAAGTAATAAGTAAATGCTAACAATTTACAATATACAATGAAACAAAATGGCATCTGCATATGCAAAGGAAAGCACAAAAGTGCATCTAACAATAGACAAACTCAAAAGAAGTATCTCAAATAAAAAATAACATAAGTCTATATAATTTTTTTCAAGAAGCATATTGGTCAATATTTTTATCATTTTGTCTTGCTTTTCATACTAGTTATGACAATGAAAATGAAAAGAGTGATAATTAGGAAACATGTATACTTGAAAGAAAATTTATCACAAATAAGGAGCTAAATTTCATTAATATAGGCAATAGAGAGGTGTCAAAATTTAACAAATATTTTATTTACCATCATATTGTTTTGTAAAATTACTATTTTCTTTTTCTAACTGCCATAACCAGTATGACATAATTACAGTAACAATGTTTCCTAACCATCGCTATAATTATCAACAAAGATAATATTTCCTAATATTTTGCATATTGTGTAAGAATATCCACAATAATTTTACAAATTAATATGCAAAATATAGGAATAACTCATTGGCATGAATCTTACTAAATCTTAGTGTTTATTAATCAATTATGTTATTGTTCCATATACAAACTATAGGAAAAATAGTTCCCATGTTCTTGGATTTAGCTACAAGGAAAACCTTTTCAATGTAATTATAATTTAACGATTTATTTTGTTGTTGATTATTGCAGTGAGGAAATGAAAAAGAATGATGACTATAAAACATTTGTATTATACAAGAAAATCTATTACAAATAAGGATCTAAATTTTATAAAAATAGGTGGCAAGGAGATGCCAAATTTTAACAAAGATTTTTTTATTATAATATTTTGTAAAATTGTTTTTTTCTTTTTCTAACAACCATAATCAATATGACATAATTATAGTGATAGTGTTTCCTGGTCATTACTGTAATTATTAACAATTATAATGTTTTCTAATATTTTGCACTTTGTATTGGAATATCCAAAATAATTTTACAAAACAATATGCAAAATATAAGAATAACTCATTGACATGAATCTTACTAAATCTTAATATTTATTGATTGATTATGTTGTTTCATATGAAAAATATAGGAAAAAAAGTTCCCATGTTCTTTACTTTAGCTAAAAAATAACTTTTGTCAATCTACTTATGATTAATAGTAAATACTAAATAATCTATTGGAGAGGCTTGCATTCTAGATAAGGCACCTTAAGGCTTAAAGAACAAAAATTGTTATTCTTCCCTACAATTTGCAAATGCATCAACCTTATTGTTCTTCCTTACAAACCAAAAATGTGTTGACTTCATTGTTCTTCCTTAGGCTACAAATGCATCACCCTCCCATGCTTATCACAATGATTATGACTTCTAACTCTAATTTCTACAAACTCTTTGAAAACAAAATGGCAAATATGTCGCACAAAAACATCTATAAATTCTAATTACGAGCTTAAAAGTGTTAAAATTGTGTGGGTAAATCACACGGATAAAGCAAGTGATTTTTCCCTATTTTAACATGTTTACAAACCCAAAACTCATTGAAAATCGCAAGTCAATAATTTTGCTAAAAAACACAGTTTAGGGGGGGGAGGGGTGAACAAACCTACCAATTTTTTATTTTTGCGATTAATCACAATTTTTTTTGTAATTTTTTCTTCTATGATATTGATAATAAGACATGCTTAATAATCCCTTCCTAAATTTCAAGAACTCCATATGAAATGAGGAAAAGAATACTACAAATTATAATTTGCAATGCATTAAAGTGTCATTACACTTATCAAATTCTTATTACATTCACAAGTAAATGTGGTGAGAGAAAACCCTAAGCTAGGAAGAACATATTACTTTTCTTCACTTAGAAATCTTCTTGAATATCTACGACTAGCCAAGGAGACATCCAATAACAAATATCTATTTCACGATAGCTACTTCTTTATAACTTGGGGGTGATCCCACAATAGTGGTTTACAATTTTTGGCCAAACTGGACACTGAAATTATTATTTTTAACTAAATCTTCACATTCGGGCACCTATAGCGGCTAAACCGTGAGGAATTTGAAGATGATGCAAACTAGAGTCTCATCATATTTTGTCTGTATATTCTAAAAATATTTTTTTCAAAATTTTTGGAATCAGATTGCACTTCTTTTCCCATCTCCCACGAAAACTGGATTTTTTCATAAAACAACATTTTAAAAAAGTGATGCACACTGTATAATGCATAAATTTTTTTCCATGAAGGATAAAAATCTAAGTCTTTCAAATTTAGATTTGTAACTCTGATATCTAGTGCTTCCACTTGGTTAGAAATTTTTTTATTGAATATTTTTTCTTTAATCAAGTTTCAAAGTCAAACCAATTACAATTCAGACATAGCGCGACCGTATAATGCGTAACTTTTTTTGAATTTATCGAAATTCAATTAATTTTTTTGTTGGATCAAGGACTTCAATATCTGGTGCACTCATATTTTCAAAAAAAAAATTGATAATCTGCTATTTTTCCATGTGTGCAGAACAAAGACCTTCATTTTCGATGAAAAACCTATGTTTAATAAAACTAAAAAAACAAAGACATAATGAAACCAAAACAAATTAAAATTATATTTGTTGGATAGCTCATTCTGAGGACTACCTGATTCTAGTTTGGTTTTTGAAGAATCCTCCATTTTCATCCTTAAACCAACCTTCGAAGCGTAAAAAATTAGGTTTTGTTTGTGTTTGAGGGGGAGAATCAGGGTTTAGGGGGGTTCGCTCGAACCCTGGTTTGAGTGAACCACCTTGATTACATGTATTTTGATTTTTTTTGGGTGGAAAAAGCATTGAATGGGTTCGCTCAAACCCTAGTTTGAGCGAATGCATTTTTGGTTCATGTGAACCTTCAAGTTCGTACGAACCCTCAAAATCAAAAAAATTGCCATGGGGTCATTTTTTCTCAATTTTCCTTCCTCCATCAAATTGTAAACCACTATTGTGGCTTCACCCTTGGAAATGTGTTGATCTAATGGTGAGTCCAGGCATGCAAGGATTGAATCCTTGGATCTTTCTCAATGCTATAGTCACATGGAAATGGTAAAATGATCAACCTTTAACATAAAGGAGGGGTAAAAATTTTATTAATCCAAGAAGAAGTACAAAGCAAGGGCATTACATAGCCCTATCAATCTCCACCAAGTGATCCAATTGTTGAGAGAGATCGGGGGGTAATTGACCCCGATCCACCAAATTCAAATCATGAATATGATTAGAAGCCCATTTAGCCAAACAATCAGCAACACCATTCCATTCTCTAGGAATATGAGTGAAAGTAGCAAACGCCAAAGAAGCACAAAGGTTGAGAATCTGTTCAACAATCAAAGTCAATTTCTAGCTAACATTATCTAAATTCTGCCTATTCAACAAGTTCGCCACTCCAATTGACTTCCACACTCCACAACCGATAAAATGGTTTGAGCCTCCATTGAATTATTAGTATGAAGACCCTTATAAACAGAGAAGATAAATTGAACATCTCCTGAGCTATCCTGACCAACACCACCAATTCCAGCATGACCAAGGTTTCCTCAAGAAGAGCCATTCATGTTGATTTTTAAGACTCCCTAAGGTGGAGGAGACCATCGCCCCTCCCTATTCACCTTTGGAGTAGGATGTCTACATCTGTTGTGCATGAGTTGTCATTGTTGAGGAGGAAGATGAAGGTGATTACAACAACCAACACCACAAGGATCCACTGATTCTATCATATCACACTTAGCCACAATAGTCTCTCCCAAAGAATGCAAAATCTTCCACCACAAGCGAGGAGTCGCCAACATCACATCCTGAAAAATATGACGATTCCTCTCCAATCAAAGGTTCTAGATAATAAAGGATGGACCAAGAGCCCAAGTAGCTTGAAGAAAGGAAGTAGAAACAAGGGCCCTACCCCACCGATCCACGAACTTAGCCAATGAGGAAACATGCCAACATGGTGTATTCCACACCCTCCACCAAAGATACCAAATCTCCCTAGCATAGGAACATTGGAAGAAGAGATGAGAGACATTCTCCTCATAGTTACGACACAAAACACACATTGAAGGGCCTTGGAAACCATGATTACATAAATTATCCCAAGTAAGACACCAGTTTTGAGCCACTAACCACATGAAGAAATTGCACTTGGGCCACGACAGCTTGTGCCAAACTTGCTTCCACCAAGGGACCTCAATATCCCCAAACAACTGCCTACCAAGCTGCTTATAACCAGCAAACACAGAGTACTTCTCGAACAAATCAGAACCATCCCAAGCCAAGACATCAGGTCCTTTCAAAGAATTACAAGCACGGGAAGCCAGAAGTTGAAGCAGCTCATGCCTATCCCCCTTAGACCCCCCAGGAGGCCACTCAGATTGATGCTTCCAACGAAAGCTTTCAATCGATCCACAATGCTATGCAACCTTATAATGTGCAACGGTATCCCAGCCAGTCGTAGTAAAAACATCACAAAGGGATTGGAGATGAGGAAAATTAGAGAGAATAAGTGGGTGACCATCCCAAGAATCTAGCCAAAAAAGAGCATGTGACCCGGAATGACAGATCAAAAAAAATGCACGCTTAATCAAATGTGCCCCAACTTTCAATATATGCCAAATCATAGAACCACTCCCCTCCAGAGGACAGCGAGAAACCTCAAAAGAAGAAACGCCCCTAATATATTTATAGTTGAGAATATGGGACCATAACTAGTGTTGATTGGTACACCAACACTAGTAAATCTTAGAAGAACTTTCCCATTCAAAATAGCAAAGTGTAAACCAAGGCCACCCTCCTGCTTTGGTCTACACATAGATTCCCACCTAACAAGGCTCCACTTAGTAGACAACAAGTTACCACTCCAAATAAATTGATGTGTGACAGCATCAAACTCCTTAAGGAAATACATAGGGGTCACTTGAACAAAGCATTTGTAGATGGGAAGGACCTAGATAACAGACTTGAGAAGAGTCACTCTAGTAGCAGTAGACAACCACTGATGAGTCCAATGAGTTACCTTTCGCTACAGTTTATCAAGCAACATCTGCTAGGAGGACCTGGGCAGACAACCAACAACAAGAGGAATACCCAAATAAACAAAGGGAAGAGACCCTATTTGAAATCACAAAATAGTTGCAATCCGTCGTTGGATAGCCTAAGGAGTATTAAAGAAGAAAATAGAAGACTTATGCTCATTGACTTTCTGACCCGAAGCAGCAAGGTAGATATCCAAAGCTTTCCTAAAGGATTCAGCTTCCTGAATACGAGCCAACCCCATAAGAGAGGTGTCATCTACAAACTAGAGATGAGAAAGTGTTGGCAGATGCAAACCCCACTACCAACCATGAATCAAGCCTTGAGAAACCCAAAATTTAAGAAACTAACCCAGCCCCTCTGCCATTATAATAAATAGATAAGGAGATAGCGGATCCCCCTGATGAAGGCCCCTGGTAGCACCAAAAAGCTCTGAAGGTTCACCATTTGAACATAATAACCGAAAATGAGGAAGAACTCACACAACTCAAAGTCCAACTCATCCAATCAAAAGAAAAAACAAAGGCCAACAGAATCTTCTATAGAAAACTCCATTTAACTCTGGTGTAAGCTTTGGCCATATCCAACTTGATGAACATAGACCTATCCTTAGAGGTCGCCATGGAATGAATGACCTCAGAGGCTACCACCACCCCAACCAGAATTTGACATCCCAACACAAAGCCTTCTTGCTCCTCAAAAATAACAACAGGCAGGCAAGGTTTAAGCCTCTCAGCAATCAATTTCGTAATAATCTTATACACTGCATTATAGAGCACAATAGGTCTAAGGAATTCAAGTGTATCAATACCTTCCTTTTTAGGAATGCGAACCAAAAAATTAGTATTCAGGGCTTGAAGTATCTGCTTACTATGATAAGATTCCCAAACAACCTCCAACAAATCTAGATTCACAATATCCCAAAATTCCTAAAAAAAATCAATTGGGAAACCATCAGGGCCATGAGCTTTTCCCTTATTCATCCCAAACACCACCTCCTCCACTTCAGACAAAGAAATTGGATGAGTAAGAAAAGCATTCAAATCATTAGAGATCAAAGAAGGAATACAAGCAAGGACCATATTCTCTTCAGCCTTAGCAAGAGGTGAATCCTCAATAAACAGAGCAGAATAAAATTGACGAGCCTCTCTAGACAAAGCCTGTTGCGAAGAAATTGAAAGACCCTCAGAATTAATAAGAGAAGAGATATAACACTTATTCCAATGAGCTTGCACAGAATGATGGAAGAAAGAAGTATTCATGTCATCCTCTTGAAGCCAGTCAATCCAAGCCTTTTATTTCCAGAAAATCTCCTCATGAAACTCCCACTCCTCCATCAATTTCAAAGTCTGGGACTCAGCATGTCCAAGAGCCTCTGAAAATCCCAAATCCCAAATTTGGCAAAAAATAATAGCAAGATGATCCTGCGTATCCCTTTTCTTTGCCTGAAGATTTTCAAAACATGACCTATTCCATTGCTTAAGATGATACTTGACATATTGCATCTTTTTAACAAAAGAATACATAGTTGTACCA
>VDFB02193867.1:172540188-172607077 GCA_007258455.2 Sequoia sempervirens
AGAACAAGAATCTAATATTTCTCTTGATCATGTGCTCTTCTCTTGGATGGAGGAAGAAGAAATGATGTTTGCTAATGATGCAATCATATCCGAAAAACTGCAAGTGCAGTCTAATTATAACACATGCTCAAAGAGGAGATTCACTGGTGAGTCAGTTGTTTCACATCCAACTAGCCCGCAACTCAAAGGCATTTCCGATCAGATTCTCAATACTTCAATCGTCCATTCTATTGGTGTAATTAATTATTTAATTACACTTTAGGATAAGTTTACTTATTATATTTTATTTCCTAGGATAATTATTATTTAATTATTATCCTTATCTTATTGAGTTGTATTTTTGCTCAAGATAAGATTAGGGTTGTCTTTTTCCTGCTTTATTGCAGGATTTCCTTTTCGAAGGGTTTTGTAATATTTGAAAAAAAATTCATTCAATAATCAATTATGTTGATTTTAACTTGCACACATTTTCTTTGAGAGTTTACAGAACTTGTCTTTTTTTGTTCTGAATATCTGTTGCATGTGATAGGTGATTGCTTGCAAGTGTTCTTGGGGACTATGAAGTTGGTTTTTCAACTTCTACATGGTATCAAAGCTCCAAACCTATCACTGCATGTTCATGATCTAAAGATATTCTCTCACAACTATTTTTTTTGTGCAAGGGTTTCAAGTCTAATTGATTTTTTGTAGATCTGGCAGTAACCAAATTTTTAGAGCATTTTGGGCACGAACGGACATCGCCATCGCGATCAGAGCATCCAAAAACCCTAGAAACACCTTTCATTTCATTGATTTAGGAAAAAGTTGAAAAAAGGTCAAAAAAATTTAGCCAAAGAGGTTGTACGGCCTCCCCAACACGTAGATTGAGGCATAAAATTAAAAAAAATCAAAATCAAAAATCAAAAATCAAAGTTTTCTTAAAATATTTTTGCACAGCCCGTTCAAAGACCTGTGTTGCCAAGTAGCCACCGGTCCTCAACCCAGTGGCCACCTACGGGCCACCACCTTGTCTAGCATTGCTCCTCCTACACTAAGCTCTACTCCATCCAGCTCCTCCTATGCCCAACTCCTCTTGCGTCGAGCTTTGCTCCGCCCAATTCAGCCCTCATGGGCACTGCGCTAGAAGCTCACGATCATGTCGGGACCGAAAGCCAGCCCCAACCCTGTCGAAAGTTTTAACCCCTGCCCCAGTCACATGGGTGACCAGGGGCTTTGTCCAAGAGCCAAACCACCAGCTCCCTAGTCCTGCATGGACTAGGGTCCCTTTTTTTAGCCCCTGAGGGCTCTGGAGGACATATTGAGTAGATTGGAGCACTTTTACGAAATGAGGTATATCTTGGGCATTTTTTCTTCATTTTTCAAACAAAAATAGCCATTGGAAAGCTGATTCTGGTGCGGATCTAATGGTGGAAGTTTTATTTTATGATTTTTTTTATTCCTTTTTCAGCCTCGAAAGTCAAAGTTTTTTTCTTCACTTCGGAGGGCATATCTTTTACCTCGTTTATCAGTTTTTTGAAAACAAATAGTCGTCGAAAAGCTGATTCTGACCTCTTCTCAGATATTAGACCTAATTTTTGCAAAATTTTCTCTAGGTATCTAATTTTTTTATTAGAACTCAGCCTTTTTTTGGGTATTTCTTGAGAAGCGTGCAAATTAGGAGTTTTTTTTAGATCCACAAGCATTAATTTTTTCATTTAGGAGTATATACTACTGTTTATGTCATGGGTTTACATAATATTGCACCCATTACTCTATTCAACTATTTTGGTTGGAAAAAATAAATGGAGATTCATTTGAAATACAAAGGGTTGTATAGGTTAACCATGGGTACAAAAATTAAACCTACAGGTGCTACTAAAAAGAGAAAATGGTTTAATAGGTGTGATGAAGCTTATGGTACATTATGTATTTCTCTTTCATCTAACCTTCTTTTTCACATTGAACCTTGCACTACACCAAATGAGATATGGGCTACTTTGTAGTCTTTGTTTGGGAAGCAGGGTACTATGAGAGGGTTTCAGTTAGAGAATGAGCTTATTGGCTTAAATCCTAGGGATTTTGACAACATCCAAGAGTTTTTCACCAAAATCAAGTCTCTTAGATTGCAGTTGTCACAATGTGGTGTTCAGAAAGAAGACTCTCAATCGATATTGTCCATTCTTTCTAAGCTTGGACTAGATTTTTCTGTTTTTGTATCTACCTTTTATGCCACTACGGATGCACTTGGTATGAGATTCACTATGCCATCTCTTGATGAATTTGCTTCATCTCTCACTCGTGAGCAAGCTAAGTTAGCTAGCATGGGTATAGTGAAACCTTCTTCCTCTTCACAGGCACTTATTGCATCACAGGAGCCCAAAGATCAGAAGGCTTCTATAGGAAAAGGAAAGAAATAGAAACAAAAGAATTCCAAACATTATGATCAGAAAAAGGAGTCCTCATATTCATCCTCCTCTTCTAAGGGGAAATCATCTAGGAAGGAGAAGGGTCCATGTGCATATTGCAAGAGGGAAGGACATGTCAAACATAATTGTTACAAGGACATTGATGAGCTAAAACATCTACTTCAGAAACATCAAATTGATTTTCCTTCTAGGATTTTTACATCATCTTCTTCTCTTCATTCTTCTTCTTCAGAGCAACATAACACAGGCATAGCTGGTTTACATACTTCATCATAAATGAAGGGACATGCTCTTTGTGCTTCTTCAGGTATTGGATCAAGGAGATGACTTCTAGATTCAAGAGCATCTCATCATATGGCATCTTGGCAGTCTATGTTCACTTCCTTTGAGCCTTGCACTATGTCTCCCATTTTGATGGGAAACAACACTTACATGAGTGTTAGAGGGAAGGGGTCTATTAGTTTTTGGTACCACTCCTTTCAGGATGTCTTATGTGTCCCTCACCTAACAAATAACCTTCTTTCCATCTATCAGATAACACATGGGTGCAATAGGAGATTTGTGGAGTTCACACCTGATTCAGTTATCATTAGAGACTTGGAGAGTAGAGTAGTCATTGCTACTAGGATAGTGGATCACTCATCTTGGTTGTATTCCTTCACTGATTTTACTACTGCTGGTGTTTTTGTTCCTACAGCTATTCCTCACACTTTGAGTGTGCATCATCATTCAAAGGAGAGATTTGGCTTCTTAAACATTGGTGTTCTCACTTTGGATCTTGTTCTAGAGCCTTCCATTCCATCTCCTCCACCTCTTGTTGATCATACATCTTTGGAGGTTTCTATTGAGTCTTCACCTACTTTGGTTTCTTCATTGGTTGAGGTCACACCTTCTTCTATGGAGACATTTTGGGATGCACCTACTTCACCTTTAGAGATTGCCTTCATTTGGCCTCTTCCCTCTCACTTCTTTTAGGAGATGCAGTTTCTTCACTTTTTGTTGGATTTACTTCATTCTAGGTGGATCTGTGGTCTCTTTCTTCCTCTCTTATGGGGGGATTCATTTATGTATCTTTGTGATGGATGGTGTCCTTGGGGGGTCTTATGGAGTCCTCCATCTTTCATCACTTAGTTTATTTCATTCTATTTTGGGGAGGAGTTTTGTTCCCATGTGGTTTTCTCCTTTACCCTATTTCATTTAGTTTGCATTGCATTTGTAAATGAGTACCTGATCAGGCCTTGTTGCCAAGACTCATCTCTTGCATAATAATTTTTTTCTCCCTAAGTTGCACTTATGGGGGGTGTTGGTGTAATTAATTATTTAATTACACTTTAGCATAAGTTTACTTAGGATATTTTATTTTCTAGGATAATTATTATTTAATTATTATCCTTATCTTATTGAGCTTTCTTTTTGCTCAAGATAAGATTAGGGTTGTCTTTTCCTACTTTATTGCATCATGTCCTTTTCGAAGGCTTTTGTAATATTTGTAAAACAATTTCATTCAATAATCAATTATGATGATTTTAGCTTGCACACATTTGCTCTAAGAGTTTATAGAACTTCTCTTGTTTTGTTCTGAATATTTGTTGCATGTGATAGGTGATTGCTTGTAGGTGTTCTTGGGGACTGTGAAGTTGGTTTTTCAACTTCTACACCTTCACCTTCTCAACCACGAAAGGAAATTACTATAGCAAGAACCAAGGAGCAGAAACCTTCGAGTTTGTCACCTTTTAATGTGGTAGAGAAATTGAAGAAGTCATTCGCTAATGTGTCTCTATGGGACATTCTAGCTATCCCAGAACAAAAGACGCTATTACAGAAGGTGCTTCAAGAAGAGATCAATCCAACATCGACAGAGCCATTTTCCAGTGCAAAGGTTGTTTATAAAATACCGCCAGCTAAGGTCCTTACAAACAATAAAAAGGAATCCCCTACCAAGGATAGGAATAAGTTGAAACCTCAACCCTTCTTCTTGACTCTCATTATAGGAAAGAAGTTATTGCACAATGCTATGATTGATTCTGGTGCTAGTACCACGGTTATGCCTAAACAGATAGCTGAAGCTTTGGGACTCAGCTACGAACCTATGAAAAGAGGGGTAATGTAGTTTGATGGGAATAAAGCTGAGACCATAGGTGTCATCAAAGCACTTCCTTTAACTCCATTTGTTTGTCCTAGTATCATGATCCTGCAGGATACAGTGATCATAGATGTTCCTCCTATGTTTAGTCTCTGTCTATCTCGATAATTTACTTCAAGGTGGGTGAATACCTATCCTTGGATTGGTCACATATGATATTGAGGACCAAACATGGAACAAAAATGAAGATAGAATCAAGGGCTTTACATTTTGAACATGTAGTAGATGAAGCCTTGATCAATTTTGAAGTTGTGCATACCTCTATCACCAAGCAAGGAATGTCTTACATTGAATTGCTCGAGGAAGAGAAGGTGAGCGAAGATCGAAATGATAATGAAGATGCTCTATTGAGTGAACACATAGACAATGATCCTTTCACCAATTATCATGCTACAGGATTGGGCACATATGTAATTTATGATGAAGACCAAGTGCTTCTAAGGGTTGCCAAAGAATCTGAAGGTAGCCAAGAAAATGAGCTATGGACACTATACTTTGATGGAGCAAGAAGCAAGGTGGGTGTTGGAGTAGGGACATATCTAATATCTCCACAAAATGAAAAATTGTTGAGGTCTTTCCACTTTCATTTCACCTATTCAAACAATGAGGTTGAATATGAAGGATTGTTTGAAGGTTTAAGCCTTCAACCCCATTATAGAAGAAGTGAGCTTCTCTAAAAATATGGAGGTTACTTAGTTTAGTGAAAAAGGTCCCCCTTAAACTAAGTTTCCCATAAGACTCTGTTACCTCATCAAATTTTGATGTCAACAGGTACCATTCCCAAACCTATAACAAATAACACCCGAGCTCATTTAAAACAATTAGCCACGAAGTACATAATTCTTCCTGATGTGTTATATAGAAGGTCCTTTGATGGAATTTTATTAGATGTCTTAAGGATTCAAAAAATAATATGGCACTTGAGAGGCTCATGTAGGCAGTTGTGGAGGTCATTTTGGAGCAAAGACCCTAGCACAAAAACTCATTCGTACAAGCTACTAGTGGAAAAATATCAAAAAATATTGTTATGCATATGTTAAGCGATGTCACAAATGTCAAGAACATAGCCATTTTATTCATATTCCTGCTTTTGAGCTTCATGCCCAAATCCCTATTTGGTTGTTCTCTGTATGGGGATTGGACATAATTGGAAACATCTCACCACCATCTTCCGTTGGACATGTGTTTATAATCACTTCAAGTGATTACCTCACAAAAAGGGTAGAGGCTATTCCTCTTCAATCTACAACCATTGAGGTAATATGTCATTTCATCCTAGCGCACATTATTGCTTGCTTTGGGCTCCCTTTCACATTAGTCTTTGATAATGGAACACCATTTAATAATAATGATGTGAAAAATTTCTTGGAGACCTTTAATATCCAACATTATTTTTGACACCCTATTACCCACAATCTAATGGTCAAGTTGAGTCAACTAATAAAGTTCTTAAACAAATTTTGAAGAAAAATATTAATAATAATCATCAAGACTGGTACACATAGTTGCAATATGCGCTTTGGGATTACCACAAGTTTTTTATCCTCCACTGGAGCCACACCTTATAACCTAGCTGATGGTACTGAGGTAATCATGCCCTTGGAGTTAGAAATCCCAACATTACTGATTTCTCTTCAAGGTCTAGTTGACGACAACACTTATAAGGAAAAACAACTAAACCAACTTGAAATGCTTGATGAACAACGCATTAACACTCTTGAGTATCTCCAAGCTTATTGTAAAAGGAAACAATGATATTACAATCTCAATGTTATTCCTCACACATTCCACAAGGGTGACTTAATTCTATTTTCAAATCAACGTAATGTCAATGCTAGACCTAATGAAAGAGGAAAATTTAGTCCTAATTGGTTAGGACCATATACATTCAACAAAAGCTTTGGGTATGGTGTGTATGTTTTAACGAAAATCGATGGCACAACCCTTAAGGAACCTATCAATTTCATGCATTTGCATCGGTATTTTGTTTCATCCCTTTTAAATAGTATCAATGTTAAAGTAGTGTTGTTAAAGTTATGGGGTCATATCCTATTTACTTTCACATTGCTTCATTCTTGAGAAACCAATCATGTGTATGTCTTGAGCACTAAAGTGATTATTTAATTTATTTTTATAATTACTTTAGGTTTCACGCTATTCAACTTAATCTTGTGTGTTATATTTAGCATAACATACTTGATCATCATGTCGTATCTAAAAAAAACTATAATAAGTTTTAATTAGATCACATAAACTTTGTTAAATCATGAAGAAATTAATTAAGTAATCTTGCAAAGGTTATGTAATTAATCACATTGCCATTTAACATTCAAACACATTAAGACAAATCATAAAACATGTATCAACTACTCATATATATATATATAATGAGTATAAGCATTAATAGTACATGCATAAAATCAAATATCACCGCCTATATCTCTGGTAGGCTGATCAATCTTGACATCATCTTGTGCAAGGGGCATAGAAGATGTGCTAGCCTCTCCTTGACTGTGAGTACTGGTGCCTACTTTAGCTACTGCTCATGATCTTGTCATATGAATGGGAGAGGGATCTCCACACTCATGTCAATCCTTAGTCATTGCCTCATCACTCTCACTCAGGGGTGGCCCCTCCTCCTCTCCCTCCTAGCCATCATAACCTAGATCTGCATCCTCATCATACTCATCATCAATAAAATTAGTGAATATATTTGCATCCTTGTAGCATGTCTCCTCAACCATATCCTCTCTGTCATCTCCCTTGTCTGGTAGTGGACCTGCATCTCCCACTAGCTCATCCATTCGATATATTAGTGTTTGTCATGTCACTATCCACCACTCCTCATAATACCCTGAGGCACTGGCATTGTCTGTGTCGAAGACTTGAGGTTGGCCATGATCAGAGAAGCTAGAGTCACTCTTGGCCACATGGTCTATGATGAGTCACACTATATCACCTATTCTTTGGGAACTTTGCATTGACCTCTTGAAAGAGGATCATGCCTAGCATGGTGTATAAATCTATCCCAATTTTTGCATGACTCGATTGTAGTAAAAATGATGTACTACATGGCCATGTCATGCAACCAAAAATCTATCCAACTGCAATCTCCTTAACTGTTTGGTATGATCTGGCCACTGCAGCATCAACTGATAAGGTCTCCATAAGATCTTATCCTCCTCTAGTTGGTCAAATCATACTCTCCAAAAATTAAAATCACCATACTACCACAATCATTGTAGAGGATAGCTGAAAGCCCGAGGATGCCTACTGTTGTAGCACACAGGTAGTTGACTAGTCTGGTACATGTAATATGCTCTAGGCATCACACCTATAATATGTGCATGCCTGTAATCTATTTTGCTTGGCATCTTTCTATATCACTTGTCACTCTCAAGCTACAAGAACGTAAAACAAAATTGTAAGTGACCACATACTACCCTTTCACCTGTTTTAACTATTTCCATTCATTTTACTCGTATGCATCACATTAGGGTTTTTCCTATCTTAAGAGTTAATAAACTTCTTTTTATTCAAAACACCATAATAGGTGCTAGGGAACTTCATTTTTTCCATCGTTTGATGTGTTGGAATCGTGATTCTGCACCCAACATCATCAATTTTCTATCCTTATGTGGCATGGTACTTTGAAATATCCTATCATATGATGTTTCTTATTTGATGTGGCTAGATTGCTACCTTGATTCTACCTCCGTAAAGCAAGCAAAATCAAGGGGGCATACATCTACCCTCAAATTTTATTTCCAAAACTTAGGAAAAAGGATTTTTGGACAACTACTAAATTTGTGTTGTAGGATGTGGTTCCTAATGTTGTGGTTTTGTAGATAACTACACTGGGTGCTTCATTCTTCTGTCTTTTGAATGAGTATCCTTTTATAGAAAATAAAATTGTTTAGAGTCATTTATCCTACATATGCACATAGAGTCATATGGGCACTAAAGTAGGGGCTTAATGTGTCACCAAAAATTGTATACTCTTGAAGAAAGAGACAATTTTGTGATTAATTTGGTCTTTTTTTAGACACCCTTGCATCAATCACCCCTTAAAAACTGTATTTATAGGCCCCTAATGGTCATGATTTTGGACTTTAAGGCCTATTCCACTGACACACCATACAAATCCTAACAAGCAACATCCAAACCACTCAAATTTTAAGGTATTTTTCACTTTTGAGTGGGAAAATCGCCAACTTAATTCAAATCCTTGATTGATGTTGGCCTATGAAGTTAAAAAAATCAATAATTCGGTGCTAATTCCTATAAATACATGTTTTTAGGTTATTTTTTCATAACAATGAATCATTTTCATCAAGAAAAATCAAAATTCAAGAGCCAAATATCTTTAACAAGAAGATTCTTTAGTCTTTCTACAATAAGGTTGAAGCTTTCAGGTAGCAAACTAGGGTTTTTGCAGGTTTTCAAGCTCACCTTTTGTTCAAGATATTACATTAAAAAGGGTTGATCATGGATTCCTATGGAGAATCATGGAGAAATCTAGGTTGAGGAGATGCAACTAACCATCAAATCAAGCCTAAAGGCTTATTTTCAAAGTGATTCCATCTTCTATTTTCTCTCTATCTTCAACCTAAGGAAGGTTTGCATGTCATTTAGATTCATTTCTAATGTGATTTAATGTCTCTTAGGATGATTCTTGCATTGTTCTAAACCCATTTATGCATCTTATTCTTACACATTAGAAAAGGATTGCATCTTAGTTTTAGACTTCCTAGTCTTAGACACACTTAGGGCTAGGGTTTTATGTATATTTTATCTTTTCCAAGGTTTAAATACCAACTAGGGATTTGACCAAGGAAAATCCCTCATTAGAAATCAATTTATATTCTATTTTGTAGGTAATTTTGTAGATTCAGATCCGGGTTTCTATTAGAAAACAAAGTACATATTGTGGGATTTTGTTTCCACTCTCAGATTTGCAAAAAATCCAAAGTGGACTAAGTCGCCAATAGTGGCGAATTAGTCCCACTGAACTATTTTTTTAGATATTTTTATAGTTTCAGACACCCATCTAGCAAAAAAAGCTTTCTGGGCAGTTTCCTTGATCTGGGACTAAGTCTCCCAGCCTGGCGTAAGTGTCCCAATTGGCTCAAAAATCAAGTTTTCTAAAATTATAGAGGTCTCTACAATCTCCATTCTCCTCTTCATAAGTCTCCAAGTGCACATTTTTACTTTAACACCTTTACTTGGTTCTTTATTGCATTCATTTTATCATTTCGCATACCACAATGTGTTTTCTAGAAATTTGTATTACTTAGGTTTAGCATTAATAATCATCTTTCTTTTTTAGTTAGTTGCATTAGACATCATATTTAGGCATATTGCATCCATCCATACATTAATTTTGAGTGTAGACATTAGCATTTTGGGTCCATTTCTCACCTTTTAGGGGAAAAACCCTAGAAGAGTTAGAGAACCCTTATACACCCAAAATTAGTGTCCACAAAGCTGTATCGCTCAATAACTCTTTTCATCCTAGTTGGGCCTAGGGCTGTGAACACAACCTTTGATGTTAACCTATAATTGAATCTATTCAAGGTGAAGTTAGGCATAACTTTGCTAGTTTCCATGAACAAAACTACTTCCGTCATTCATAAATCTTTAAAGTTCTCCCACAAAGGTGTTTTGTAAGTCATGCATTACACCAGGTACTAAATTTTGGTGTATCATGGGGGCTTCTCATTGGATCATTTTTGACCCACACTGGTCGGTCCACTTCCCTCAAGAATGAACCTACTTTAGTGAAACTAGATGAAGTATAAGACCAGAAGCAAGGGACAACCAAAATTGACCCTTCTACTAATGCAACAAGTTGCCTCCTCTTCTAGAAGGGGAAAAGAGATGCTTACCCATCGTCAAGGTGCCCCTTTCACTCCTCTTTCTAAAGAAGATTTTTGGATGAATACTCTTGTATTCAACATGAGAATTCTAATGGTGATTGCTTGGAGCAAGGCTAAGATCAAGATATTGGACCTTCCCACTATGCCTCCTAGACCTTGGCCCTACCAATACAGTAGAAGGAAGGATCCATGAGGAATCCTCTATGTCTTGGCATTCACAGCCTCCTACTACTCCTACTCTTAGAGCAGTGAATGGGAAGAGGCCCATCGCAGAGGCGTTAGAACTGACTCCCCTTGTTGTCTCTAAAACTCATCTTACTCCCATTCAGGAGTTTGTCCCTCCACTGGAGATGGTTGTGATGGACACTCCTATGGCTAAGTGGGAGCCTCCTGTCCCCTCACAACTCTCAACCTCTAGCTCAAAGAGTCATAGAAACTACCTTGTTCATGAGAACAAGTGCTAGAAAAAGGCTCTAGTACTTGAGCGGGTCACTTTGCAGAGAAAGGAAGAGGAATTGACTACCCCTATTTCAAGATGTCTTGATGTTTCTTCCTCTCTCCTTCCCTTTTCTTCTATTCAAACGAATTCATTTATGTTGTTAGATCCCATGCGAGTGTGAATGTACCTGACCCTTAAAATGTGTAGGTTTTTATCAATCCTTTGATTGAGCCACCCTTTTTGATTTCCCTCCTGGACATCTCATCATTTTCTAAACCTATGGACATGTTGAATACCTCAGTGGTGTCCACTATGGTTTTCTCCTCCTCTCCTGCACCTCTCACCTTGTCTATGGGGGGTTCACATCCTTCAACAAATCAAAGAGTGGAAGTTGTCCCTTCTAGAAATGGAGGGAATAAGAGGATCCCACCCTCTCCAAAGGGTGGTCCCATGCTAGCTTGTTCCATCCTAGTGACAGAGCCAATTGCATCTTCCCCTGAGTTTGTCACTACTCCCAATTCATTCAGTGATCCTGATCTAGGTGGATCCAAGAAACCTAAAAATTTGGCAGTCTCAGAAACTCATGAAACTAGCCCCATCACATGGATCTTTCAAACAAAATCCTGACGCAACTTGAACCGTGTCAAAAGGAGGTCGTATGCAAGAGTTATGCTTGGTCAAATATTGATCAAACTAGCAAACTAGGGGGGCCAAAAAAAGGTGAAAAAATGATCACCTCAAAATTCATCAAAATTGGCATCAAAACAAAGAGCTCATCAAGACCTTTCCAATGACATTTGTTTCATAAAAAATGGAGCTTGTACGTGCAAGATATGATCTGTCAAAGTTCAAAGGTAAAAGGGTTGACTTGATTACATTAGCCAGTCTAGTCAACTTTTGTGCAAGTGACATGGCAGATCATACACTGACGTGGCATGATGAGATGGAAGTCCATAAAATGACATGGAAAGTATAGTTAGGGTCCAGTCAACAGTTATATGTGGTGGTCTAGTCAAATTTTGGTGTGGACGTGTCTTGGTCGACGAATGAGGAGGTGAGACATGGACCAATCAAGAGGAACCAAGTGTCACCCCATCAACGCACTCCTCTGGTGCAATTTGTTGATTTTTTTAACAAAAAATTTGTGGGGGTTGAACCCGCGACCAGCACCGCGCCATTCCACCATTATACCAACTGCCTTTTCATCCTTCTATGTTAAGCGCTGGTTGGTTTTGTTAAATTTTGTAATTTAGAATTCACTTTGAAATTTGAGGATGGCATGAGTTGAACCCCTGACCAACTGGGTGATAAAATTAACTCCTACCGATATGCCACCAATGTTTGTTGATATTTATGTGGCAGTGGTGTTTAATAACCTGTGTTTAGAGCCCGAATCGAAACTAATTCATAAAATACATCCAAATAACCCCTAACAAAGGATACAATGTATAAGGGACAAAAAGGGGTTAGAAGTAAATGGAATTTTTTCTATAATGAGGGGTATTTGTTATTTTATTTATGATGGTGGTTTTTTTAACCCCATATGTAAAATAATGTATAAAAGGGGGTGTAGGTGTTTGAGGGAATTTTATGTCTTTGTAAGAAAACTTTGGGGAGTGTTTACAAGGCATTTTTGTACACAAAAAATTGTAAAATTGAGAGTGAGAGATTGTGAGGAGTTTTATGCAAGTTTCTGGAGCTTGATATTGTAAGAAGGTTTTTACTTGGTGACATCAATAAAGTAGTCCAACATGGAGAAGTAGACCTAGAGACGTAGCTCAAATTGACCGAACTTCGTTATCAAATGTGATCTCTCTATTTCTTCTTTGTCTTATAATTCTTTCAGTATTTTGATTCTTTGAGTTTCCTAATTATGATAATTAAGTATTTAGTTTATGTCTCTTGAATCTAGATAAAGTATAAGTGAACTCTATTTGTCATAATTTTAGTGGTTAAGATTCATAACCATGCAATTATGTTGGATCAGAATAAAATTTGTAGTTGAGAGTTAAGTGCAAATTATTTGTAGCTCTTTAATTACATATCAAGTTTGGTATCAGGGTAGTTTAACAGGAAAATTGCAAGTGGTGAATGTTAACTAGGTTGAAATTGAAGTGAAGAGAAGGTGCACTTATAGAGTTTAACCCAAAGATTGGAAAACAAAGGAATTTTCCAAAATCAAAGATGGTAGTTGAACAAAGTCCTATAGAGGCCAATGAGAAATCTTTCTAGAAATATTTTCTTGAAATGAAGGCTATGGTGGAAGTTCTTTTCCAAGAGAGGCAAGAATGAAAAAAGGAAAAGGAATACAAGAACATAAAGAAGAAGGAAGTTGAATTCTCATTGAAAGAAGACAAAGGTAAAGGAGTAGGAGGTGGTGGTGACCCTCTTGAACCTCCATCCCCATCCTCTTTATCTTCTTCACTCTCTTCTTCTTCTTTGTCTAACTCTTCTAAAAAGAAACAGCCTGTGAAAACACCTTTGTTAAAATTGGATATTAAATTGGATGCAGAAAAAATGGATAACTGGCTTAAGCAAATCAAAGTGTATTGTAGGGTTCAGTAGATCTTGGATGATTCTTCAAAAATCTATCTATCTACTCTTAGAATGGGAGGCACTACATTGGTTTGGTGGGAGAGTAATATTCATGATGATCTTGCTACGCATGGTAAAATCATTTCATCTTGGTATGAATTTACTTCTGATTTAAAGAAACGGCTTTATCCTTTGGGTTATATGCAACAAGCTATTATGGACTGGAAAAATGTGATACAAGGTAAAGGACAAACGGTGCAAGATTATACACAAGTGTTTAGGAAGAAATCACTTACTTTCGACATTCCTCTTTATACACAAGAAACTTTATTAAAGGATATAGGTGGTTTACATTCAAATTTGAAACATACAATCCTAATGTTTAATCCATCTAACTTTGATGAAGTGTGTGTACAAGCAACCCATATTGAAGCAGGTGAAAGGAACATAAGTTCTAGTTCAAAGAAGGAATTTTTTCCTCCAACTAAAGGCAATAAGAACGGTAAGGAAAGGAAAGAAGCTACTATGAAGAAAGAGGAAGGTGAAAAGCCTACTTGTTCACATTGTCAAAAGAAAGGGCATGAAGATGTGAAGTGTTGGAAATTGCATCTGGAATTAAAACCGAAGTAGTTTAAGGATTGTAAAGGAAAGTAGAAGGCTACAATTGTCATTCAGGATCTTGGATCGGATTCTAATGATGAAACAAAGATAATAGTTGTGGGTTTGAAAGGGAAAGCTTTTTTCAATAATGATTTTTCCATTGATGTTTCATGTGCTTCTACTTCTAAAAGTTGTATTGTTCCTGAAGAGAGAAAAAGATGTGAATTGTTTCATATAAGGGTGATTTCTAAGAACACTAAGATTGATGCACTGATAGATAGTAGGTCCCAAGTTAATATAATTTTAGAAGAAGTTGTTAAAAAATTGGGATTGAAAACAAAGCCACATAAGAAACCTTATCTATTAGGTTGGGTGTGCAATGATAACAGATTGTGAGTAACAAGGCAATGTAGTTTAAGATTTGCAATAACATCTAAGTTTATAGATGAGGTTGAATTTGATGTGGTTCCACTTGATATATGTGGGATTGTGTTGGGTAGTCCATACTTATATGATAGAAAAACAATCTTTTATAGGGAACATAATTAGTATCACTTGTTTAAGGAAGGAATTGAATACATTGTGTATTATCATCTAATTAAGACTGATAAATCTTTTGTGACAATGAGATAATTGAAAAGGGTAGTCAATGCAAGCAATAATTTGGAACTTATGTTTGTACTACAAAAAGTTTCATTGCATAAAAGAATATCTAATTCTAAGGTTGTTCTAGTTATGAAAGACAAGCATGATGTTGGTACATTCTTTTTCTCATCCACAAATTTAGTTTTGTTTTTCAACCTTCTACTTTTTAGCAGTGTATGGTTGGTAGCAGCAACACTGAATGTGGATGTGTATATGGCTAATGTACTTAACAATATCAGTGTAGTTTTTATTTTTTTTATGATGAGTCAGATGTACAGGTTCCAAAAAGGAAGGACATATGATACTAGACAAGTGAGGAAAAATTTCCCTCACTTCAATTGTATGTAAAAATAGACTTTTGGTGGTCCAAAAGCTTCTCAATGGGGAGGAATGATCTAGGTGGATCTAGGAAACCTAAAAATTTCACAATCTCAGAACCTCATGAAACCAACCTCATCACATGGAGCTTGCAAACATGATCCTGATACAACTTGAACATCATTAAAAGGAGGTCGTATCCAAGAGTTATGCTTGGTCAAATATTGGAAAAACTAGCAAACCAGGGGGGCTGGAAAAAGGTGAACAAAATGATCATCTTAGAATTCATCAAAATTACAACCAAAACTAAGAGTTCATCGACACCTTTCCAATGATGTTCATTTCGTCAAAAACGGAGCTTGTATGTGCAAGATATGGTCAGTCAAAGTTCACAAGTAAAAGGGTTGACTTGATGATGTCAACAAGTCCAGTCAACTTTCGTACAAGTAACGTGGCAGATTGTACACTAATGTGGCATGATGAGATGGTTGTCCATACAATGATGTGGTAGAGTCTTTGGTGAGTTTGGAAGGCCTTGGAGTTGTGAGATGCTAAAAACCCTACGTATTTGTTCGAAAATTGAGGGTTTTAATCAATTATGGCTTAGAGATTGAGTGATTTTCTAAAACTTGGGAAATTGGGAGTTTTGTGACCTATTTGATGACTTTCCAAGAGCTTCTAGGGTTAAAAGAAGTTTAAAGAGCAGTTTGTTTGTAAAATAGGGCTAGTTTTGTACCCTTTTTGCAGGGCAGTTTGAAGGATCTCCAAGAAAATGCAAAGAAACCTTGTATGTTTGGCTTGGGAATGGTGTTGGGGGTTTGAGTAGATGCTATATTGATGATGAGATGGTCCTTGAAAGGAATTCTCTAAATTTTAAGCCAAATTGTTGAGTTTTGAATCCTTTCTGTTGGTAGTTGTTCCAAGATGGCCAAATTAAATAACAAAGGTTGCTAATTTACTAAAATCGGATTTGTTTGAGTCTTCTCCACCTTGACTTTGCATCACTAAAGTTTCTCCTGAGTCACCAATGTAGCTCTATCTACCTTTTTAGACTCTTTCATTGGTATAGATCGTCTCTGGGATTTAATCATTTGTACCACATGGTTGATGTGCTTTGAATCCTTGCATCTAAAGGAAATTTCATCAACATAAATACTGCTACTCTCTGAAGGTTAACAATCTCAATCTCACTAATAGTACATTTACAACCATATTCAATGATTTTCTTTCAAAAGGCTACAAATTCAAATATTGACTTAAATAGCCTTCAAGAGGCTTTAAATAGCCTTTACAAATGATTCTACATCTCTCCAATCATGCCTAACTGTTCTTTTTGTGACTAACATGACTTATTACATTATAAATAAATTGTGGATGTGTTATGACCTTATTCAATTGACAAAACTCATAACAAAAAACTAACTTAAAATATTTTTGTGAACCAAATTTTTTCAATAACCTTGGTGCCCCTACACCAAATTTCATTATTTCAATAAATGTCATTACAAGTAAATATCATTACAATTCCTTAGGTACTTTGCTCTCATAGATATTTTAAAATGTCACTCATACATTTGAGATTCTCTTATAATGTCTACATCATAGGTTCTCATTTAGAGGTTAACTTCAAATGAGAAACCTAAGATTCCCTCACAAAGCTTCGTACACTCTTTTATAATGGCTTGAAATCAAAATTGAGATTTATCAAGATCATCAAAATGAGGATGTTGCATTGCTTTTTTGGCTGAGATTCTCTTCGATGGCTCCAAAATCAAAATTTTCTGCAAGGAGAGACCAATCAATTTTTACTAGTTTAGTTACAGATAGGGAAAGTAAAGGAATAAAAAGAAACAGCTCATGTCCAAAATGGAAATGAAATGAAAATAGATGGAAGGAACTTACAAATAGGCATGGTAGTCTCTCAACTTAGTCACTCCTGCTCATACATCTTCACTGCAAGTTCCAAGATACCTATTGCACACAACACCTCTTATGAATCTAGAATATCTTGAAATTTGAGATGCTCTTATAATGTCTACATCACAGGTTCTCACTATAAGGTTAACTTCAAATGAATAACTTGAAATTCCCTCACCAAGCTTCGCACACACTTTTGTAATGGCTGAAAATCATAATTGAGATTTGGCTTCATAATCAAACTAGGGATGTTGCATTGCTTTTATTCCTGAGATTCTCTTGGATGGCTCATAAATCTGCATTTTCTATAAGGGGACACCATTCAATGTTTACCGGGTTACTTACAGATACACAAAAGTAAAATAAGACATGACAGCATTGGCATTAAACAAATTAACATGGATACAAGTATAAATTAATAAGAACCATAGAGCATATACTTACAAATTAATCCAATGAACCATCTGGATCTGCTCTACTCTTTATTGTGTCAAGTATTTCCTCATGGTCAGACTCACGGACCTTCCATAAGGTCAAGTTTAAAGGTATACCCCCATATTTTCTCAAATGAACATTGGATGCCACAACAAGGTTCAAGTAATGAAGAATATTATGATGCGTGTCAAAGTCCTCGAACAGCCAATGTTTAACACTCTTATGTGAGTACCTTCTAAGCCACATTCCAATAACAACAACTGAGCCTATAGGGTACTCAATGTTTTCTCCATCTATAATTGGGGCTTCCAATTTCTTTCTGGCCTCAACACAACGACACAAGTAATATTTTGTTCCCTCTTCATTTTCTTCATCTACAATAACTGCATAAACATGCCCTGCATACATAAAATCACTCAAAATTAGTCAACATTACGAATACAGTACAAAGTTAGATAACAATATGGAATTTGAAAAACTAAGAAAGTAGATATATTACCTGGTTGAACTAGATTTGATACGTGGTCAAAGTCGACTAATGATTCCATCTATGTTAGTTCCAATGTCGTCAGAGGGCGATATGTGTGAAGTGGGGTAAGATAACTAGTCAACCATTTTTCAACCCACTCCCCTGACTCACAATCATTCCAGGATTGCATTGTACATGAAGAACAAAAGCACACCATCTTACATGTATCAATACTTCATGAACCTACATTTGAGCTAAGGAAAGAATGTAGCTCACTCAATCCTATTAGTGTACAACAATCCTCATATGGTGTAATATTATTATCATCCATCATCCAAAAAAATCTATGAATTGAAGATGTACCTTCATTACCTGGACCCATCGAAGCATTACACCACTCGACGATTGAACTTGCATCTGTCAACTTTGCACTGTCTTTATACTTTAACTCTTCTCGTGCTATGCTATTTTCATGCATGCTCATGCACCATCATGCTCCCCCTTTCCATGGGTTGCCTCATAAAAGTTACACATATGTTGTGTTGGAAATATGTGCCTCAAACTATAAAGGCTGAAACCTCCATTAGAGTCAAGTTGGTGTGACATTCTATTTGTCTGGCTGACTAGCAGGTTTTTTTTATTCATTTCTGAACAGGTCATTGTGACCTTGCCATTGTCTTGCCGAAAGGTTACACTGTGGAGTCTATCACTATAGCATGATGTATTCATTATGACCTTATAGCGCTCAGGAGACCTTTGGCCGATAGGCCATTCAATCATGCATCAGGGAGACTCTTGGCGACTGTGGTCTTCGGTGAAGCTAAAGGTTTTCGCTAAGATGTCTCAGTGAAGTGTTAATCTCTCACTGACAGTGTATGTATTGAGGTCCTTAGAGTAACCCATATTGACTAGGTAAGAAGTCACCGCAAAAGCAAATGTTATGCCAATAGTGTTTGTTTTGTTTCATCAGGGAGACTTGGCCGAAGGAAATGTCATCGGTAAGATGTCCTACCAATGTGGATATGTCTTAGCGACAAAAACTCAAGTGAAAGTCTTCGGTATAACTCAAAGATATCGGAGAAACCTCATAGTGATGGCGAATGTCTTATGGCTATTAGGGTAGCTCTTGGAGACAGTTGGTCATCGGTGAAACATATGGATCTTGGTATGATGTCTCAGCGAAAGCCGATTGTCTGGCCGACAGGTGTAAGTTTTCAGTGTAACTCAAGTTGTTCTATGAGACCTCTTGGTGATAGAAAAAGTCTTGTCAACTATCCTTTGGAGCTCGATATGACTTGTTTCTTCGGTATAACTTTAGTGATTCGCTATGACCTTCTGGCGAAAGCGATAGGTCAGGGCAACTACGTGATGACTCGGTGTATCTCTTGGAGCTCGATATAACATCTTGGCAACTTCAGAGGCTCTTGGTGACATTGATATGAAGTATATGTTGCATCGGCGAGACACTGTTAGTGTCTCACCGAGATGCCAATGCATTGCGAATTCTATTGACCGATTGATTGTCCTATGTGGAGTCTTGTGAATGAATAGGAGGAGCCAAAGGGGAACAGTTGGAAGACAATCAGTTGTGATGGTTCTGTGAGGAAGTTCTACAGACAGAATTTGACATGGATATAGTTGGAAGTTGTAGACGCTTGGGGGTTGGATAGTAGTTCGATCAACAGTGAAGTGTGAAGAGTTCAAACCATATCAGTGAAGGATTTAAAATCTGTAAAGGCTATAACTTGGTTGTTTTATATTCAAAGAAGGTTCATGATGAATGTTGATGTATAATGACACCAAAAAGATATGTCTAGAATTGTATGTAATTTCGATTACTGTAATACAAAGTGATTTCTCTTGGTATGGTGGGTTTTTCTCCCATAAGGGTTTTCCCACGTATATCTGGTGTTCATGTGTGATTGTCAAATACTCTGTTTCTATAATCTGTTTCATAGTGCATCTTAACTTGACTATAATTGAAAATTTAAAAGTACTTCTTCATTCTTTCCTGATGTATTGACGTTAGGAGTATTGTTTTCTGCATCTAATTTTCCTTACAAGTGGTATTAGAGCACAGCTAGTTGTATCCTTGGGGGTACATTGGGTTTTGTATCCATCTTATTTAGTAGGAGCCTTGTAGAGATTATTTATTTCCAATTCACAGTTAAGATTTGCTAATATTACATGCAGGAAGATTGAAATAGAGAAATTCAATTGTAGTAACTTTGAATTGTGGAAACTCAAGATGGAGGATCTCTTAGTAGATCGAGACCTTTGGCTTGCTGTGTCTGGAACTAAACCTACAGGCATGAAGCAAGAAGAATGGGACCTTGTAGATAGGAAAGTGAAGGGGTTGATAAGGCTTTATTTGGTAGACTCAATTCTTCTCAATGTGCATGAGAGAAAGGCTACTTCTTTATTTGTGGGAAGAGGTATCTATTTATCGGAAATCTTTGGTAGACAAGTTGTTCCCTGGAAAATCTACTCTTTGAGAATCTTTTGAAGGAGGAATTAAGTGGCCCCGATCATTTGAATGCATTTAACATGCTACTCGCTCAATTAACATCTGTTGGTGTAAAGATTGAAGAAGAATATCGTTGTATGCTTCTATTATGTTCTTTGCCAGACTCTTGGGATCATCCGATGATGGCTATTGGGATTACAACATCTAGTTTCAAGATGGAAGATGTTGTTGGTTCTTTACTGTCAGAAGAGATGAGAAGAAAATCTTCTGAGATGGCTAAGGAAGCTCTTGATGTCAGAGGAAGATCAAAAGAGAAAGGAAAGAAGAAGGACAAGAAGTCCAAATTGAAATAAGAGAGGAGATCAAAGTCTCCTAGCAAGAAGTCCAAAAGGTGGGGAAGTGCTGGAGGCTATGGAAACACAGTCATGTCTAAAAGGAGGATTGTAAAGAAGAGAAAAAGAAGAAGAATGAAACTCTTCTAATGGTTCTTCTCATAGTGATGGTGATGCCTTTACTGCGGCTTTGTCTACTCGGGGAATGGGATGATGCGGTTGATTGATTACAGGCATCATTCAATATGACATCACGGAAATAGTTCACAAAGTATAGAGAAAGAATACAATGGTGGAAAGGTGTACTTGGCAAGTGATTCAACTTTGGAAATTGTTGGCCGTGCAAGAGTCAGAATACAATTCCCTGATGGCAGAATAAAGGGAATCAATGATGTGATGCACATACCAGGTCTGGCTCAAAACCTTCTTTTTGTTAGTAAGCTTAATGATATCAAAGTACAAGTTTTGTTCTCGGGAAGTGGCTACAAGATGATAAGAGGTTCAATGGTGTTGGCTAGAGGTGCTCAGATTGGTACCCTGTACAAGCTGGAGGCACAAGCTGTTCAATGTAACAGTGTCTCCTCAAAGTCACTGGAAGCTACTTATGGAGGTAAAGATGGAAATATCCCTAATTATGTAAACTCTACAGAAGTAAAACTTCCTGCAGAGAAAACTATGCTTTGGCATCATAGGTTAGGCCACATAGGAGAAAAAGGTTTAAAAACCTTGAAGAACAAAAATCTTGTTGAGGGGCTTGAAGATTGTAATTTCAATTTTGAATTCTATGAACACTATATATATGGAAAGTAGCACCATATTTCATTTTATGACAGTCCTCATAAATCTTCTGGTTTGTTAGATTATATCCATTTAGATGTGTTTGGTCCAGTGAATGTTCCTTCATTGTCTAAATCAAGATACTATGTGTCGTTCATTGATGATTATTCAAGGAGAGAATTTGTTTATTTTTTAAAAGGTAAATCAGAAGTGTTCAATTGATTTAAGGAGTTTAAAAATCTTGTAGAAAATCAAACTGGTAGAAAAATAAAATGCTTAAGGACTGCTAATGGTGGTGAATTTTGTTTTGATGAGTTTGAAAGATACTGTAAAGACCATGGAATCAAAAGACACAAGACTACACCTTATACTCCACAACAAAATGGAGTTGTAGAAAGTTTCAATAGGATAGTGATGGAGAGAGCATGAAGTATGCTTAGTAGTGTTGGTTTAGAGGAGAAGTTATGGGCTGAAGCTACTGCTACATCATGTTACTTAGTTAATCGGTCTCCAAATTCTGCTCTTGTTGATAAGACACCTATGGAAGCATGGTCTAGTAAGAAGCCCTCTCTTAGACATATTAGAATCTTTGGCTGTGAAGCATATGCTTATGTGCCTAATGTAAAAAGATCTAAGCTGGAGAACAAGGCTATCAAATGTATTTTCATTAGCTATAGTGCTAATATTAAAGGATACAAGCTTTGGAATCCTGTTACAGAGAAGGTTGTATACAACAGGAGTGTAATCTTTTGTGAGCTAAAACCTTCCACCTTGGATCTGCAGTCAAAGAAAAAGTTAGAAAATAGTAAGGATGTAGCATCAATTCCTCCTACACTAGAGAAAGAGGAATTGAAGATTCAAAATGTACCTGAAACTAAGGAGAGCTCAAGTAGTTCTAAAAGTTTTGAAGAAGAAGAAGAACCTCAACCTCAGCTAGTGAGGAGGTCAACCCAAGAAAGGAAACAACCAGATAGTTATGGGTTCTCATTAATTGATTCTACTTGTACCTACGCTTTAATTTCTAGCACTGATGAGCCTAGGACCATAAAGGAGGAAATTAAAATGTTTGATTCAGATTCTTGGTTGGAAGCCATGAATGAAGAAATGGCATCATTAGATAAAAATGAAACCTAGAGTCTAGTGCCCTTGCCTAAAGGCAAAAAACCTGTGGGCTGCAAATGGGTATTTAAGAAAAAGATTGGTTTGGATAGCAGTGTAGAAAAATATAAGGCAAGACTGGTTGCAAAGGGATATTCCCAGGTAGAGGGAATTGACTATGGGGAAATATTTTCTCCTATAGCAAAGCTAACGTCCATTAAATTTCTATTGTCACTTGCAGTAGCGTATGACTTAGAGGTTGAACAGATGGATGTAAAGAC
Organism: Sequoia sempervirens; assembly: GCA_007258455.2. NCBI lineage: Eukaryota > Viridiplantae > Streptophyta > Pinopsida > Cupressales > Cupressaceae > Sequoia > Sequoia sempervirens. The sequence continues at coordinate 172,562,929 of VDFB02193867.1, forward strand.
AACATTTCTTCATGGTGATCTTGAAGAAGAAATCTATATGTCCTAGCCTGAGCACTTTGTTGAGAAAGGTAAAGAAAAACTGGTATGCAAATTAAAGAAGTCTTTGTATGGGTTAAAGCAGTCACCTAGAATGTGGTACCAAAAATTTGATACTTATGTACTATCTTTAGGCTTTGAGAGATCAAAATCAGATCACTGTGTATATTATAAAGCTAAAAGTGATCAAGTACTTGTTATTGCTCTTTATGTTGATGATATGTTTTTTCATAGGAAATAGCAAGCTAATGATTTATGATCTTAAGTCTCAATTTTCTGCTAAGTTCGAAATGAAGGATCCTTGTGCAGCAAGGTATATTCTAGGGATGGAGATAACCAGGGACAAGAAGAATAGAAAGCTTTGGCTCAGTCAGAGTAAGTATATAAGGACTATTCTAGAGAGATTTTGTATGAATGATTGCAAGCAGTTAGTTGTTCCAGTCATACAAGGAATGAAGCTATCTATTGAGGACTGTCCAAAATCTCCTACTGAGATGGAGGGCATGACCAGTGTACCCTATGCAAGTACAATAGGCAATCTCATGTATGCAATGGTCTGTACAAGACCAGACTTTGCCCAAGCAGTGGGAGTACTTAGTCAATTTATGGCTAATCCAAGAAGAATACATTGGGATGCTATGAAGAGAGTGTTTAGGTATTTGAAGGGAACTTTGAATTTTGCATTGTGTTACCATGGGAATTCGGTTGAATCATAGAGGACTCTCAGCATTCATGGATATGTAGATTCTGATTAGACAGGGGACATTGACAGCAGGAGATCCACTAGTGGATATGTTTTCATGTTGAATGGTGGTGCAGTGAGTTGGATGAGCAAGCGGTAGGATGGAGTTACTTTTTCCACTATAGAGGCTAAATACATGGCAGCTACTCATACTTGTAAAGAAGTTGTATGGTTGAAACGTTTGTGTTCTAACATTGGTTTTGATGCAAGGGAAATAACAATCTTATGTGATAGTCAGAGTGTTATTTGTCTGGCAAAGAATCCAACTTTCCATGCTAGGACAAAACATATTGATGTACAGTACCACTTTGTACAAGATATGGTTGAGGATGGAAAGGTCAGCTTGGAAAAAGTTGATACTCTGGAGAATGTTGCAGATGCATTGACAAAGCCAGTGAGCACAGACAAGTTCAGGTGGTGTGCTAATTCAATGGGCCTTAGTGCCCATGATTTTTAATAAATATTATTTATTCTCTGGAGGTGCTTGTATGATCTTCATCAAGTGGGAGATTGTTGGAAATATGTGCCTCAAACTATACAGGCTGAAACCTCCATTAGATTCAAGTCAGTGTGAAATTCTATTTGTCTCACCGACTAGCAGGTTTTTTTTATTCATTTCTGAACAGGTCATTGTGACCTTGCCATTGTCTTGCTGAAAGGTTACACTATGGAGTCTATTGCTATAGCATGATGTATTCGTTATGACCTTATAGCACTCAAGAGACCTTTGGCCGAAAAGCCATTCAATCATGCATCGGGGAGACTCTTGGAGACTATGGTCTTCGGTGAAGCTAAAGGTTTTTGCTAAGATGTCTTAGCAAAGTGTTAATCTCTCACCAACAGCGTATGTATTGAGTCCTCAAGGTAACCCATATTGACTCGGTAAGAAGTCACCGTGAAAGAAAATGTTATGCTGACAGTGTTTGTTTTTTTTCATCGAGGAGACTTGGCCGAAGGAAATGTCATCGGTAAGATATCCTACCGATGTGGATATGTCTCAGCAACGAAGACTCAAGTGAAAGTCTTCAGTATAACTCAAAGCTATCGGAGAAACCTCTTAGTGATGGAAAATGTCTTGCCGATAGCCAATGGCTATCGGGGTAGCTCTTCGCGACAGTTGGTCATCGGTGAAACATATGGATCTTGGTATGATGTCTCAGCAAAAGCTGATTGTATGGATGATAGGTGTATGTTTTGGGTGTAACTCAAGTTGTTCTATGAGACCTCTTGGTGATAGACAAAGTCTTGCCGACTATCCTTTGGAGCTCAATATGACTTGTTTCTTCGATATAACTTTAGTGATTCGCTATGACCTTTTGGCGAAAGTGATAGGTCAGGGTGACTATGTGATGACTCGGTGTATCTCTTAGAGCTCGATATAACATCTTGGCGACTTTAGAGGCTCTTGGCAACATTGATATGAAGTATATGTGGCATCAGCGAGACACTATTAGTGTCTCACCGAGATGCCAGTGCATTGCGAATTCTATTGATCGGTTGACCGTCCTATGTGGAGTCTCATGGATGAATAGGAGGATCCAAAGCAGAATAGTTGGAAGATTGTCAATTGTGACAGTTCTATGAGGAAGTCCTACAGATAGAATTTGACATGGATATAGTTGGAAGTTGTAGACGCTTGGGGGTTGGATAGTAGTTCGATCAACAGTGAAGTGTGAATAATTCAAACCGTATTAGTGAAGGATTTAAAATCTATAAAGGTTATAACTTGGATGCTTTCTATTCGAAGAAGGTTCATGATGAATGCTACTATATAATGACACCAGAAAGAGAAGTCTGGAATTGTATGTAATTTTGATTACTGTAATACAAAGCGATTTCTCTTGGTGTGGTGGGTTTTTCTCCCATAAGGGTTTTCCCACGTATATTTGGTGTTCATGTGTGATTGTCAAATACTCTGTTTCTGTAATCTGTTTCATAGTGCATCTTAACTTGACTGTAATTGAAAATTTAAAAGTACTTCTGCATTCTTTCCTAAGGTATTGACGTTAGGAGAATTGTTTTCCACATCTTATTTTCCTTACATGTTGAACACCTATAGTGAGATGCATCATGCACAACTAGTAGAACATGCGCGCGTTCTTGAATTGTGCTACATAGTTATCGAACCATATTATATGTCAATCGTATGTTATGCCCCTCTGAGCCAAATCACTATAGAACATCTAGAAGCAACCTTGCACAAACTTTAGAGAATGTGTGATATCATCACTAATATAAAACTGATACTCCCTCAATACCTTCCTTTGGTCCTCTGTACTATCATGTAATGAACCGGACCAATTTTTTTTTATTTTTCACAAATGATTACAATGCAACATGCACCTGTTAAGGTTAGCATAAACCCAAATGATGCGAAAAGTAACTCTAACCAGAATGTACACCAGGATCCTGATGAGGGCAAGGTGTGAGCATTGGTCAGAGGATCTCAAAGGAAAATACTGAATAAGAACTCTAACCACGAGATGCGCCGGTGAACGACAAGCATTCGGTCAGAGGATCCCTATCTAACGCAATACTGAAAAATAGCTCAACACCAAGTATGTGCTACTCAATCCGTGAAGGATAGGAGGCGACCATATGGCGGAGACTTAGGAAATTACAATGCAAGAAAGTAAAAGGCGGCAAGCCAGCCTCTTCCACTTATTCAATGGGCAGTACAAGTAAATACAAAATGAGAGAGAATTGCTGACAGAACTACTGATCAGCTTACAATAAATTAGAGAGTCTGTCAATATCATAAGATTAGAATCCTTTCAAAGCTATACCAAATTAAGAACTCTCTTTCACACTCCCAACCTCACTGAATATCAACTCCTCACACATCTAATGAACTTTCTCAAATCTGATATGACTGTTTTGATAGAATAGATACAGAACAGCACCATGAAAACTCATTAAAATGCACGTAGCTAGCTCCAAACTCAACCTATTGATGAGATATTGAATGCAGATTACTCTATTAATGATGGCAACTAAGATGCAACCCAAAAACCACCCCAAACGAGCCTTAATTATTTTGCACAGGTTTCAATGAAACTTCAAGATGGTACGGCCCAGCTGCAAGGGCGAATTTTCTCTATAAAATCATACAGTCACTAATAAAATCTGATAATATGCTAGAATGGTCGCCCTTCATTGACAAATCAATAGACACAGTACCCAGAATGATAACAATTTTATTCCATGAGCTATGAGTGAAACTTACAGTCTTCAATGATATTCAACAACATCAGAAATATGATAGAAAATGTAAACTAGAACTCCAAATGCAATTACTCAACTGAAAATGCAATATAATCCTAATACATGCTAACCTCTCAACTAGTTGCTATCTTTCAAGCAAGAAGATGAGCCAATGCTAGGAGGTGTGCTTTCCTTGAAGCGAGTGCATGAATACAATCCAGCAGCATAATGGTGTAGTAGACAAAAGATCCCAAATGAAGAGCTGAGGCCAGATTATATAGACGAGAGAGAAACATCTAGAAGCTTCCAGAGGGCGCCCAAACCCTAATTTCAAATTCACCTTTCCCCTCCAAAAGATGGCATCCTTTTTCATCAATAAAATATTTCACTTTTTAAAATAAAATCAATCTTCTCAAAAGGGCGTCCCAATTCTTAGTCTCAATATTTGACATTTAAAATTATAATTTTATCTCCTTATGATGCCTTGACCCTCAAAAGTCCCCTTTTTAAAAACAACTTAAAGTTGTACTACTAGGCAAGGGGTATAATATTAAAATAATAATATTATAATTAAAATACTTATCTCTCCAAGAAAAATGCACCCAAGGCCATGAACTGAAGTGTCAGCTAAAACAACTGAAGAAGATGACCAACTAAACTGAACCCAAACTGTCTGTGAGATGGGGTTAGAAATTAAATAGGATAGATAAAGTGACAGCCAACACCTCTAAACTATTAACCTCATCCAAACAAGAGAATACAAACAAATGGAGATTTCAAAATGAAAGCAAATAAAATAAAGTACTCCCCATATTGTAGTTGATTCCTTCTCTTGCTCTCCTATTTCTCCCTTTTGCAAATATGCCCTCAGATTTGTAATGTGACTTGTGCAAATACTTGCAAATGATAAGTAGAAAGTTGGAGAAGAATAGCTGTTAGCCTGAAAATGGAGAAGGAAGGTTTCTTTTATAGACAACCATTCGAATGGACGGTTGAGATTAATCTTCTAGAAAGATTCCAAGATCAATGGATGGGAATGCATGAGAGGGATGTTACGAAATGTATGGTTGAGATTAAACCTCAGAAAAGATGCCAAGATCAATGGTCCATAATTGATGCACCAAGAATATGCTATTCTTGGAGGAATCATGACAGGAAGACATGCAAAGACATGTAGGCCATGACAGACATGCAGGCTAGGATAGGCATGCAAGGACATGCAGGGACATGCAAGCTATGACAGAAATGAATGTTATGACAGGGGATTATGACAGGGTATCTTTGACCAAGTGGTGCATAAATAATTTATTTTAAATTATTTATTAGAAAATGGAGGAAATGGACAAGTGGAAAATAAATAATTTATTCAAATTATTTATTTGAAAATAGAGGAAATGGACAAGTGGAAAATAAATAATTTTTTCAAATTATTTATTTGAAAAAATGAAAGATGAGCATTTAATAAATTTATTAATTTAATTAAATGGAGAGATAAACATTAGACCTTAAATAATTAATTTAGATCAATTATTTAATAAGGAAGGTGGCATGGGATAGTTAAATGATTTTAATAATTATTTAACTATGGAAGAATTAAAGGACCATGAATAGATAAATAATTAATGGTAATTATTTAACTATAGATGAAAGACGACAAAATAATTGAATAAATAATAATTTATTTAACTATTGAAGAAGATATGACGAAATTAGTGACGCAATTAGTTTATTTAATTGGTCAGGATAGAATAAATATTAGAAAGTGAATTAATTAAATAATTATGAAAAATTATTTAATTAATAGAAATATAATCAAACATAATTGAATAACTAAAATTATTCAATTATCGAAGGACGAGGATGAAGAAAAATGACGCTCGAAGGCTTAGGACATTTTTATGTGTCTACATTTTGCCCCTCTTTGTCATAATGTAGCCTGTCACATTGTGACAAAGAAAAACAAGTCAAAGTCATACCCCAGTACAAAGTAAGATGAGGAAGAATGATGAGGAGGGTTACGGTATGCCCCCTCGAGAGGACAGACGGGTTCCAAGAACACGGGTGTGCTCTCGAAATGGATGAGAAGACTAGAAGATGAAAGATAGAAGAAATGTTAGCTTGGAAGGGGATGGATATTAGCGTGGTAGAGAAGGGAGGATGAAGATGGAAAGCTAGATGAAAAAAAGAAAAAAAAGAAAAGAAAAAAAGATAGGGGAACCAACTTTCATACTTACATTTTTATATTTATCATCATTGGGAATATTATTGTAATGGCCAACAAACACCATGATATGACGTAGACCAAGGTGTGCAAAGTTGTACCATCACGTGAGATAAGCAGTCGCAGACAAGGATGATCATGACTCATACAAAAAGGCACATTTGCCCCAGTCTTTTTTCCATAACCAACCACAAGCAGAAAAAGACAAGAAAGACAAATCATGAAACGTCGTTGCTTCTCTAAATCCTGTTTCCAGGACATCCTCGAGAAACTAGCAACATGATTACCAAAAAGGACAAAATAAAGTCAAATCCATCATCATGATACATCGTTGTTTTTCTAAATCCCAGAGTCAGGACATCCCTGAGAAACTAGTAACATGAGGGTCAAAATACAAAACAAACCTCATGATACATCGTTGCTTCTCTAAATCCTGTTGTCGAGATCTCGCTGAAAAACTAGTAACATGATGAAAAATCAACAGACAAGTGCCAAGTGTTTTCCAAGTGTTTTAATGTCAAGATGTCTGGTTTGATGTCGAGATGCCAGGGTGTCAAAGTTTTGATAATGCCAAGATGATGAGTGTTGAAGATTGCCAAATTCAGGAAGGACACATCCTGAATAATGTTGATGTCAAGAGGAGAAACCCCCAAAATTCAAGAGGATCCCTCAAAATTCCAGGTGACAGTGACGATGCCTAGGAAGGACACATCCTAAGGCATAAATGATAGGGGTTGTTCTTCAGAAGGACACATCTAAAAGAACATTGATGTCAAGAGGAGCGATCCTTAAATGCCAAGAGGATTGCTCAAAATGTCGAATGATGATGACGATGCCTAGGAAGGACACATCCTAGGGAATGATTAAATGACGGGCTACCCTTCAGAAGGACACATCTGAAGAGTAAGCAAGATTTGACTAGCTTGACTAAGTTTGACTGAGATTGACTGATTTTGATATGCCAAGATGATTTTCATGTTCCATTGATAGATTGTCGAAGTTCACTTGGGTAAATTGTTCATTCAAATTTAAAGACTGTTTCATGTGTGTGCAAAAATTGTGCAATGAACCCTAATGGACTGACCTAGTGCGGCCTCAGGGGCTCATTGATAGATGGCCTTGCCTATGTCATGCACTCAAAGACCTCGTAGTTCGACACGATCAAATACTTTGTCTTGTCGATGAAAGATTGAGCCATGATTTATTTTGACAAACCTAATAGGACTGACCTAATGTCTCGAGGGCTTGAAGATGAGCCTTGCCTACGTAGCAAATGTGCAGAGACAACATAGTTTGACAGTGACAAAGACTAATCAAGACTTAAATTGACGTGACTGTGTTGACTGACATGACTCTATTTTGGAAGTTTTGTGTTTTCTTCAAGACATTTTTCAATTTTTAGGTCTTTTTTCAGGACACATTTTCTGATTTTTAGGTCTTTTTTCAGGACATTTTCTGATTTTTAGGTCTTTTTTCAGGACATTTTCTGATTTTTAGGGTTTTTTTCAAGACATTTTCTGATTTTTAGGTCTTTTTTCAGGACATTTTCTGATTTTTAGGGCTTTTTTCAGGACATTTTCTAATTTTTAGGGCTTTTTTCAAGATATTTTCTAATTTTTTTGGTCTTTTTGTTGTTTTATGATTTTTTTGGATTTTAACATTTAAAAGGATCATGACAAATGCATATGAATGATGCCTACACATGAGAATCCAAGGACAAGCATGATTGTGCCCCTAGTCAAGTTGAATACCAATTGACATGTGATGACAATGTTGTTTGACGTGGGAATGACGCATCCTGAAACAATGTGAGGATGATGACGATGATGTGATGAAAGTATCATGGTCTACAGCTAGGCCAGGAATGCAGTCAAGTAATGTTTTGGATAATGTGCTTGTATGGATTAGACTCGTTGCATTTGGAATGACTTGGTTAGGACTAGATGGGATGATGATTATCCTTAGACCGTTTGACAAGGGAAAGCCAAGATAGGTGATAAGCATGAAAGGATAGGGGAGGCCTTGGTAAAGGACGGGAGACATGAGACTAAGGGAATTGTCATATGATTTTCAAGGACTATGTCATATAAGGAAAATAAGACTATGATGGTCAATGATGTTTCGTGAATCGTGTATGACCGAAGGATAGACATGTCAAGAGTTTTCCCAAAGCATGATTTATGTGTGCCAGTTTTATGTCAAGACCAAGGTAGGTGGAAAAATGTGTGGAAATGATAGGGCTTAGATGGACATCAATGTTATGAGGAAGGCATGGGAAAAGAGATGACTTGCCCCCAAGTGTAAGAGTCCACATAGATGATTTATTTTACACATGACGCCTGTTTGCCAGGTTTTCATCATGGTACTTATCCAGGGCGCCTGTTTGTCAGGTTTTCACCATTGGATGAAATTTTTCTCTTTACTATTTTCTTGACTTTTTGATTTTTTTGGTGTCACCAAGACGCCTGTTTGCCAGGTTTTCATCAGGGTGACAATTTTTTTATTTTTGATTTTTGTATTTCTGATATGTGGATAGCCTGGATGCTTTAGATAACCACTGACTATTCTAAATCCACTGACGGTACCGATTGTAGAGACTAGTGCCATGATATGCCAATAATGACCTTGCTGAAGAAGTCTTGTCAGGATCATAGCGCTTGTATACAATTGATCGATGTCATTGTGATCCTTTCTGATACTAGAGTTGGCCTTATCAGAATACGCACATCGCAATAGAGTGCCATGAGAGTCCTTGTGGTAAAGAGTTGCTGCCATGATGTGACGGATTTGTGACGTAGGATTTTTAGACTTTAGGCGAGATGTAGGATTATGACGAATGATGGTGGACGTGGAAAAGTTGTTTGGACATTTGGACGAATCACTTTTTATTCTCCAAACTTGGTATGGTGTATGACGAATTTTGGAGGGATGGTGTTTGGAACCAACACTTTTATATGCCTTGACTGATGACCATTTTGAAGGAGGTGGACATTTATGATATGTGGGAGTCCCCTTGTCTTGTGGCTCCATATTTTGATTAACTTTTTCTTTTGACATATTTTCTTTGCTTAATCCATTTTTCTTTGGGATCCATTTTAATTTCATTTGTCCACTTGTCTTTTTGTCTGATTCAATGGTCTTTGACATTTGATTTTTGACTTTGTAAGACTTTTATTTTTGTTGGTTCCAAAGGGAAGGTTTAATATGTCGAGAATGATGGTCTATGGTGTGGGTGGACGAGGTGTTGGCAACAATCTTATGACAAGGATTTCTCATGGACTCCATTTTGAAGTTTGTATCTGACAAGGTTCCCCCAGTATCGAGGAGGTTCCACTGACATCATTTGATTCACTAACTGAAGAATAGCCAAGACCTTGATGTCTGTGATTTGTCTGAAGTTGTATTGGCTCTTGAATGCCTTGCTCATGTATGCCTAGTCCTCTGCCTTGATAATGCATGCTCTGACAGATTTTGTTTGCGATGGGGTATTTATTGTTTTGAAAGCAAGATGCTAACCCATCATGATGTATGTAGACACTGTCACTTGGAATATTTTCATCTACAAGAAAACCTGCTCTGACAAAGATAGATGACCCTAGCTGATAAAGTGTCTTAGCTTCATTGTCATGTTGGCCATATTTCTGACTGATATCTTTGGTATGATCTTGTGACATGTTAGGTTCAGATGATTCTATTGGTGCTTGCAAGTCAATGTTGAAGCCATCATTATGGTCAATGTCATGGAGTCCAATGAAGTCAACTATAGCTCCATCATTTGCAAATATGTCCATAATGGAAGACTCTTGTTCTTGAGGAATATCATCTATGTGTGTCATGGAGGCAAGTGTCTCATCTTGGAAAGTGTCAATAGTGGGGGCTTGAATAGGATCGTCAAGTGTTTGATCATAAATGGCGTAAAGGTCAAGGAGTGGATCGTTTTGGATTTCTTGGTCAATGATAGGGTCTTGGTCAAAAATGGGGTTGTCATGAATTTGGACTTCTTGGTCAATGGTAGGTATATTTTGGATGTCATGATTGTCTTGAATGACTTCTTGAATAGACTTTAAGATAGGTTCATGGGATGGACTACCTTGATCCTGACATGAAGGTGACGTTATAATGTCATGCTTTGGGCTTTCATTTTGACATGTATCCTCAAGTTTAGGCAATGGGATTTGACTTTGGACAATGATAGAATTTTCATGATGAAATGTAGCTTGTGAGGGAGTGACTTGAAAAGGATTAATGGATGAAGGACTAGGATAGGACATGGAGACTTGGACTGGATTAATAAGGTATGATGTAGAAACTTGACATGAGTTGGTAGATGGTTGATAAGGCATGTAGAGTTGGATGGGATTGGTAGGTGAAGGACTAGAATATGACGTGGAGACTTGTAATGGACTAGTGGACAGTTGGTTTCCCTTGTCAAGGTTAGGATAAGGGTGATAAGTGGATGTTTGTTGTGAATTAATGGTAGGATTTATGTTAAGTGACTGTTGATGGTGAGGGTAGACAGATGGAGGTCCCAAAGTATTTATGTCAAAGCCTCGTGGTAACTTAGCCCCTTGGTCCAAAAGCATGGATAGATACCTTTGAGGGTCACGTAAGACTAATTTTTCTACAAAGGAGGCTATATCGGGATTTTTCATTGCAGCTTTTAAGTCTTTTACATATACTCGTCCATTTTGGTCTCTTTGTATGAATGGTTTAGAAGGATTTTGTGATGAAAATGGCATGTTCATGGAAGATTGCATGTTCATGTTGTGAAATGGGTCGGAAAAAGTCCAATGTTGATTCATGTCATAAGTGTAATTATCAATGTTGGGATTGAAATCTTGTCCAAAGTTTTCCATTTGTTCTCTCTATCTTTAAAGCCCAGTCTCAACCATAAAAGGGGATTGCTCAAATGAGGATGATGACAATGCAAGTATGACACTAGTCTATGTTTTTGTCTTTTTGTGTAATAAAGAATGACAATGCAACGGGATGACAATGTGTATATAAGGAAATGTGTAATGTCGAAAAGTGAAAGTGACGATTAGGACTAGGATGATGAGGTGCAAAATAAGGACTAAGATGATTATGACAACTAAAAAGGAAACTAATGCAAAAGCCTAGGTTCAAAATAACAACTAGGATGAAATAATGTTTTTGGATTTTTTTGAATAAAGGATGACAATGCAAGACTATTTTTTTTGGATTTTTTTGACAATAAGGGATGCAATATGACAATGTTGTCTAGAGAAAATGACTAATGCCAAAAGGAAAATGAAGACTAAGATGACAAGTTATGGCACTAACTTCTTCTTTTTTTTGTGTTTTTGGAGGATGTCAATGCAAGGTGATAATGACGTTTGCCTAAGGAAAATGACTAATGCAAGGTGATAAATTTTTAAGAAAGGATGTCAAATGCCAAGGTAATAGTGAGGACTAATGTGAAAATGTTGGTTAAGGAAATGACCAATGCAAATTATAGATGCCAAATGAGGACTATGATGACAATATTTTGGATTTTAAAGATATGCAAGGTGAGGACTAAAATGATTTGAATGTCTAAGGTATGCAAATGCAAAGGTCTAAAATGATTTGGAAGAAGGTTGCCTAACCACCCTATGCTTGATCTATATCTATATTTTGGAATATCAATGGACTTGTTTGAAGGACTAAATGACAAGGACAAATGACAAATGAGTCTTCCTAACTAGACTTTTGAGTTGGAAGAATCTCACAAAAAGATAATGACTAAAGGAGATAATGATGTCTAAGTCCAATGATAACCTAATTTTGAAAGTCAAGATTTTGCAAAGTGAGGTAAGGTTGTCCTACTCCAAAATATGCAAAATGAGATGAGGACCTAAGTTTTTGGTTTATGATTGAAAATGCAAATGGTGAAGCCTAAGGATGAAGCTAAATATTTGCAAAGATGACCCTATGGTAAGATGCAAGCTAAAGTGCACAAGAAATGAGATATTTGAGCAATTTCATGATTTGTTTTTGACATAAGACTTCTAGGCTAAGATTGTTGTTTTGATGTTTTATTGAAAAGTCTGAGTTGTCTGAGGTTGATTGTTTGTGTCCAGATTTGTGAATGTTGTGTATATTGTTTGAAGATCCAGAAAACACTTGACAAGCACGATGTTTTGGTGTACACAAACACACATGAGACAAGCACAATCCTAATAGGCCAAGGGTTTGTATACTTGGTATAGCCCACCAATATACCCCAGATTGGTGCTGAACACCTCTCCTTCTCGAGAGTGGATAGCTTAGAAGTTTGGTGGCACTGGCTCCCCTCCACGGCTCATTAACATCATTCAGGCACACCAACTTCGGATTCTTGGGTCATCACTTCCCAAAAACTGCTATCTCTACTCAAGGGAGTCAGTAGTGAGTATCTTTGGGCATGATACTGTACCCTGCACTATACCAAGCAACGACTAAAAATGGTTGGCCTCTAAAACAAAAGGTGTCTAGTTAGGGCATCTGTTCGAGTGGCCACACATGGGGCGAGAGATTAATCACCAATTAGGTGGCACTCCAGCCTGAAGAGGTTACGCTCAACAGGGTTTATGGGAGTACTACTCCGTCCGTGTGACACATCCGCACTTGTCGTACTTGAACTTTCCTCAAGCACCCATTTTATATCCCAGCTGGAACTGGCTTGGCTTTAGCCTGTTACCGGTTGAGTCGTCCCTTAAGGTGAGTACTTTTTCCCTTAAGGCAGGCTCATTTCTAGAAATAATAACCGTTTCTCTTACACCCAGGATCACTCGAAAGTGCAAGGGGAGAGGATACTTCGATTATTAAGTCGTGAGGGTGACAAAAAATAAGGTGGGTCTGGTTTTTTGATCACCTAGTTTTCACAAGGTGAGAGCATAATCACCTACCACCTTCAAGCACAGTCAGACAAAATCAAGCACATGTTCATTTTAATGCACCAATGGAAGTGTTCCTAAACTAGAAATCACAAACACCTTGTTTGAGAAATGAGTCTTCGACTAACGGAGCTGCAAAACCACAAATTAGTAGTTTCAATATATGCCTTGGACCAACGAGAAAGCTGCAAAAAAAACTAAGTCAGAACAAAAGATTAAAAACCAAACTAAAAGTTAGTAAATGACTAAACTAGAAAATGAAAAGACTAAACTAAACTAAGAAAAGGAAATCAAAGCAAACTAAAAAATAAAAATAAAAGCTCAATTTTTTTTTGTTGCTCCAAAAGAAGCAATTTTTGGGAGCCCCATTCCAAAGCCACACGCTACAAACAAAAGATTAGTAAACCAAAAAAAAACTTGAATGAAAATAGCAAACTAAAAATAGTGATAACTTTCTCACAACTAAACAAAACTTTAAATTGTAAATATCTATGAAAAGCTAAGACATAGAGTTTGAAAACCCAAAAAACATTTTGCAAAATTCTACAAAACAAAAATATTATAAACAAAAGAAAAATCGGATTTGAAAAACTAAATCTTAAAAAACTGCAATCAGTAAAATTGCCATAACTTTCTCAAATCTTAACAAAATTTCAAACCGTTTAATGTTTCGGAAATCTGAAAACGAGGTCTACAAAACCCAGAAAATGTTCTACAATATTCGATGTTTCCATTTTTTGTGCTCAAATGAAGATGACGGGATTTTGCATGCATTCTTGGCTGTAATCTGCAAAACAACCAAAACAAACAAACCAATTTCTCTGCAAGAAAGCAAGTGTCGGGTTCACCAAATGTGAGATGGGGTTAGAAATTAAATAGGATAGATAAAGTGACAGCCAACACCTCTAAACTATTAACCTCATCCAAACAAGAGAATACAAACAAATGGAGATTTCAAAATGAAAGCAAATAAAATAAAGTACTCCCCATATTGTAGTTGATTCCTTCTCTTGCTCTCCTATTTCTCCCTTTGCAAATATGCCCTCAGATTTGTAATGTGACTTGTGCAAATACTTGCAAATGATAAGTAGAAAGTTGGAGAAGAATAGCTGTTAGCCTGAAAATGGAGAAGGAAGGTTGCTTTTATAGACAACCATTCGAATGGACGGTTGAGATTAATCTTCTAGAAAGATTCCAAGATCAATGGATGGGAATGCATGAGAGGGATGTTACGAAATGTATGGTTGAGATTAAACCTCAGAAAAGATGCCAAGATCAATGGTCCATAATTGATGCACCAAGAATATGCTATTCTTGGAGGAATCATGACAGGAAGACATGCAAAGACATGTAGGCCATGACAGACATGCAGGCTAGGATAGGCATGCAAGGACATGCAGGGACATGCAAGCTATGACAGGAAATGAATGTTATGACAGGGGATATGACAGGGTTTTTGACCAAGTGGTGCATAAATAATTTATTTTAAATTATTTATTCGAAAATGAGGAAATGGACAAGTGGAAAATAAATAATTTATTCAAATTATTTATTTGAAAATAGAGGAAATGGACAAGTGGAAAATAAATAATTTTTCAAATTATTTATTTGAAAAAATGAAAAGATGAGCATTTAATTAAATTTATTAATTTAATTAAATGGAGAGATAAAATTAGACCTTAAATAATTAATTTAGATTAATTATTTAATAGGAAAGGTGGCATGGGATAGTTAAATGATTTTAATAATTATTTAACTATGGAAGAATTAAAGGACCATGAATAGATAAATAATTAATGGTAATTATTTAACTATAGATGAAAGACGACAAAATAATTGAATAAATAATAATTTATTTAACTATTGAAGAAGATGACGAAATTAGTGACGCAATTAGTTTATTTAATTGGTCAGGATAGAATAAATATTAGAAAGTGAATTAATTAAATAATTATTAAAAATTATTTAATTAATAGAGGAATATAATCAAACATAATTGAATAACTAAAATTATTCAATTATCGAAGAACGAGGATGAAAAAAAATGACGCTCGAAGGCTTAGGATATTTTTATGTGTCTACACTGTCCATTGCCAAAAATAGAATTTACTAAAAATAGTAAATTCGCGAAGTTGCCTGGAATGCCAAACTGAACACATCACTGCGAAGCTCTCTGAAAACCCAGAAAGAATCCGCAATCAGAAACCCAAACTCCAAGCAACAACCTCCTCAAAACTAGGAAACCCTAATTTCACCATCCACATAGCCTACGGGTCTCCGGAATAGGCCAACGGTCAACAGAAACGATCACTGCTGAGAAGGGGACATTACAATCCACCCTCCCCAAGATTGCTTGCCCTCAAGCAATCGCAAGTCTGGATGGTGTAGAATCTCCTCATCCTCCCAAGTAGCATCCTCCATGGTAAATTCTTCCACTTTACCAAATACTTTTTGATTGTTCTCCTCCTCAATGAACTCTCTCTGAAATCAATAATCTATTCTGGAACCAAAGTCAACTGCCCTTCTTCATCCAAAGGAGGTAACTATGATGAAGCCACAACGTTGTGTCCAAGTGCCTTTTTGAGGCGAGACACATGGAAGACATTGTGGACCTTACTACTCGAAGGTAGTTCCAACTCATAAGCCACCGCTCCAACCTTCCTAACAACTTTGAATGGTCCATAGAAGCGTGGTTTCAGCTTCTCCGCTCCACTCTTCTTAAGTGTGGATTGTCTATAGGGCTGAAGCCGAAGATATACCATATCACCAACCTCAAATGAGCGCTCAACACGCTGTTGATCAGCGTACATCTTTTGCTGATTTTGTGCCATTTGAAGGTTGTCCTTCAAAGATTTCAAAACATCTTGGCTCTGCTGCAACCAATCCTTTGCTTGGGGAGGTTTGCTATCGCCAAACACCAAATCAGAAACGCTTGGAGCCTCGTAACCATAGAGTGCCATGAATGGAGACATCTTTATTGACATGTGGAAAGAGGTGTTGTAGCAATGCTCTCCCAAGTGGAGCCATTTCACCCATGCTCTTTGCTGCTCTGAGACATAATTCCTGAGATAGCCCTCCAACCACTTGTTCACAATCTCCGTTTGACCATTCGTTTGTGGGTGATAGCTAGTGCTTGGAGTGAGCACTGTACCACTCATCCTAAAAATCTCCTGCCAGAAGGTGCTTAGGAACTTGGTGTCCCTATCACTCACAATATTTTTAGGCAACCCATGCAATCTAAACACTTCATGGAAGAACAAATCTGCAACTTGAGCTGCTATAAATGTGCTAGTGATGGCAAAAAAATGAGCGAATTTGGTCAATATGTCCACTACAACATAAATACAGTCTTTGCCTTGGGCCCTAGGCAACTCGGTGATGAAATCCATAGAGATACTTTCCCATTTTTGACTTGGAATGGGAAGTGGCTGCAGTAGACCAGCTGGAAGAGAGTGCTCATTTTTATTCATTTGACAAGTACTACGCTCCTTGATGTAACGCTGAACATCATCTTTCAACCCCTTCCAAGAGAATCTCTCTCGAATCTGCTTGTATGTCTTGAAGTACCCTTGATGACCAGCAAGTGGACTATCATGGAAAGTCACCAAAATCTTCTTCTTAAGTTTAGAATCAGCCACCAAGAAGATTCTTCCCTTGTAGTGGATCAACCCATCAACTACCTTGTACCTTTCATCATGAAAAGTACCTTCAATAACGCTGGTTGCAAACTGATTTTTGGCATAATCAGCAAGCAACAACTCCTTCCAATCAGCATTAAGCTCACACAATGAGCTCAAGTGAGGCCTTCTGGAAAAGGCATCAACCACAATGTTGTTCTTTCCTTTGACATACTCAATGTCAAAATCGTAAGCTTGTAGCTTACTCACCCACTTCTGTTGTCTCTCATTCAAGTCCTTCTGATGCATAAAGTGCTTGAGACTGTTGTGATCAGTCTTGACCATGAATTTACTTCCCACCATATATTGTCTGAACTTTGCTAATGCATGCATGATTGCAAGCATTTCTTTGTCATAAATAGAATAGGTCCTTTCAACCCCTCTTAATTTTCTGTTTTCAAATACAATTGGATGCTTCTCTTGCATCAAAAAAGCCCCAATACCTTCCCCTAATGCATCACACTGTAACTCGAAGGGTTTGGAGAAATCTGATATGGCCAATACTGGGCAAGAACTCATGATTTTCTTGAACTTATCAAACACACTCTGGGCTTTTTCTGACCACATGAAAACCCCCTTTTTTAGTGAGGTCAGTAAGAGGAGCAGCACTTTGAGAATACCCCTTTACGAATCTTCTGTAGAAGCCACAAAGACCCAAGAATCCCTTCAAATGAGTCAAATTTTTTGGAGGTGGCCAATCTACTATAGCCTTGATCTTTTCTAGATCAACCTTCACCCCTTCAGCGCTGATTATATGGCCAAGGTAGAGCAGCTCCTTCATTCTGAATTCACATTTGGACTCTTTTGCAAACAAACTTTCTGATTCAAGAATGCTAAGAACTTCCTCCAAGTGCTTGAGGTGTTCTTCCCACGTCTTATTGAAGATGAGAATATCATCAAAGAAAATTAACACAAATTTCCTCAACTGCTTCTGGAAAACTCTGTTCATGCAAGACTGGAAGGTGGCTGGAGCATTAGTCAAACCAAAGGGCATGACTAGGAACTCAAAATGACCATAGTGGCATCTGAATTCCATCTTCTCAACATCTGAGCCCCTCATCCAGATTTGATAGTAACCCGATCTCAAATCAATTTTGGAGAAGAATTTAGCACCATGTAGCTCATCAATGAGCTCATCGATCCGAGGAAAAGGATACCGATTTTTTATTGTGCTTTGATTCAAGGCACGATAATCCACACACATGGGGATGGTGCTGTCCTTCTTCTTCACAAGGACTACAGCTGAAGCAAAAGGACTCTTGCTAGGGTGAATGAAGCCCATCTCCAGAAGTTCCTTAATGTTCTTCTCAATTTCATCTTTCTGCTTCTTAGGATATCGGTAAGGAGTTGTGATGACTGGTTTGGCCCCTTTTTTGAGCTCAATGACATGCTCAGCACCCCTTTCTGGTGGTGGCCCAGGTGGTAGATCAGCAAACACCTTACTCCTTTTGGTGAGTATAGATTGAATATCAGGAGGATATTCCCTCTTGGTCTCAACTGGACTAGCAGGAAGAACCATGCATTCCACAGCCCACTCCACTTGGTCATGTCTAATCAGCCTTTCCATCCTTTTGAAAGAAACTATACGAGGACCACCATTAGACATTCCTCTCAAAACAACTCTCTTTCCATCAGATTGGAACTTGAGCTCCATTGTTTGTAGGTTGAGAGAGATTTCACCAAGTGAACGTAACCACTGTATGCCCAAAACTGCATCTGTGTCACCAATAGTAACCACATAGAAGTCATCTTTGACTTCATAGTTCCCCAACTGCAAGGACATGTTAGGAACTCTTCACGTGTAGGAAATGTGAAACCCATCAGCCACCATGACTTTGAAGCCCTCAAATTCTTCAGTTTTGAGACCTCTCTTGGCAACCACACCTTCATCAATGAAATTATGCGTTGCACCAGTATCGATCAATGCAACAATACGATGACCTCCAACTCCACCATGAACCTTGAAAGATTCATTCTTTTGGAAACTAGAGAGTTGGGCAATAGGGCCCCCAACTCCTTGCTCATGATCGGACTCTTCTGTGGCTCTTTCATCCTCGCTGTCCCCAAAATAAGACTGCTGATCAGACATATCAGATGCTGATTCATAATCAGAATAGGTCCCCATTTGATTATAACGCCCTCTTCCAGGACATCTATGGTCTTTAGTCCAAGGCTCTAGACATGTGTAACACTTGCCCTCCTTTCTGAGCTGTTCATGTTGCTCTTGGGTCAACTTAGGTGGGAACTTCTTGTGCTGATTAGAAGAATGTCTCTTATCCTTATCCTTCTTATGGCCAAAAGGCTTAGGCAGAAATTTAGGCCTAGGGGCTGATAACTCCATACTACGAGCCTTCTTGATTGCCTCATCAAGACTTGGTGGATCGAAAGCTTTAACCCACCCTTTCAAGGGTTCAACCAAACCTTCAGAAAACAACACAACCAATCTTCTTTCGGTGATGTTGGGCACCATCACAGAAAGTCTCTGGAAATCAGCAATGTAAGAATCCAAGGAGCCATGCTGCTTGAGTTGTGCAAGCTCGCGAAATCTTACTTCAGGATCCTTAGTGTCGAACCTTTCAATCAGCTTGTTGGTGAATTCTCCATAGGTTCGAATAAGGTTATGGCCAAGAGTGACCAAACCATGGTACCACCACTCATGGGCAGCTCCCTCCAAATGAAGTGTTGCAAACTTGATGGCATCTTCTTCTGGCATGGGACGAAGTGAAAGGTAATTGTCTAACTTCTAAACCCATGATCTTGCCGAACACTTGTCACTTCCATCAAAGTGGGCCAATGTTACCTTCCCTAAGGCTTGATGAAAATCAGTTCTAGGAGCCATATAAGCTCGGTTATCAACTCTTCCTTCGTGTCTTCTATTTCTCTGATTCAAGAATTGATCAAAGGACCATTGGTCTCTAAGATCAGGTGGTAGGGTGGAGTACTCCATGTAGGCTTGCCTAACATCGTCTACCAAAGGAACGGTAGCTTCAACTTGTTGTTCTTCCCTTGGAGTGAATGTAGGAAAGAGCGGTCTAGAGGCTGATCCGCTAGAGATGGTATCATGTTGTCCAATAGTTCTGCTGCCTCCATTACCATTCTTCCCATTATTCCCATTGCTTCCATTGTTCCCATTATTCCCATTGTTTCCATTGACACCACTGCTTTCTCCTGTAGCATGGTTTTGATTCGGAGTATGGTTCTGAGTAGCTTGTTGATCCATTTTAGCAAGTAATCGAGACATCATCTCAATCATTCCATCAAACTTCTTTTCCATCCTTGCGTCCTTCTCTTCCATTGCTATCCTAAGATTGTTTGACATGTTCTCAACTGTTTTACCCGTATCCATTGCTATTCCTATTTCTCTCAAAGCCTCTGACAAAGTATCTGCTTCTGGCACTGGTGGAAACTGTGTCTATTGTCTTATGGCCTGACCTCTAGTGTAATATCTGCAACCACTATCACTCATCAGAAAATTGAATCACTGTAGGGCACAGGTTGGTAGAATCATGGCTCTGATACCACTATAATGAACCAGACCAATTTTTTTTTATTTTTCACAAATGATTACAATGCAACATGCACCCGTTAAGGTTAGCATAAACCCAAATGATGCGGAAAGTAACTCTAACCAGAATGTACACCAGGATCCCGATGAGGGCAAGGTGTGAGCATTGGTCAGAGGATCTCAAAGGAAAATGCTGAATAAGAACTCTAACCACGAGATGCGCCGGTGAATGACGAGCATTCGGTCAGAGGATCCCTATCTAATGCAATACTGAAAAATAGCTCAACACCAAGTATGTGCTACTCAATCCGTGAAGGATAGGAGGTGACCATATGGCGGAGACTTAGGAAATTACAATGCAAGAAAGTAAAAGGTGGCAAGCCAGCCTCTTCCACTTATTCAATGGGCAGTACAAGTAAATACAAAATGAGAGGAGAGAATTGCTGACAGAACTACTGTTCAGCTTACAATAAATTAGAGAGTCTGTCAATATCATAAGATTAGAATCCTTTCAAAGCTATACCAAATTAAGAACTCTCTTTCACACTCCCAAACTCACTGAATATCAACTCCTCACACATCTAATGAACTTTCTAAAATCTGATATGACTATTTTGACAGAATAGATACAGAACAACAGCATGAAAACTCATTAAAATGCACGTAGCTAGCTCCAAACTCAACCTATTGATGAGATATTGAATGCAGATTACTCTATTAATGATGGCGACTAAGATGCAACCCAAAAACCACCCCAAACGAGCCTTAATTATTTTGCACAGGTTTCAATGACACTTCAAGATGGTACGGCCCAGCTGCAAGGGCGAATTTTCTCTATAAAATCATACAGTCACTAATAAAATCTGATAATATGCTAGAATGGTCGCCCTTCATTGACAAATCAATAGACACAGTACCCAGAATGATAACAATTTTATTCCATGAGCTATGAGTGAAACTTACAGTCTTCAATGATATTCAGCAACATCAGAAATATGATAGAAAATGTAAACTAGAACTCCAAATGCAATTACTCAACTGAAAATGCAATATAATCCTAATACATGCTAACCTCTCAACTAGCTGCTATCTTTCAAGCAAAAAGATGAGTCAATGCTAGGAGGTGTGCTTTCCTTGAAGCAAGTGCCTGAATACAATCCAGCAGCATAACGGTGTAGTAGACAAAAGATCCCAAATGAAGAGCTGAGGCCAGATTATATAGATGAGAGAGAAACATCTAGAAGCTTCCAGAGGGTGCCCAAACCCTAATTTCAAATTCACCTTTTCCCTCCAAAAAGATGGCGTCCTTTTTCATCAATAAAATATTTCACTTTTTAAAATAAAATCAATCTTCTCAAAAGGGTATCCCAATTCTTAGTCTCAATATTTGACATTTAAAATTATAATTTTATCTCCTTATGACGCCTTGACCCTCAAAAGTCCCCTTTTTAAAAACAACTTAAAGTTGTACTGCTAGGCAAGGGGTATAATATTAAAATAATAATATTATAATTAAAATACTTATCTCTCAAAGAAAAATGCGCCCAAGGCCACGAACTGAAGTGTTACCTGAAACAACTGAAGAAGATGACCAACTGAGCTGAACCCAAACTGTCCACTGCCAAAAATAGAATTTACTAAAAATAGTAAATTTGCGAAGTTGCCCAGAATGCCAAACTGAACACACCACTGCGAAGCTCTCTGAAAACCCAGAAAGAATCCGCAATCAGAAACCCAAACTCCAAGCAACAACCTTCTCAAAACTAGGAAACCCTAATTTCACCATCTGCATAGCCTACGGGTCTCCGGAATAGGCCAACGGTCAACAGAAACGATCACTGCTGAGAAGGGGACATTACATATCAGTTGCATGAATGAATGCTATGTGCACAAATATCAAAACTTGTGTGGAGTTGTAATATTGTGACTACACCTCACACTATGGCTATAGAGTGTATTTATCTACAAATTCAACCACTGATACTATGCTACCAATTGGAAAGGTGTCCTTTCATAGCTTAAATTATGTGTCTAGCCATCGGACCCTATGGGTATTGTAGACATTCAAAATTAGCAGTTTGCATTCAATTAGGTTCATTCATCAAGTAAACTAGGTTTCACATTCATCCACTCATTAAATTAATCAAGTTCACCTTCATCCATTCATCAAGTAAATTAAACTCATTAAGTTCATTCCTAAGGTTGTTCATTTAAATTAAATAAATCAAACATCAACCTTTTAATTAAATAATCCAAACTTTATTAAATTGAAATCCAAATGCATATTCCATCCTTTTATGATTTAAATAAATCAAATATTTAAGTCATAAAGGTAAAACTCACCTAATCATCATTAAGCTAATCTAATCCTAATTATCCTAACCTAACCACCCATCACATCCTCTAGATATTCCCACTTGCACAAATAAATCAATTTATTGATTTATTAAAATCCTTATTTTCTTTCAATTTGGCAAAAAAAACAAAATATTCCCTCAAGTTTGAAAATGATGACAAGTTGATGTGTCCCCTCCAACCTTGCATTAACTTCTCATTTTCATGTCCCCCTCTAAACATTTATTTCACAATTTTGAATTTGAAACTCCCTCTCTTGGGCACATTTCCCAAATCTTGCACATCCTTCAACCTATGGCAAGTTGACAAGTGGCTCTTTTCATTGGTCTATTTTTAGTCCCACATTCATCCATTTGGCCATTCTCTCATCAGAATAATCTATAAATAGAGGGCTTAATCTTCATCAAATCCATCTACATCTTCATGCAAAGTTACTCTCTTGGTTTGAGAACTAATTTTTCTCTTCATTTTCATTGCATCTCATCATTTCAATTTTTGAGCAAGGATTGGGAAAGGGTCATTTGCACATTTGACACCAATTCAATATGGAATAGGTATATGTCATGTTTTTTAATATCTTTGGATCCTTATTATTGTTGCATTTCTTAAACATTGATATGTTATTCAATAGAGGTATTTATAGATTTTCATGTGTAAAATAACCCTCCTAATGAGTGTTTGAGATGGTTAATTTGCAAATTTATAGTGCTTCATATTGGTGCTAGGAGGACAGATATCAATCAAAAGTCTAAGAATTTTGTTTTAAAATTTAGTTAATTGTATACTCTATTTTTAAAAAAAAAAAAAACAAACAATAATGGATTGAAGAGATTTTGGGTTTAACACTAGATTACATTCTCTCTGCTATTTTAATATATAAATATATGTTGCTAAGATGATTTTGATGAGAAAACCTGCCTAGGCCACCATTTTACATTGTGTATCATTGATTACAAAAGGTTGCAGAAGACATTTTTTTCAGCTATTGAGAGGAGAGATTTGGATAGGAAGGTTTTATCACTTCAGTCTATCTTTCAAATTCCATATGTCTTCTTTCAATGATATAAGGGTACAATGATATAAATGATACAAGTGAAGGCATTTTACTTAATGTGAGGCATTTCCTTCTTTCTAGTTTTGTATTGCTACATAAAATAAATGATGCTTCTATAAGGTAAGAAACATAGATGTTGCATAAACCTTATCAACGCCTATATCAACTCAGGCAATAGAATGCTTATCACTACAAATACATGCAACATATAGTGCAGGATATAAATAAGCAAATGAAGTGCTTATACACTATTGAATAAAAGTAAGAGAGTTTGTATTGCTTGTGATTGAAGGAAACTTTTAAAATGCATGGCGTTGTCTTTATCATTTATGCTCAGAAAAGATAAAATCTACAGGGTCTTCGATGGCGCAAACCATCCTGGAGTTTTCCGCTCTTGAGCTCAGCTACCTCATTCACACCATACGCACTCCATACTACTGGTAAATGATAGGTTTACTGCTAGAGATTTCTCTGCTGGTCAAAGGTTAAAAAGATAGGTTTTATGCCTGCATACATGCATATAAATGTTTGTCTAGTGGCAGTGGTAATCCTGGTATGGTCAATGAATGATGTAGGTAGATAAACAAAAAGAAAAGAAAAAACAAACTGCTGGTAAAACTAATCTCTTTTTTTAGTGAATTCTCTCTATGCGTAGATCCCCTCATATGCCAAATGCATTTATTTGATTTTCTAAAAGATTTCATTCACTGCTTTTTGATAGGGTTTAGAATTTTGTATTGGTTATTGATGCAAAATCTACAGCATATGTACTTAGGGGCATTGATGAATTAAAGACTCAATCATTTTGATTGATCTTGACCAGAGAGATTTTAGGGAAGATACGGCTTTACCAATCTCATTAACTAGTATGTTTCTTAAAGTCTTTGAATAGGAGACAACGGCGTGATAGAAGATTTCAGACTAGGATGCCACCTTATCTCCATGCATCTATTCTTTGGATTCATCGCTTTATTTTGTTTCTTATGTTTCAAGGATTTATTTTGCACGTAGCACTCACAAGACATTGGATTAACATGTTTGATCACAACTTTTAAACTATGGCTCATATTCCCATTTATTGTGTTCTATATGATGTGTTTTTTGATGCATTTATAACCTTAGCTACGTAGGAAAAATAGCTTGAGGGGATATTGAAGTCTGAGGCAAAGTCATTGTTTATACTTTCAATACATCCATCGTCAAGGACAGATTTATGTTATCCATTGGCGCCCATAGGAAATTTATGGCGTAGCTTTAAACTGTTGCATAAAAGCTTTAAAAGTTTTTGTTTCATACGCCACACATTTACACCAACTTAAAATTCTCTCAGTTAGCATTTATGGTTGCTAATTTGACACCTGCCAAGTGCATTAAATTCAATAATTTGCAAGCCTTTTGATGTGTGCTTTTCCTGCAAAACATTTCTTGAAAACATTAAGTCAATTTTTTTTTCCTTTTCATGCTTGAAAGTTTCTTTTTTTGTCGGCAGTAAGATCTTTCCATACGGTTGAGCATGGTCATTATCATTGTTAGTTCTAGTTGTGGAAGTCATCCTATTTTGCTGTATAGCGCGTAGCTCAAGGAAAGTGTAATATCCATGTTTAATGTAAACTCACCAACTCATAGTCATAAATACTACTTTTTATGGGCAATATAAGATATAATTTGTATATATTTTGCTGCTGTAAAAAATCTTTCATGACTGTTAAGTCTTCCTATAGTGTTAGCTGAAATAAAGTTTTATTAAAATGAAAACAAATGTAGACAGGACCAACAAGCTAGTGAAAACATATTATTATCACAAGATGAAACTTTTCCATACTCAATGCGTATCTACCAAGAAATACATTTTAATAATTTTATTCTTTATGAACTTACGCCTCTCTTGCTTTGTCATTTTGTTAAAGCTAAAAGATTTGCATGTTTTTAACTTTTGTTCATGGTACAATCATCATATAACATAGGTAAGGGTGATCATTTTTTTATTTCCTTTGAATTGTTTCTAATTTTACAAGTATGATATTCAAAGGGCTGTTGTAGGGGGTTGTTTCTTTTTTATAACATTTTTTTTTTTACTATCAACATTCAGCTTATGTTCCTGATTTGGAGGGTCATTTTATTTCTAATATTTTATTTTGTGTTAATAGGAAAGAGGTAAAGGAGAATTTTGACATCAAAATCAAACATTGGAATAGGAAAACAAGGAGGGTGAAAACAAAGGAAAGCGAAGGTACAAAAGCAAACAAAGGCTAACGAAAGGAAAGCGAGGGAAACAAAGGAAAGCAAAAGTTACAACGAAAATGAGGAAAGCGAAGAAAAAAGAAAACAAAGGATAATGAAGGTACAACGTGGAAACAAAGGAGAACAAAGAAAAGCAAAGAAGGAAAACAAATCATGGGGAGGATATTTTAAGATCAAAGTGTTTTTAAACACTTTAAGTATTTTGTTTAAACACTTCTCCAAGAAATCATTATTTTTTTCATTCTTAGGAAACTAATTTTTGTTTGATTTTAAAAAGAATCTTTCAATTCCTTCTTGCAAAGGCTAAAACAAAATTTAGGATCACAACTTATTAGATTTTGTTTCTTGGATTAACAATTGAACAAAGTTATCTCTCACTCGTCTTTTGGTGTTTAAAATGAACTCACATTTTTCTTTGTGGATTTAAAAAGAACAAGTGCAATTTTGTTTTTTGTGAAGGCTTACTTAAACTAAAGGCATTGAAAAAGGGTGTATGCACTTCTCTCATGCTTTATAGTGATCTTGAGAATCACAAGGCCTTTTTCATGACTTTAGGGTGAGATAAAGCAATCACCTCCACACTTTGATTTGGGTTTAAAATTGAACAAGATCTTGTGTGAGTGTGAGTGGGGGAATTATCGCGTATATTTTCTTTCTTTGTTGCCATCAAAGATTGATCGAGTTACGGATTTTGTCTTTACTTGCTTTTGCTTATCCTAGAGGGTCTACCTTGGGGAAAAAGTACTCACCTAAGGGAACGACTCAACCAGTAACACTCTAAAGCCAAGAGTATTTCCAACTAGGATATAAATGTGGATATTGGAGTAAACTCCAATATCACGTGGTTGATTCTGACAAGATGGATCCGAAAAGGGCACTCTTGTCGTATGGGTCAATCTCCACAAACGGAAAGTCCGTATTAAAACCCATGTGCTAGAATTTTCCAAAATCCTTTAATCTATTTGTTGGTGCAAGAACGATCATTCTGAAGCTGCCCCACACTTTTACGGTCTTTAGTAGAAATGGAAAACATTCCATGGGAGTTTCATGGGTGTTGATGCTTGGTTACCCCATATAAGTGAGTGTCATGGAGGGGAGCCAATGGGGTCAAGCATCTAACCATTCACTAAAGATAAGTGTAGTTGGACTTGTCCAAGTGGGGATTCAACAAATACTTCAGTACACATCCATAGGGTTTGTACTTGTTCTTGGTTTGAAAACAAACACTCAACATGATCCTCAAAATTTCAAACTCTTTAGGAGGCAAATACCATTGATTGAATTCTTGTGTTATTGCTTGACCTTGGGATTACATCCTTAGAGGTTTCTAAATACTTGATTTTACATCTCAATTTTCCCCCTAAAGTTAAATAATAGGTAACCCTTGCCTTAAATTCATCAAAGTTTCACATAATATACCTTGTGAAATGAGACGAAGTTGAGACATTGGACATTCAGTTTGAAATCTAATCAAGAGTGTGTTTGTGGTCAAAACAACCCATTAAGCAAAGATTAAAAAAACAATTGGACCCCACACATGTGTTTCCAATGATTTCACGCAAAATCAAGATCAAGAAACCAAAGGTGAAAGCCATTAGTCTGAAAGCCCATCAAGAATGTCTCTCTATGTTATACGAAGTCAGGCAAAGACTGTTTTTCAAATTTTACAAAAATGCTTCAAGGAACAATCCCGGTTTGTATTCATTCTATTATTGTCAAAACCCAAATCTTTTCAGAGAGTTTGAACATCTTGTTTAGAGAAAAGCTTGTTCTTCAATACCTAGGTCTAGGCAAACAAATTATCTCTTTTAGGTTCATCTTAGGATCAAAGAAAATCAAAATCTTTTTTATCCACCATTCAAACATCAAAACAAACATCATCTCACAAATCACCTTTTGGAAAATCTTGAAATCATCCTTAATGCTAGGCTCTTTGGAAAAATAAAAATCATTGAGACTAAATCCTTGAAAACATTATCAAAATCACCTTTGGCTAAATATGTGTAGATGCATCCTTTTGCATATGCTTAGTCAAAATCATCTTGTTTAGCTTAGTATATGTGGATGAATCCTTTGGCATATGCTTAGTGAAACTATCATCTTGTTTGGATAAGTGTGGGTAGATGCATCCTTCTCCCCGCACATATACAAATTAGCATCCTTTGGTCAAATCTATCCCTTAGATAATCATCCAAACATCTTAGGGTCTATTTGTTCAAAAATCAAAATCAAAATCAAAATCAATCAAGGACAAATCCCAAATCAAAATCTGAAACATATCCGAAAGTCCCAAAAGCCTAGTATATCCTTCAAGATTTACCAAAAGATCATAACATCCGCATCACCCATCTTTTTCATCATCATATCACCTTTCGATCCCCAAGATATCCTAAAAAATTTCACTTTGAGGCATAAAATACAGATCAATCCAAAGAATCAAGAGATTCATCTCCATTCTTAAAATTTGATCCTTGTTTTATGGTTCAAACTAGATCTCAATACAAGAAGAGCATGGAAGCCAACAAAGAAACACCCACTTCAAGTGATTTAAGTCAAACCACTCCTGAAATGAATCCCATTGGGTCTGGAACTCTCACAGTTAACCTTCCAACATCATCACAAAATATGCAAGAGGAAAACCAAGGAGAGGATCTTTCCTTTGGAATGACTCATGATGAAATAATTGAAATGCTTCAAAATCCAGAAAACCATAAAATCATCAACATCATGATGAGGCTCAACCCTTCATTATACATGCTTGAATTAGCAAAATAAGGAGCCAAGTTACCTTCAGATTTCAACATGAGTACCATAGTGGAGACATCATTTCCTCCAATCTCATCCACCATTCCCATCTCATCTACACCCCCATCCCAAAACATCACTCAAAACATTTCGCAAATCACAATATCTCTTGCTCCAACCCAACCTAATGTTAATAAGGGAAATGTATTTCTCAATGCTATTCAAACACACCCCCTTGTTAATAATCAAAAATTGGATGCAAACACCAACTTGGAACAAAACATACCTAAAAACCCATTACATAAAAATGTTCCTCTTACATTCCATCATGATCCATCATCATCATTTTTGTATGCAACACCTCAAACACCTCTCCTCACAAATTCGCAAGAGGAAGGAGATATGTTCAAACCTGGGGACATTTTTGACACCACAACATTTTTGCAAGAACTCACACCCCTTACATATCCACCACTTCCACCATTTCCATCATCATCCACACCACTCCTTGGCTTAGGGCTTCCCCCTTTACCAAGTATTGATCAAAACAACATCCCAAGCATCAATCAAATAATTATGCCAAATGATCAAAACTTGTCATCGATATCGCAACAACAGACAACAAATATGCAAGCAATTGCAACATCATCAAACACCCCCATAACATCGCAAAGAATGGTCTCTCAAGGGCCAATCACATCAATGGCACCACTTATCACTCAAACCACCACATCAACAACACCATTCACCACTCAAATCATCAACACGACATCACCTCTCACCACTACCACAAACACCATTCTGAATCCACCGCCACCCCCACCACCACCAACTTTCACCAACCAATACAACACATCATTGCAAGATGCTTTTCAAAGGGGATTCCAACAAGTGTAAAAACAAGAAGCTGTACACCTATCTACTCAACAAGTTGTTCAAGATACGCAAGCTTCCCAAGCAACCCAATCCGCATTACAAGTGCAACAAGCCGCATAATCCCAAGCTTTATTGCAACAACAACAAAAAGCTACATACAAGCATTGCAAGCACAAAAGGCCACTCAAGCACAAATTATTTTGCAACAACAAGCAACACAAGCACAAGCAATACAAGCGCAAGCTCAATATCAAGCACAACAAGCCCAATATCAAGCACAACTCCTTGCACAAAGACAAGCAGTGCAATTGAAAGCATATCAACAAGCACTAAAGCAATATCAAAAGCAGCAAGAAGCAACAGAATTGGCAGCCCAAAAACAAGCATTGTTGGAACAACAACAAGCACAACAACAAGTGTTGTTGGAACAACAACAAGCGCAACAACAAGCACAAATCTTAGTGCAGCAACAATAAGATCAACAACAAGCATTGTTCATACAAAAGTAGGTAGAAACCTACCTCGCTCAGGAAAACATACAGATACCATCAAACAACACACTGACCAACCCACCCATCCAACCCACGATTGAAACACCACAAAAAAATTTCATCCCACCCCCCGATCTGTAAAACAATGTGATGACACAAATCAGGGTTTACTCGCAATAAATGCTCGATCTTCAATCAGAGCGAACAATGAAAAACACCAAGAAAATTGTGTCCCTATCCATTTGATAGGAGCCTAGAGATGAAACCATTCCCCAAGGATTTGAAATCCTCAAATTTAACAAATATCGAGGGACGAGAAACCTTGAAGATCACATCAAGGAGTTCTAGGTTCATTGCATGGAACTCGCATATGATGATACTTATCTAATGCGGCTATTCCCTAGGAGTTTGTTAGGCCATGCTATGGAATGGTTCTCTCACTTACCTTCAAGCATTAGAACATTTCAAGAAATTATAGATGCATTCATTAAGAACTATGCATGCAACATTGCAATAAATGTTAGTCTAGAAGAACTTTCAGCTCTAAAACAAGGAAAGGGTGAATATTTCGCTTCATTCCTACAACAATGGTGATCCAAGGCCAATCGAAGCAAGTGGAACATGCTAGAAGAAAAAAAGGTTTACACCATCATAGCCAACCTTGAAGGCCACTTGGAATTTCATCTCAAGGTTCAAGGAATCACCACATATGATCAATTAATCCCCAAGGTGCTCAGCATCGAAAGATCCCTTATGACTCAACCTGCGGAATCAACATCATACCCCGAACAACAAAACAACCGCCCATCTTCCAACTACAATGATAAACCTCAAACATGGGCAAGGAAAAAAAACATTACTAATGATGGTGTCATTGATTCCAAGGTGGTCATTAGTGCCCCTCCCCAAAATACACCCACATTGCAAATCCAAAACCAACACCACAACAATCATCACACAACACAAAAACCAAATCACAATCTAACAATCAATAATCTCAATGAGCAAAGAGGACTGCCCCAATGCAAGAATAATCCCAAGCAAAAGTACACTGCATTGGGGGAACCATTGGAAGTCATCATGAAAAAGCTGATAGACAAAAAACTCATTCAGGCTCCTACCTTTGAAAATTACCATGAACTGGATGTGAAATCTCCTTGGTTTAATGAAAACCAACTTTGCAAATTCCATAAAATCAAAGACCATACCACAAATAGTTTCATGAGACTAAAAAACATCATCCAAGATCTCATCGATAAAAGAATCATAAACATGGAATGGCCTACATGAAATCTGGATCTTAAGATATATATGAATCTGATGTCAAATCATGGTAACAAAGGAAATAAAAATGATAAATGGAAAGGCACCCAGTCAAATTTAAATCATGTGTATGAAATAGTCGTTGCCTCCCTAGATGAAAACTGCAAGGTCATTACTATCAAGGGTTCCTATGCCGAAGATTGTGGAGTCACCACAAGAGGCGGAAAGGTAACCATTGCAGGCTCATCCCATCCAAACAAATGCCCTGCATCCAGACCTGTCCATAATAGCTACAATGTCCTAGATCAACTCAAGAGAATGCTAGCGCAAATCTCCATCATGGAGTTGCTAAAAATCTCATCTGCCCATAGGAAAATTCTTGAAGAAGTGTTGGCCTCATCCATTGTCCCCGCAGATCTCAATGTGGAACAAGTCCAAGCTATGGTCAAAAATATCATTACGCCAAATCTTCTTACATTCTTAGACCAAGATTTCCCCGCTCAACCATCTCACAACCGTTCACTTCACTTGGAAGCCATAGTACATAAGAGCAAAATCAAAAGGGTCTTGGTGGATGGAGTTGCGGGTTTGAAATCTGTTCTCTCAACCTCATCAAGCAGTTGAAAATATCAGAAGATTCTATCGAAAAAGGGAAGGGTATCACGATAAGAGCATACGATGATCAAGAAAGAGTGTCTCAGGGCATGATCAAATTCCCTATTCAAGTAGGTCTAGCTCTCATGGAAACCACTTGTCAGGTTTTGGACCTTGACTTGCCATATAATATCCTCCTAGGATGCCCATGGATCCATGCAATGAAAGCAATAGAATCAACCTTCCACCAATGTGTGAAATTTACACATAATGGACAAGAAGTTACCATCCATGGAGATCCCGAACCTTTCTCATACTATAAAAATCTTGAAGCAAAGTATTACAAAATCCCCCAAGTACCAAAAAAATGATGAGGGCCCGTCCACACAATACATCAATCACGCCACCCTCGCATCCACTTTTGTGACAAAGACACCCACCACTCCCACCATTCCCACCATTTATGATATTAAGCTCATCATCCAGGATGATGGTTGTGGAAGCTATAAGCTCCCTAACAATGCTTTTGTGGTAGGAGAGTTACCACAATCTCCTAGATCACGGGGTTGTCCACAAGAAAATCAAGCTTCAACATCACAAACGTCTCCTAAAGACTATCCCGAATTCACAAGCAGGGGAGACCTTGGCCAGAAGGTTATTGAGGAAGATCCATCACATATGCTTTATCAAGATGAAATACTAGCACCTAAATTACCAATGGATGACAGAAGCAAGGGTCTGCAAATGATGCTTGCAATGGGCTACAACAGAAATCAAGGATTGGGACAAAATGGCAATGGGCTCATAATACCTATCATGCTAGAGACATCACCGATAATAAATTTTGGCCTTGGATGTACCCCTATGAGTATAACCATACGTGGCCGAAGTCCTCCAGTTAGAGCAGTTAATAAACCTCGTCATTCAACCTCAGTAGAACTACGATTACCAGTATCCACAGGTCATGTTCTAGATAACTATACCTTTGATATAATCGATGTCTGTAGTAGTAGCGATGATAAGGACCACATATCCAATCTACCTAGGCTATTCAAAGATACTACTCATTTCATGATTAGCACCCTTTCCTTTGAAACAGACCATCAAAATCATGAGATCCACCTAGTATATCCCCAACTCATTGACTATGACCAATGAGGAAAACTGATTCTCGATACATTCAAAAATGTGAGGCACTCTCAGAATTCATGGGATTGTGGGATAACATTCCAGATGGGGATCACAAAGTAGGGTTTATAATGGAGTTGGACACACATGCCTGTTATGGCAAAATAATTGAATCCTTTAGTCACAAAAGTGAGAAATTATTTGACTAATATCCAAGTCCTCGAGTGAAAACCATACTGTGGCACTCTCTGACAAGAAAAAAGTAAAAAGAAAGGATGCATCCAATGGTGAAAACCTCTCTAAGGCACCTGAGGATGGGGGATTCAATATTCCTTTAAGATCTATTCGTCAGGAAAATTTAGCAATCTTTGCTGAAAAATGTAGTCCAGTCAACCTACAAATAGAGGCAACCCCACATATCACATTCTACGCAAAATCACTACTATCAGAAGAGCAAGAACTCCTAGCAGCATTCCTAAGGGAAAGATAGATAAACTTCTTATGGAGTTATGTTGACATGCCAGGACTTGATCCAAAGACCGTGGTTCATCACTTAGCAATGTATCCAAAAGCAAAGCCTGTCATACAAAAGCTTCAAAAAATGCACCCTCAGATCGCCTTATTGGTCAAAATGGAGCTAAAAAAGCTACTAGATGCAGAATTCATACGACCAATAGATTATCCTGAATGGGTATCAAACTTGGTACCTATTTCAAAGTTTGACGGAGCCATTAGAATCTACACAGACTTCAGAGATTTGAACAAAGCATGTCCAAAAGATGACTTCCCGCTTCCAAATATGGACATGATAGTAGATATGACAGTAGGACATGAGATGTTACACTAATGGACATGAGATGCTATCAACATAAGATAGCCTTCACTTTTCCATGGGGGACTTACTGCTGGAACATGATGCCATTCGGCCTAAAGAACGTAGGAGCAACATATCAAAGGGCCATGAAATTGATATTACATGACATGATTCATAAGATGATCGAAGACTATGTCGATGAAATCCTAGCTAAATCCAGAAAAAGAAAAGATCACATAGCAACCCTAAGTGCTATTTTTGACAGACTAGAGGAGTACAAAGTTAGACTAAATCCCAAGAAGTGTGTCTTTGACGTACAATCAGGTAAATTGCTAGGATATATAGTATCAATGAGGGGTATCGAGGTGGATCCAGCAAAAGTGAAAGAAATCCTTGAAATGGAAGTACCAAAGACATTAAACAATTGAGAGGTCTCCAAGGTAGACTCCAATCCATCTGATGATTCATAGCACAATTGGCAAACAAACATATCCCATAATCTCACCTACTCCACAAGGGAGTAGTGTACAAATGGGATACCAAGTGTGAAGAGGAATTTAACAAAATCAAAGAATATCTACTAACACCACCAGTCTTAATGCCACCCATCCCAAAGAAACCATTGATCTTATACATATCAGCAACAGTAGCAGCCCTTGGAGCTCTCTTAGCTCAGCATGATGAAAATGGAATGGAAAGGGCTGTCTACTATATGAGCAAGAAAATGGTTGGGAATGAGATAAACTATTCATTCATTGAGAAAGCATGCCTCGCAGTAGTGTTTGCATCACAAAAATTTAGACATTTCATGTTGGCACATAAAATAAAACTCATCGCCAAAATTGATCCTCTCAAGTATCTACTATCAAAGGAAATGGTCATGGGAAGAATGGAAAAATGGGTGATGATACTGTCAAAATACGACATTGAATATGTGGAGAGGAAAGCAATCAAGGGATAAGTCATCACAGACCAACTGGTAGAAGCACCTATATATTTTGAGAATCATCTTGTCTCAGAGTTTCCAAATGAATCTATTTTTAACCTCAACATAGCTAACCACTGGAAACTATACTTCGATGGCTCATACACGTAGCATGGATCAGGAGCTGGTCTCTTCTTCATCACCCCACAAGGGGATTGCATACCAAGGTCCTACAAACTGGCATTTCCCTGCACTAATAACATTGCAGAATACGAGGCCTTAACCATAGGTCTCAGAATAGCAATGTAGTGGAACATCATGGCTCTCAAAGTGTACGAAGACTCCCAATTGATCATAAATCAAGTCAATGATGAATATCAAACCAAGGACGACAAGCTCACTCCATACAAGAAATTGGTGGAGACTCTAAAGGAATCCTTCATCGAAATCACATTTGAGCAGATTCCTAGAGCCAACAACAGAGCAGTAGACGCCACGGCAACAATTAGGTCGCTACTGGACATCCCCAACAATGTTCCAAAATATGAATTCTTGATAGAGCAGCTTCTCATTCCTACATTCGAGGTACAAGAATCAGAATTCATGTGCAAAATCGTTGGTCCTAGTGATCCTTGGTACCACAAAATTTACACATACCTTTGTATAGGAGTCATACCCGTTGACCTACCTTCAAGCCTAAAATGAACCTTTGTCAAAAAGGCATCCATATTTGTCATCCTAGGTGATACCCTATATCGTAGAAGTATAGAAGGAACCCTACTACGATGTTTAAACAATGAGGCATTAACCACTCTAACTGAAGTTCATAATGGTATTTGTGGTTCACACTCGAGTGGACTGACCATAGCTAAGAAACTGCTAAGGATGGGGTATTATTGGCCCACAATGGAAAGAGGAGCACATGATCATTCCAAAAAGTGTCTACAATGTCAGCAACATGGGGACCTCATCCATGCTTCAGCTCAAGAGCTTCACCCTATCATCACACCATGGCCCTTTTCATAGTGGGGACTTGATCTCATTGGTAAAATCACACCCACCTCATCTAATGGTCACAAATTCATCATAACCGCATTTGAGTACTTTAATAAGTGGGTGGAAGACATACCCATGACGTATATAACTAGGAAGCAGATTTCAAAGTTCATTCTGAACTATCTCATATGTCGCTATGGTGTCCCACAAGCCATTATCTCAGATAATGCGACACCATTCAAGAATCAAGATGTTCGCGAATTGTGTGAGAAATTCAAAATCCAACATCGCTTCTCCACCCCATACTATCCCCAAGGCAATGGCCAAGTAGAAGCTACAAACAAAACCATTCTAAAAATCCTCAAGAAAATAGTCAATGATGCAGGTCATGACTAGCATCTACAGTTTAATCCCGCCCTTTGGGCCTATTGAACCAGCATCCACACACCCACTAGTGCCACCCCCATTTCCTTGGTCTACATATCAGAAGTGGTACTCCCCATTGAGATCAAGCTCCCATCCCTCAGAATATCACTGCGAAACCTCATCACAGATGAAGAGTACCGGGTATCAAGACTAAATGAGCTAGAGCTACTGGATGATAGATGGATAGATGCTTTAAATCTCTTACAAGTCTATCAGAATAGACTCAAAAGGAGCTACAATAAGAAAATTAGAAGCAAGATGTTCCAAGTCAAAGAACTAGTCTTTAAAGAGAATCAGAAGAATGTCCCAAGCCCAAGCAGCAAAGGCAAGTTCGAACCTAATTGGTTAGGACCTTTCATCATCATAGCAAGTTATAAGTCAGGGGCATATCAGTTATCAACACCCAAAGGGGAACCTCTACAGGAGCCCATGAATAGCTCCCATCTCAAAAAAATTTATGCCTAAATCTTTCAAGGTATAGAACCAAAAAAATCCAAAAAATTAGAAAATGTCCAAAAATGGTTACTTCAGCAGCAAAGCAATCTTGGTGACAACAAAAAAATCAAAAAAGAAAAAAATCCAAAAAAATGAAAAAAAGGATTGAAAACAGAAAGAAAAAAATCATCCTCTAGTGAAAACCACTTCGGTGGCACTTTGGACAAGTACCTTGGTGAAAACCTAGAACATAGGCACCTTGTGTAAATAAGCATTGTCCATCCACCAGAATCTATACGGCTTGTTCGGCATCATCCATCCATTATGCTTCCACCATCCATCGCATCCATAACTCCATCCATCACTCATCCACTCGCATCTGTACCATAGCTTGGTCTTGTTTTCGTATCATGATCCCTCCTAGTTCTACTCATCCCATCCTCAAGGTCAGTTTGTCCTGCCTTTATCAAAGTAGTCTATTGCATCACATTGGGGGCATGTTCTTATTAGATCGAATTTGTGTATGATCTTAAAGTCCTCAAATCAAAAAATCAAAAAATATTAGAAAATCAAAAATCCAAAAATCCAAAAATCCAAAAATCCAAAAACATCAAAAAATTTGAAAATCTAAAAACATCAGAAAAGACAAGAAAATCCAAAAACATCAAAACATCAGAAAACCCAAAAATATTCAAAACATATCAAAATCCCAAAACAGGTCAAAAAGTCAATCAAAAAATCCAAAAACTAGAGTCATCTTGTCAAACTACATCATCTTTGAGCTTGAATGTAGGCAAGGTTGATCTTTGATCATCCCCTGAGACACTTCGGTCAGTCCTTTAGGAGTCTATCATAATAAATTAACAATTCATTATGTATATCTTCATCTGTAAATCAGTCAAGTCATCAATTGAACTACGTGCTCTTTGTGTGTATAACGTAGACAAGGCTAATCTATTGATCGACCCTCGAGGCCCCTAGGATAGGTCCTTAGGTTAGTCTCTTGGTCAAAATCTCAGAAAATCCCAAAACATTGAAAAATCAAAAAAATCAAAACATTTGAAAATTTTGAAAAATACCAAAAACAACCTCAAAACATCTCAAAATGATCAAAAACATCCAAATATTTGAAAAAAAATCCATCAACCTCATCTTGCTTGCACTTGCAATAAACATTGCTCATAATAAACTGATCATCATCCTCAACCTTTGGTGAAACATTTAGAAACAAGTCTAGTAGCTTAAATGTAAAACTCAAAAACATCAAGTCTCAAGTCTAAGTCAGTATGTAAACAAGTCGGTCAATTCTTTGTGTCGATAGTCCATCATCCAAACAATCCCATATCAATCATCTGATAACATCATGTCCTATGATGAATCCTTCCTACAAGGGGCATTATTTATTAGAAATAACACTTTGGATAAATGAAAGGATGTGCCACCATCCAATAACATGTCCTAGGATGTATCCTTCCTACAATGGGAATTATCTTTTGGCAATAGTTTCGGTTCTTATCCTTAAAAACGCATTCCCTTTTGGTTAGCGGTATTGAAGAACATCAACTTGTTTGTGTGCTTTATCTTTGTCTTTGACTTATCTTATTGCGCTCAGTCCAAGGACCTCTTGATGATATCCGAATGAAAGATTTAGAGAGATAGGAATGGGGCAACAATTATTATTCTTTTGTTTGTTGAGCTTGTTGGACGTTCTTGTAAAATAACTTGGCGAATACTTGTTTTGTTAGATATGTATGGAGGGTGTTTTGGCCAACTTGTTGACTATTGCATTGATAGGTTATACCTTTCCGTGTTTTGTTCCGAGGTGTTTGAAACTTCTAAAGTGCATCCTAGCAAGGTTTCTGTATGTCAGACCTGTGAACAAGAATACTCCTATCTATTTTTTGAGTCAAAGTCCTTCACACTAAGTACCACGCCATTCTGGTCCTTTATACCTTGATGCATCATGCTTAGGCGTGTTATCAAACATAAGGAAATTGGCCCTTTTTAAATCCCAATCCTTGATAATCAAATCATCATCATCATTTATCATCATCATATCTCATAAAGTTGGCTTGTTGGATCCTCTTGTTATTGAATCTAATGTCTTCTTTTCTGCATTAACATCATAGCATGAATAGCTAATCATCATCACTAGTGCATCCATCCTGCATCCACAAACCATCAATATTCTACATATCATCTCACATGCATATCATCATCATAATATAGATTTGTTAGTCTAAGCATCTCATAAATCATCACATTTGCATAAATCATACATTTGAGTAATCACAGCATATCATCATCATAATATAGATCTTTTAGTCTAAGCATCTCATAAATCATTCATTGCATAATCATAGCATATCACATCATTCATCTCATCCATCTCACATCATATCATCATTTAGGTTGTTTAAGATAATATATATTTGTTATTCTAAGTATATAAAACTCATCTCATTTGCATCATCATCCATAATATTCCATTTTGAAATTTTTTATCGCAAGATCAACCCTCAAATCGAATCTTTTCACTCGATCTCTCGAGGGGGCAATGTACCAATGTACTTCTTTCCGATGGGGCATCCAAATTTTTTTTAAAAAAAATCAATTTTGATCATGGCAAGTTTAGTCTTTAAACCAACCCAACAAGTACATTGCTTCAAAGAGGGGAAAAATGTAGACATGAAAAATTAGCATTTTGCATTCAATTAGGTCCATTCATCAAGTAAAATAGGTTTCACATTCACCCACTCATTAAATTAATCAAGTTCACCTTCATCCAGTCATCAGGTAAATTAAACTCATTAAGTTCATTCCTAAGGTTGTTCATTTAAATTAAATAAATCAAACATCAACCTTTTAATTAAATAAGCCAAACTTTTTAAATTGAAATCCAAATGCATATTCTATCTTTTTCTGATTTAAATAAATCAAATATTTAAGTCATAAAAGTCAAACTCACCTAATCATCATTAAGCTAATATAATCCTAATTAGCCTAATCTAACCACCCATCACATCCTCTAGATATTCCCACTTGCACAAATAAATCAATTTATTGATTTATTAAAATCCTTATTTTCTTTCAACTTGGCATAAAAAATAGAATATTCCCTCAAGTTTGAAAATGATGACAAGTTGACTTATCCCCTCCAACATTGCATTAACTTATCATTTTCATGTCCCCCTCTAAACATTTATTTCACAAATTAGAATTTGAAACTCCCTCTCTTGGGCACATTTCCCAAATCTTGCACATCCCTCAACCTATGGCAAGTTGACAAGTGGCCTCTTTTCATTGGTCTATTTTTAGTCCCACATTCATCCATTTGGCCATTCTCTCATCAGAATAATCTATAAATAGAGGGCTTAATCTTCATCAAATCCATCTACATCTTCATTCAAAGTTACTCTCTTGGTTTGAGAACTAATTTTTCTCTTCATCTCCATTGCATCTCATCATTTCAGTTTTTGAGCAAGGATTGGGAAAGGGTCATTTGCACATTTGACATCAATCCAATATGGAATAGGTATATGTCATGTTTTTAAATGTCTTTGGATCCTTATTATTGTTGCATTTCTTAAACATTGATATGTTATTCCATAGAGGTATTTGTAGATTTGCATGTGTAAACTAACCCTCCTAACGTGTGTTTGAGATGGTTCATTTGCAGATTTATAGTGCTTCAGGTATGCCTCGCATACTCATACACTAGATTCTCATGAAACATGGACATGAACTGATACACTAGAATCTTCTCAATAACCAAATCACACCTTTTTTCCTTAGACCCATCTTTTGTAGTGTATGCCACTATTTTATACTTCCCGAAATCTATTAGTTTATGCCCCACCTCATCTGTGCTTTCCATATGTTGACATACCGGCATTCGTTGCAAGCCACGACAACGCTCGCATGAACCATCCAAGCATGTTGTCCTATAGAATATTTGGCCATCCTCTATTTGACATAAAAATTTTGATAAGAACTCTCTTCAATATTTTGGTGGGGCTTCTATGCCACAATCCTCCAAAACATCATTAGTATGCAAATCTAAACATATAGAATGTTAAACATCATAATGGTTAGCGAATTCAATATGTAGTCTACAACAATAAGTAGTGCATGTGTGATTTATCATGACATAAAAAGGTTTAAGATTTTCAAAAAATATTTGAGAAATACTAATTTAAGGATTAGCATTTTGAAATTTATGAAAAAAATGGGTTTGAGTCATATCCAAAAAATGCTTTGGATGTGGCTCATGATTCTGACTACCGATTCTCCTTCTTATGACATCCCTTTGATTTAGAGATGGCCTTGTATTATTCTTCCAATAATCTTCAATTAGTGTTCTCAATGCTTCAACAACTTTTCTATATTTATGTGGCAGTCTTCCCGAGAATTCCCATAATTCATTTGAATCAGTGCCCTCAATTCTTTGCCACTTTTGAATGGCTTTTGATAAATGTTTTCTACTAATTCCCATTTTTTCACTTGTCTTTTTAATGAGACGAGATCTCTTTGTTTGATAGCTTACCAAAGTCGATGTAATGACACGTCGGCTGACATTACTATCCTTTGAGTGTGAGGTCTTATCCACACTCTCATAAGCATCCATTAGATTCTTCACAATAGTGTTTTCACTTGATGCATTCGATGTTCTCAACCCAAGACTCTTCATGATGTTTCTATACTTTAAACCCCGCATCATTTGAAAAAATAGTGAAATCTTCTAGTCTCATTTATCCTTTCAAAGAACATTTTCCAAATCTTATCAGCATATCTTCTACAAGTGCCTTATGGAATCTTACCTTCCATGTGCTGTAAAATATCCTCATCAATATTAATCAAAAACTTTGGCTTTCGATGCAAAATTCTAGGTGGTGTTCTCTTAGGTACATACATCTCAACATTAGAAATTTCATCAATATTTAATTCAGGTGGGCTATATTGCATACCTTCGACCAAGGGTGGAATATAATACATACCTTGAGGTTCACATGGGGATGACGGCATACCTTGTTTGTCAAATCCGAGTGATGATGTACTCTCAAATTCAGATGTGGTGGATGGTGTCCAACCATACTCACTTGTGGTAGATGGTGTCCCTCCATATTTGCTTGTGCTTAATGGTGTCCCTTTGTATTCACTTGTGGTAGAGGGTGTGTCTCCAACTATGGTATCTGCATCTCCCCTAGCATGACTATTTCACATTCGTTCCCTTTGTGCTACCAATTTCTTTTCTCTTTTTGACGGTTGAGGTTCCTCTTCAATTGGCTTGTTTTCATCAATCGTTCCCAATTTCTACTTTTCACGATATTCCCTTACCCATTTTTTCTCTTTATCTCTGAAGGCTTGGAGCTGATCATCTGTTAGTTTTTTCCTTTTAACAGTTCATTTCTTTGGCATGACGAATAATTTTACCTGTGCAAAAAGTGCTAAGTCAAGTCAAATTAACTAATAGTGAAGGGTTCTAAAAGTCTATTAAAGACTGAGACAATGGTCACCTCTTTCAAATGTTATTTTTTGAAGTTGAAGTGGTTTGTTTTAAGATGGAAACATTATAAAAGGCCATGATAAACTTGAATGGACGCTGATCTTGGATTGCGCGTGAAACCAAATCAGGAAATGTTGAGTTTTCCTTAACAAAATTGAGCTTTTGGTGACTGAAATTGAGTTTATGATTTGGGAAGCATTATTTTATGTTAGATTGAGCATGAACAAGGTATATTAGGCTTGTTTCAACAGTTTTCAAGTTTCGGAGTGTTTGGAAAGTGCTAATTTCAATAAAACATATGGTTTCTAAGCCTAGGGAGAGGGTTTATGGTTTGGGTGGTAAATGATTGAATCTCTACAATATAATGCTGTAATTTGAAGTTTTGATAGATATAAAGTGCTTTCCCAAGGTTTCAGGATATTTGTACACATTTTGAAGGTGGTCCCTTTGTAAAAGTGGGCTAATTTGTGCCCTTAAAAGCGTAGAAAACTTAATAATTTGTGTAGTTTGGTATAAAACAAGCATTGGTGATTGTTGGATATGTTGAAAGGCTCTGTAATGGGTAAAATAAAGGTGTCTAAATGGTCCTAGGTCTATAGAACAACCAATCATTATGGTGGTAGGTCTTAACTTAGACTTCAATCTATTTTGAGACTCCTTTGGTTGTTTCGGTGAATGAAAAACTCCATTCTTCATGATCAGCCTATATAGACTAGCAGGGTATGAGTTTTACTTTAAATTAAAGATGAAGCCTTTCCTCCCACTGTGGTGACCTGGGATTCGGAGGAAAGGCCTATAATATGTTGTTTTCAGGTTTCATGTTTCTTTTAATAGTGGTAAGGAATCTATAGGGATGGTGATGTTATCTTAGGCTGAGAATGTGAGTTTTTGGCATGAAAAGGAGGAACCAAAGTGGTGTTTTTGAAATCTAATGAGGCTAAAGGCCTAGTGAAGGTTTATTTTGTTTGTACAGACCTTGAAAAACTTGTTTGATGCTTTGGTGAGACTTGGAAGGCCTTGGAGTTGTGAAATATGGAAAACCCTATATATTTATGAGAAAATTAAGGGTTTTTCTATTGGAAACCTATTTGAGCATGCATTAGGAGTATATTCCAATTTTTAAGAGACATGCACGGAAAATTTGGTAGCATAGACAAGGCAATCCACTAGTTTGTATAACTGTTTGAAAAAATACCTCAATGAAAGCTTTGGAAGCATACACAAAGAAATTCAATTGTTGAATTTAACAAAATGCCTCAAAGAGATGTGGTTTAAAAATGTAATACAAAAGTGTATAGAATTGTGTAATTTAAAATGTCCATTGACAACCTAAGGTTGTAACATGAAAAACAAACAATTTGATCAACATGGAA
The DNA here is from genome assembly GCA_007258455.2 of Sequoia sempervirens. Taxonomy (NCBI): domain Eukaryota; kingdom Viridiplantae; phylum Streptophyta; class Pinopsida; order Cupressales; family Cupressaceae; genus Sequoia; species Sequoia sempervirens. Next base: position 172,606,414 of record VDFB02193867.1, read on the forward strand.
TAAGAAAAACAACAAAAATGAAAGCAAGCCATAATAGAATGAAAGAAAATGTACAAAGACTTCACATACCTAAAAACCAAAGTTTCAAATGGAGGAGTTCTACCCAATTATGTAGCCTTTGCTTCTTCTTTCCTCAAATTCTTCAAAAATTTGACTTTTTCAAAAGCTTGTTCCCCTCCAAACTTCAATTCTATATTAGTTATCACTGCAATTCAAACTTGAATTCATATTACATTCCTTCCAACATGAAAACTCTACTATTTTATGCAAAGGTGATGGAAATATCATGAGAAAGGTGGTGGAATCTAAATATCATGCATGCACACTTCACTCAATCACCAAAAAGCTACTTTTTTTCAGAGCATGCACAGAACCAAGAGAATATGTAGAATGTGGGCTGACATCACGAGTATATTGTGTTTTTTAACCATTTTTAGTGCAATAAATAACGTGTGCACGTTATAACGCACTCACATTATTTCTTATTAAACGTCCATCTCTATATTTATCAATAACGCGCTCATGTTATAATAAATTTAGTTTTTTTAAAGATTTATATGGTAGACCCACTCCAACAGATTCCCACCCTATCTCCCACACTCTTTCACCCTCTCCCACACTCTCCCACTCTCTCCTACCATCTCCCACCCTCTCTCCCACTCTC
>VDFB02193867.1:172608552-172724112 GCA_007258455.2 Sequoia sempervirens
CACCCTCTCTCCCACCCTCCCACACTCTCTCCCACTCCCACCCTCTCTCACCCTCTCTCCCATAAGCATAAATACATACATATAGGCATAAATACATGCATGCATACATACATACATACATGACACACCAACATACATATACATACAAACATATAAATGAACATTGAAAAAAGTGTCATTTAACTAAAGGAAGACATAATGCGAGCACATTATCTGTTGCTAGACATGTTCCCTGAAGAAGCAACAAATGTCAAAACTAATACATAGCGTGAGTGCATTATAACGCGCTCGTGTTATATTTTTCTTTGGGAATCCCCGATCCTTAGCTTTGGCATTTGCCTTGGAATACCAACTGAAAGGCTTGGAGGGAATTCCCAATGACCATAGACGTGTTTTTTGCAAATTCTACAATTTTTCACATAATTAGGTTTGTGCTCACCGTCAGGATTGGATATGGTTCAATATCAACAAAATTGAACACATGGGTAATGTTAAGTTCTCTCTTAGCTTTCCAACAATGCATTTTTTTTCACTTTCTGACAATTAGGCCTTTCATCCATAATTTCTCTTGTTTGTATGTCTGTTTTTTGTCAAAAAGCAGTAGCAATGTTTGGTGTTTTTTTTGTTATAAATTAACCATTTATCAAAATTTCAAATAAATTACTTTTTTAGAAACTAGACTCCATTCTACAAATTTTAAAAAAATCTATTACTTTCCAAAATTTGTAGGGGGAGCACGGAAAAAATTTTGCTTTTTAGGAAGTGTCCACTTAGAAAATTAGTAAAAAAATAAATATTCATTAAAAAATTATCAAAAAAATTGCGCATCCACTAGATACTGTTAGCTAACTTCTAACTATAGTTATTTTAAAAATACTACAAAAAAGTTCATCGTGCTAGGGTCATACAAGAGTTGCTATGTTATGTTTTTTCTGACAAAAACAACAACAATTTCTGTACATCCCTCTTTTGAACCCCTTAATCTCAACCATTTTCAAAATAAATTAGTAGTTTAGAAAGTAGACTCGGAGCACTTTGATCCTTATTTTTGTTCCATCTCAAAATTTTGAGTGTAACTATCCTCAATTTCACATCCAAGGTTAGTATTTCCTAATTTCAAAAAAAAAGTGGCAAGTTAAGCCCCCTTTTTGGGAACCATCTTGGTGCACTTACCCATTTATAAGGTTTATTCTCAAAAATACACATAAGTAAGGCTTGTAGATGTAAAATAGGGCCAATTAAATCATAAGAAGGTCCAATTATTGATGACAAACCTAGAAAAGTGTGAAATTTTGTTACAACACTTTGAAATAAGGCTTGTAAGAGGTTATCTAGGTGAAATACATTAATAAGACCCTCAAAAAGTGTGAAAGTGTGTTATAGAACTTAAGTAAGGTACCACTTGAGTTCTTTTTAGTTCACAAGGGCCCAAGACCTAATGTGAATGTATTATCCACATTACAACATTAAATCAAGGCACAATTAAGCCAAAATCACAAGGAGGACCCAAACGAGACATAAAAAGTAGAACTTGGGTTAATTTTTCGATGTCCACAGTATCATAGACTTAATGGTCATTCTACTAATGAATGTAAGGCTTTAACTAACAAAATTCAACATCTTAAGGATTGTGATGCTCTTCCTTATGTTGAAGCACCTAGTTCATCTAATTGAAACTTACTTTCATCTTATTTGACTCATCCTTGTCCTACACTAAGTGGATTCAAAGGGTTAGGTAGCCTTATCTCCGTATGTCACTTGTCATTGTCTCTTCTAGCTAGTTGATCACCTTTCATATAAATATTAGAGAAAGCTTGGGATGTGGATGACATGCCTTAATTTGGCTCACATGTGACATGTACTTATTCATGATGTAGTTTGATTCAAAAACATATGACTTGGAATCTAGGGCTTTATGAATAAGCTCTCATGTCTTCTTCTACTTTAAAGAAATTTCTCATAGTAATGGTGTTAGCAACCACTTTAAAGTCGAGGCATACATTGACACTCATGTTTCACTGTGTGATTTTCTTTCTTGCGATGTGTCCTTTTCTTGGTGGTGTCATTGGGTTTGATTTCCTCAAAGAGCACAATATTTCTTTTCCTTTTCTTCTCTTGGAGACATTAGGCATGATGTTCCCTAAGAAAAGACCTTGCACAAATTAAGAAAAATCCCTTTGAACAAACCTTACACTATTTTTCAATGTTTATGAGTTTCAAGCATAAGAAGTTTTGCTTGCCTCACGGAGGTCGAAGATCATTTTTGCATGGAACCTTATTAAAGTTATCAGGGGGTATAACTTTGGTATGGTTTGAGCGGGAATCCCAACCTAGGAATGACTTTCCCCATACCCACTTGCATGTGTGTGTGAGTGCATACTAGCCATGAGTTTATGTTCCTCACCTTTTTGGACTTCTCACTCGCAGACAACCTGAAGTTTCATCTCCTCAGAGTGAGTATGTATTTCTTTTTGTACAAATAGCATAGATCCAATCTATTGGATCTCAAAAACACAGGTTACAAGTCCTAAGAGGATGCCAAACTCTATGATCAGACTTTGCAACATTTTTGAACCAAAGAACAGAGTTAACCAATATGGTAGATGACTTCCTACACTTCAAGCTCTGCTAAACCTAGGAAGGTAGACCTTGACAACTAAAACAGATTTAGAATTGTATGACTTAGTTAAATTTGTGGATCTATCACAATGGCATAAAGTGTAATAGATGAAAGCTTACTGACTACTCCTACTCCTATTATTGAATTTGAAATGTGATTGTTTTAATTAAGATTTTATGAAATTATAAAATGGAATTGGTATGACCAGTTCCTCATCCTTTTGGGCTAATGGATTCAAGAGGTAAATGGTATATGACTTACTTACTGGCTAAAATTTGAATTGCTTGGAACTTGTGACTGTTTATACCTTGTATAAACGTGCAAGGATGTAATTATCAAATTCTTCTTATCGATCCAAATGACCTTTTCTAGATTATTGTAATTAATTAAGAGAATTTAATCCTTCCTTGAAGGAGCTAGTTAACTGAACCACACAAGAACAAAAATTGTGCCTTGATAAATTGGATATATACTGGATACATCAATTTAAATAATAGGGAAATGTCAACCTTGGAGACAACCAGATAATATTTTACATTATTTCAACAAACAACTAACACCATAACTAGATCACCAAATTTATGTGCTCTTCTCCATTATATAATTTTAAAATATTTTACAATATACAACATAATGTTCTGTTGAGGCGACTGACCAACCTATCCAGCTACCTAACCTACTGCTTATTTGATGATTTTATTTCAACTTACATATATAAATTATATTTTTAAGGCTATGACCCTTCACAACATCCATCTGGTGTATCTCTTCTTTCAGTATAGCTCTTTGATTAATTATTTTTGATAAAATAAAAGAAAAATTAGTTTCCTTTGGAAAATTAAATATTTTAACTTCAATCTCCATTTTTGTATCTTTGCGAAAAAAGTCAATTTCGGTAATTATCCCTTATTGGAAACTTTTTTACTTCCACCAAAAAATAAAAATTACCTTACCTCATAGCTTCTTCAGTGAAAAAATATTCCATTTTTTATCTTGCTTGATTGAAATATTTTACCCGATTTAATGAATCATTCCTTTGGGTAAAATAATTACATATTCTTTTAATCCTATTGGTGAAAATATTCCAACTCCCCATGCAAATATTTTATAGATTTCACCTTGTATTCTTTCCTGGGTAAAATAATTGTCCTCTTTATAATCTTCATGGTGAAAAAGTGAAGATTATATTCTTCAAAGAAATATTGTATTCCTTAATAGTTATATTTTATTTGAAACCTTTTTCCTTTTGACGATATGCACTCCCATGTTGGTGAGACTTAAAGCATCATTGAGACTTATTTTTTCTTTCCATCAATCTTGCTTCTTTCATTGATGAAATTTCTTAATGTTGTTAGGCTATCCCTAGGACTGGGTATTCTACTCCACCGATGGGCATTTCTATTGCCGATATGTTTCCATTAGTGTGACTAACAATATTGGAGAGAACTGAGAAATTTGCACTGGCAGTATATGTCTTACTGATGACATTTAGGGTTTTCTATTCTGGCTCTGGATTTTCCTCTGGTCATCGTTACCATCACTTCAATAAAGACACCACTGATACATCATGACATATCAAATTCTTGTTCAAAATATTTTAGATGAGACTGCTCCCATAGCTCTACTACTTGCTTGACCAATCCCTAAAACTTTGTTTTGATTTTATATTTCTTGCCCCTATTTCAGTTTCTCTTCTTTAATTTGGCCTGAACTGAGCTTCCCACTAATATGATTTTGTATCATCATTGGATGAGTAGTGTCTAGAAAAAACCCACCATTACCCACTAGAAAAAATTTCATGAAATCCTTGCAAATCTCCATATTGACCTCGTATCTTACTTTCCCCCATCACTTTTATTAGTTGTTCTTAAAATATACTGCTTTAAATTTATCTTGTGTCTGAGATTCAATGAAAGCATAACTTATACTATGGCTTGTCTTTTAAAATCTCTGGATACTCGATTATTTCAATCTTTCCTCCCTTATGAAGCACTTATTACAAGCACTATATCTCTATTATTCAACAAAATTTTCCCTTCATTATGCTTCAATGGATATTGATGTGCATTTCTTTATTGTAGTTCTCATGAGGCATTAAAATAGTATTGTTACCTAATTTTCACCCTCAGGCTCAATCAGACAGAATATCATGTGACAGAGGTTCGAGAAGGCCAAATGGAACATATGCACAAGGGAAAGAATCATGAATCTGATGCTAGGTCGTAGGGAACTCAGTTGGGAGGCCTGCCTTGTTCAGGTTCAGCATGAAAATCTTCTGAGGAGAGAGTCGCCAAGACCCCAGGAATGTCACGGTGAGTGGGTTTCACCTACAAGTCCCTATCGGCAAGACATAGATCATCATCCCAGCGACAAAGGGATATTTATTTTGGAAAAGGTTCTTTTCTTCAGAGAGAAGTCTCGGTGATGCATCGGATCTCACCAACAAAGCAAAGCAGGATCCCTTCGACATATGTGTGTGGGTTTCGGTAGGAGGTCTTACCGATCAGAAGAAGTCTCACCAAAGTCAGGTGGCATCGGAAAACCAAGTGAGCTTCGCCAAAGGGTCTCGTTGAAGTCACAAAGTCTCCTTGAACTTAAAAGCCTTTGATGTAACGAGGCATTCAGAGAGAGTCTCGGTGACTAGTGAAGTCTCCCCGACAACAGGGAGCCTTCAGCATAGCATTCAAGTCAGAGAAAGGTCTCCCCGACTCTGATGTCTCACCAAAAACAAAGAGATCTCCAAGAGGAGATGCCTTTGCCATGAAGTCCCGACGACAATTAAAGTCTCACCGAAGGCCAGCGGTCCTACTAATGAATTCATATTGGCAAAAGGTCTTGCCGAATGCATGAATTCTCACCGACGTTTGACGTCAGTGTAGCACTCGACGCTCAGTATGAAGTTTGGCCGATAGGCCAAAGTCTCAGCAAAACAAAAGGGAGCTCGGGCAGAATGAGGAGTTCGGCGTGGGTCCCGGCAACAAATAGGTGGTTTGGCCAAAGGAGTGAGTTATACTGGAGCAAAAGCATCGGCATAAAATGGGCCTTCGACATATGGTCTCGACGACAACAAGGGTGTCACATCGACAGTATTAGAAAAGCAAGAGGCCTCGGGAAAAGATATTGTTCTCGGCAAAGGATGGTGGGATCGCCGTGAGTTCTCAGCGACACAAAAGGTCTTGCCAATGTAGAATGAGCCTGAGGAGGAAAAAAGAGGTCGGCAAGATGTCTTTCCGACAGGAGGGAGCTCACCGAAGTATTTTGGTTTTGATAGGAGGTCACGCTGATGCCGAGGGGTCTCGCCAAAATGAAATGAATCTCGGTGGGGGATCTCACCGACACACCAATGTCTCATCGAAAGCAAGCTGAGCTCGCCAAGAGTTGGAAACTTCGCTCAGAGGTCTCACCGACTAGCAGAATGTCTCCCTAACATAAATGACATCAGCAGAGCTCCTAGCCATCACAAAAAGGTCTTGTTGACATGCATCATAGTATCAGTGAAAGGAGGAGCATTGGCAAGACAATGAGCCTCACTATGAAGTCTTCCCAACTTGATATTGTCTTGCCAAAGGAAATCTAGAGCCTGGTGGAGTGAAATGCATTCGAGGTGATATCAATAAGCTCTTTCCGAAGCAATGAGGGTGTTTTCAGGGTAATATTTTGCCTTTGCTAAATTGTCTCACCGACAATCGGCTATCTTGGCAACCACAAAGGCGATATCAGTATGATCTTTTGGGCTCGCTAAGAGCTCTCAGTGACAGCCCCATGTTATGTCGATGGTTGAGGGAAGATTTAATCGCATCGAAGAGACACAATTAGTGTCTCACCAACATGCAATTCAACAAGAAAAGCTTTTGACCACCCAGGAGTCTGTGTGTAGTGTGCCCAACCAATCAAGGGGAGCTACGAGTGAATCATTGGTAGCTTTACCAGTGCCAAGAGAATCAACAGAATGTGAATCAATGTGTATCTGTTTTGGACTCAAGAGCATTCAAGGTGCTCAACAGGGGGATTCAATAGGTGGACACAAAGACCAGAAGTAAATACATCCGGTAGCTTCAAAAGATCTAAGGGGTTTCTCCAAGAAGTTGCTCTTCACCGACACACACAGCAAGGACACGCAGGCTGCAGCATTAATGTCAATCAAAAGATCTGAGGATTGATCTTTCTAAGCCTGATATTTTTGCAAGCCCTAAGGGGCCAACACACTGGTGTATATAAGGCATTTTTTTTCCTTTTTGTAAGGAGTTCTGAGGTATGCTCCTCTGAAGTCTGTGACCCTTTTTGTAGTCCTCTCTCAGACTAGCAGGATTCTGTAACTCAATTTGGAACATAATATACAAAATCTAACTTGGTTACTATTGAAGGTCCATCATTTTGCCTTCTGATTCTTGTCAAGTATAGTACATTCTTTTTAAGTGATTCATTGAGCTACTTAGTGAAATATTATCATTCCTTATAGCTTTTGTTTCATGTCATGCCTTTCTTTGTAGAAGTAGTATCACGTAGGTTACAAACTATGTTTACTTTATCCTACACATGAGCTTCTAGTTTGTGAAAATCTGCCTTCCTTCTTGGAGGCATGTGCATGTCAAACCTATTTGAATGTGTGATATAGAGGATCTTGTTGTGCAGTCTCATGGCTATCACCAATATTAAAGTGTAGCTCGATTATCTCATTGTTCCTGTCATTTTGGTGCATCACCTTAGAGTTTAATTTTCATTTTTATGCATTATCTCTCTCCCTTTTCCTTCAAAAATTTAGTAGCTTGGGTGATAGCCAAAGGAAGTCGGCCTTCTTTAGAGGTTCATTTCAACTATAGGTGACCCACAGCCTTGAAATGATCCCATGTTGCTCTAGAAAGCTCAGTTTCAATCTATGTGCATAGGGTACAATTTCTAGGTGACAAGTATCAAAACTATCCCTCTGATATATTATTTGCAAGTAGCAACCACACCTCCATGCATTTATCTTGTTGAACAAAGTTGAAAGTCATTACTAGAGAAATTCCCTATACAAAACACTGAACTATGATCTTTATTGTATGTATCCCTTTGCCCATGTCTCTCGGTTGTGGTAATTTCATACAAATTTATACTACACAATTCTTCCAATCCTACAGGTAATGAATTTGTATGTTTACCACATCATAAACCTCTCAGTAAACTAGACAAGCAGCTATTTACTTCAGGAATCTTGGACTGTGGAAAGCTAAATGGATAAATTACTCTTCTTGAGTAATTAAGTATATCCCTTTCTTCCTTCTCAAAAAAATTCCATGTGATAGTCTGCTATATTGGAATTTATATTTTCCATGTGATAGTCTGGTGAATTTTATTTTATAAGTTCTATCTGTTTCAAGGTATTGACGCTCTTCCTAATTGTGGACTATAGTTTTAAATGCCATCACAAAGCTTCCATCTCACCATTTGATCTTCATTGGAAGCATAGTTCCCGAATGTTCCAGAATCAAGTATTTTGATCTCTCTACTTGAGTTGTTCATTCCATAATCCTCCACTGAAGAAACTAAAAACTGATACTTTGCATCAAGAATCCATGTAACTATCGTAGTACTACCCTCTCTAGGGAATATGTAGAAGAACCCATTGATGTGTGTATATGAGGTGTAGATGCCTCAGCTAGACTAGTAATTCAATTTCAACATTTATACCACAATCCTTGTATTGACTACTTGCACTCACCAAATATTCTACTCAACCTCTCGAGTGCTTTTCTACTTTATCTTCAACCCATGTTAGTGACTTTACCTATGTGCTAAGTTTGTAGTTGATAGGATCAAAAATATTTACAAGGGAATAACTTACCCTTTTAAAATTTTCCTTAGTATTGATTCCAAACATGACATGAATCCACGATGGTGCAGATAAAATTCCAAGTGGATATGAGATGGGATCTTAGGGTTTTGGATAACTTAGGTGAATTCTCAACCTGGCTAAATTTCCTATCAAATCTTTAGGTTTTGAAAATTACTTGATGAGTACTAAGTTTCCATACTCATACCAATCCCAAATATACCCTCGCATGTCTGCTAGATTCATTTCTTTCTCATCTACACACCAAGCATTCCATATCTTTTAAAACCTCCTCTGGCAGTATTTTGTTCTCTACCACTTTTGAAAGATTTATAGCAAGAGGCACATAAAAGGGGATTCTCCGATCTATGCCACATGTCTTGTATTTGTGTCATATTTTGTATAGGGGATAAATACTCTTCTATTGGTATGAGACAAAAGCAATCATTGCTTGGAAAAATAGTTTCTCCATTTGATAGACTTTGTTTTCGATGGTGAAAATGGTGCCTCTTCTTATTATGGACATCTGATATGTTCTTATCAAAAGTGAAGAGATTCCTTGTTTCATTATCTCCCTTGCTGAGACTTTGAAAGCCCACACAATGTTCTTGTATCCTAGACAATTTAAAATGGATATCATGGTCTTCATTTCTAGTTATCTTCTTATCTAAAAACTCTATGTGATGTTAAGTACTAATACATTAACATAATCATATTCCATAGTCTTATTGCCACAACTGCCTACCATCATCTTTACTTTCCTGAATTCATATAGTTACACTTATTTGCATGTTGAATGTTACTTTTATATGGGGTGAGAATTTTGAAGTGAGTTTTGCCAAAATTTTACTTCTTTAGCAATTCGTATTTTGATTAAAATAAGCCAGGTAGTCTCTGGAATGGCTTTGAAAAGATGATCAAATTATCTCCAAAAGCCATGAAAATGCACCCGAATGTTAATTGATGGTAGGGGAGTATGATTGCAAGATGAATTTGCATGAATCTATCAATTTTGTGAGATATTAATACTCAAATTTTCACCTTTAGTATTTCTAAAAAGTTACAGTTCTTCAACTCAACGAAAACAAACCAATTTTCCCTTTCGAAAAAAATATCAAACCTTCTCAAGGGAAGCTGTAACTTTGATGATTAGCTCATTTTAGCATGTGAACATATGTGCAAGAGGATTTTTCACCAAGCATCTTCATTCAGGAAATATCAAACAACAAAGTTAACTATTTTGCAACTGTTCTGGAAATGCAACTTCCAAACTGTGTAAAAGCCATTTGGATTTGATCTTGGAAAAATATCAAATCATGTCGTGAAGATCTGAATATTGACATGGATTAACATTAAAATGAGGAGAATCAAGAGTGCCAATTGGTTTGTCATGAAATCCTCCTAGTTACTTAATATTATCCTCCAAAGTTTCCCACTTTAATAGATTTTACGGTGTGTAGATAGTGAACCCTTGTAGAACCTTTCAACTTGGCTTTTTGAAACTTTTTCAAAACTGATCATAAGAATGTGAAAATTGGCGTGCACATTCACATATTGTAGATAAACATCTCTACAAAGTGATTCTGTGTGAAAATGTACTAGATTCATTTTGTGATTTTTCAAAGTGATCCATTTGAGGAAATTTTCCAACTATACATTTGAGTGCTAAAATCAAACTTTTGAATATGGGAACCTAAAATTTGCATGAAATTTTAGGCTCCAACAGTGACTCCATATGGGGGTGTATGCCCTCTGTGGGCATAGCAAGAATCCAGGTCTCTGGGAGAGTAGACCAAGTGTTTTATCTATTGAGAAGCTAATTCAAACCTTTTATGTCATGAACTGATATGGTTTTTTGAAAAAACCACACCAAATCTAATGACACGAAGCCACCAAAGAAAGGCCCCTATATTCCCCTATCATACTCCTTGTTTTTTTTTGAGTTCGTTAGATTCCTCTTGAAAGCATTCATGCAATCAGCCCTGTTATATCCACCACCATTGAAAACTTTCAAAATAACTCCACTTTCATTGTTGCTCTCATTTCTTTGTCTATTTTGTAGTTCATAAACTCCATTAGCATGTGATAAAAAATTTCCATCCTTATCATACAAAGTGTATTCACATTCAATGGAACATTTCTCATTATTTTTCTCACTAGATTATGTATTATTAAATGATCTCCCAACTACACTGAACATGCAACATCTAAATGCCATTCTTGTAAATCTAAAAATTTTGTCACATCAACATCTTTTGGAATAATCAGATCTAAAATGTTTTCTACTTCTTCAATATCATTAATTGGTGGTGATACAAACTCATGATTCATAGAATCATCATTTTGCACATTCGATCTAGCTGATGCTAGGGATGAAATTTTTGAATCTTTCTTATGTGTGTATTTTTTGTACTCCATTGCCAACAAATCTGAAATTTGTTCACTATTGAGTGAACATGCCTCTTTTTCCATTTCACTAGTGATGCAATCTTCAACCTTTTCATCATCATAATGAGGCTCAAGATCATCATAGAAAAAACCAGATGAATTATCAACACATTCATTTGTTCCATAAGTTAATATATTATCATGGTTATCTAAAAATGTTTCTCCCTCATCATAAAGTGGATTTGAAAATACATGAAAATCATGTTCTGGCACACCTTGGCAAAATTTCTTTTGATCTTCTTCTATTTTTTCATCATACAATGAATTTGTAAAAAGTTGAAAACCATTTTGAGATGTACAAATCTCTTCTTCATCAAACGTATCTCCATGGTACTCAACTGCATCTAGAAGTGTTACTTGTTCAGTGTTAAATAGACTTGCTTCTTCCTCCTGATCATCATAATAACTGCAAGTATCCCTTTACATTGTAGATCAAAATCTACAGGTTCATCTTTACAATCTGAATATTCAATGGATCCTTCATAACATGCACTGACACAATTTGTTATGCAGGAGAGACCCTTTATATCTTCATCCTTCACATGCATGTTGTCATAGGAATTATTTTCACTTGCACATGTTTCATCTTCTATCTGTATTGCTTGATCATTTTCTCCATACTCATTAGTGATTTCCCCATCCTCATACCTTTTCTTTTCTATAATACTCATTAGATTTCCTACTTGTTTAAAAATAACTAGTTTTAGTGATTCAAGCCAATAAACTGAATTAGGCTCATATGCTCTCATAAGCTTCTTAAGGTACGTGGATTGATCAATCCCATATTTGAGAGGTATTTTTGTAAGGATAACATTCATCCGTCTGAGTAGAGAGCATCCAAATTCTCCTTTGTGTCTTCTTAAGTTAAAAAATGCATCCAAAGGAGATATGCAACATTCTGATTTTATATTAGAGTCCTAATTTGTTTCTTGAGTATATGAATGTTCATCATTTTCCTCCTCAAAATGTTGATTTTGATATACATCTTTTTTCATATTTTGAATGAATCTTCCAAGAGGGTTGGAATTGTGTTTCATTTGATATTGATTGTATTGATGATCTTGGTAGCTTACTAGTCTTTGTCTAGGAGGGATAGGATAAGCATTCATTTATTTTGATGGCTATGGTGAATGAATGTTCTATTGTAAATAAAGTGCATTACCTCCATTGTGAAAATTCTCAATTATATTATGAGGTACTTGTGGAGTCCAAGGACCACTTGAATTCACATATTTGTCCTGATTAGAGACTGGTATATATCATGATATTTCTGAGGAAACTTCAGCTCTAAATTCTAATACCTTTTGAGCCAATTATTCACTTTCTCTTGTTGGTTCAACCATTTGCACTTGTACCATCCATTGTTCAGCATTCTCCCTTAGCTCAATTAAATATCCTAGTATATAGCAATGTGTATAGGGAGAAGAATAATTGCTATGCATATTTCAACTTGTGATGGGTATGTGCAAGATCATCATGGAAAAAATAGGCCCTTAAGTGGTAAAAAATTCAAAAAAAATCAGAGTTAGGCAACTTGACGTGAAAATTTGAATAAGTTATCTATATTATTTCAAAAATATGTAAGAATAGAATCTATAGAAAATTGAATGTAGTATTTAAAATACTAGGTTTTTTTTTAAAAAAAAATCTATTTGGTGAAACTTTGAAATTTCAATGCAGTAGTATTTAAATTTTAGGAAAAACATAAGAAGTAGATGTTTATCTGACCACCCTAACCATAATAAAATGATAATATTTTTTTATAAGATTTTAGATATAAGTAGAGGGACTCATGTTCAGATGTGAGACATATTATTTTATAATTTTTTCCAAGTAAATAATTAATTATGATTTTTTATTAGAACTTTTAAAACATATAAAACTCGTATGTTTGACCACCTTAACTTGGTCAAAACTTCATGAAATTCAAAAAAATATATCCTATAGGATGCAAAGCATATGTGACACATGTTTCGGATTCAAAAAATATGATACCCTTTGAAATCTATAGATTTTTTTTATCAGCCTATCAATCAGGATTTTAGTTGTAATTCAAATAGAAGATGAATAATAATTATTTATTAAATTCAAAGTAAAGAATAATTTATATTAGTGGAAAGCTGAGAATATCCTTTAAAAATCCTTTTCGTTTCATCAATTTTGGGTAAAAAAAAAGATCATCAGCCACATACCCTACACATATCCATCATATCACCACTTTTTGGCCCATCATGATCCTACACATACCCTGATCTCTATTTCTGACTGGAAATGTTGTAATTACAAACTATTTATTGTATTCTTCATCAAAAAAAATTTACCAGTCGCCACCTACTTTTCCAAAACTCAGAAAATGAAATGGATTCTGAAATTGTTCTTGTTTCTCCCCAGTAGAATCCCCTACGAAATTAGGTGAATGAAATTTTGAATTTTATGACTCTATACTAATAAAGGCTTGTATTCAATATTGGCTTTTCCCCAGCAAAGTCATCAATATGTTGGGTCTCAAAAATGCAAGTTACAAGTCCTAAGAGAATGCAAAAATCTATGATCAGACTTTGCAACATTTTTGAACCAATGAACAAAGTTAACCAATATGGTTGATGACTCCCTACACTTTAGGCTCTACTAAACCAACCTATTGAGGCAACGACCAACCTATCCAACTACATAACCTACTTATTTGATGATTTTATTTCATCTTACATATATACATTATATTTTTAGGATTATGACCATTCACAACATCCATCCGTGTAATTCTTCTTTGAGTGTTTCGATAAAATAAATATTTAATTAGTTTCCTTTGGAAAATTAAATATTTAACTTTAATCTCCATTTTCGTATTCTCAAAAATCAATTTTAGTAACTATCTTTGCTGGCAACTTTTTCCCTTCCACCCAAAATTAAAAATTACCGATCCCATAGCTTATTCAATAAAAAAAATTCAATTTTTATCTTGCTTGATAGAAATATTCTACCCAATTTAATAAATCAATCATTTGGGTAAAATAACTACATATTCTTTTAATCCTATTAGTGAAAATATTCCAACTCCCCGTGCAAATATTTTATAGATTTTACCTTGTATTCTTTCCTCGTAAAATAATTGTCCTCTTTATAATCTCGAGTGAAAAAGTGAAGATTATATTCTTCAAAGAAATATTGTCTTCCTCAATAGCTATATTTTATTCAATCTTTTGCCTTTTGACCATATGCACTCCCGTGTCCGTGAGACTTAAAGCATCGCGGAGACTTGTTTTTTCTTTCCACCGATCTTGCTTCTTTCACCAATGAAATTTCTCAATGTTGTTGGGCTATCGCTGGGACTAGGTATTCTACTCCACCAATGGGCATTTTTGTTGCCAATATGTTTCCATCGGTGTGACCAACTCTGTCAGAGAGAACTGAGAAACTTACGCCAACAGTATATGTCTTACCGATGACATTTAGGGTTTTTTGTTCTGGCTCCAGATTTGCCTCTGCTCATCATTACCATCACTTCAATAAAGATGCCACCGATACATCATGGTATATCAAATTCTTGTTCAAAATATTTTAGATGAGACCGCTCCCATAGCTCTGCTACTTGCTTGACCAATCCCTAAAACTCTCTATCGATTTTATATTTCTTGCCCCTCTTTCGGTTGCTCTTCTTTAATTTCGCATGAACTGAGCTTCCCATTGGTATGATTTTGTATCACCGTTGGATGAGCAGCGTCTGGAAAAAACCCGCCATTACCCACTACAAAAAATTTCATGAAATCCTTGCAAATCTCCATATCGGCCTCTTTTCTTACTTTCCCCCATCACTTTTATTAGTTGTTCTTAAAACATCCTGCTTTGAATTTCTCTTGTGTCTAAGATTCAATGAAAGCATAACTTAGACTGTGGCATGTGTTTTAAAATCTCTCAATACTGGATTATTTCAATCTTTCCTTCCTTATGAAGCGCCTTATTACAAGCACTATATCTTTACTATTCAACAAAATCTTCCCTTCATTATGCTTCGATGGATATCGATGTGCATTTGTTTATTGTAGTTGTCATGAGGCATTAAAATAGTATCAAAACTATCCCTCCTGCTATTTTATGTGCAAGCAGCAACCACACCTCCATGCATTTATCTTATTGAACAAAGCCGAAAGTCGTTACTAGAGCAATTCCCTATACAAAACACTAAACTATGATCTTTACTGTGTGTATCACTCTGCCCGTGTCTGTCGGTTGTGGTAGCTTCACACAAATTTATGCTAGACAAGTCTTCCAATCGTGTAGGTAATGAATTTTTATGTTTACCACATGATAAACCTCTAGGTAAACTAGACAAGCCGCTATTTACTTCAGGAATCTTGGACTGTGGAAAGCTAAACAGATAAATTACTCTTCTTGAGTATTTAAGTATATCCCTTTCTTCCTTCTCAAAAACTTTTCCATGTGATAGTCTGCTATATTGCAATTTATTTTGTCCATGTGATAGTCTGGTGAGTGCATTTTGTAAGTGTTATATGTTTCAAGGTATCGAGGCTCTTCCTATTTGTGGACTGTAGTTTTAAACGTCGTCACAAAGCTTACATCTCATCATTTGATCTTCATTGGAAGCATAGTTCCCGAATGTTCTAGAATCAAGTATTCCGATCTCTCTACTTGAGTTGTGCATTCCATAATCCTCCACTGAAGAAACTGAAAACTGATCCTTTGCATCAAGAATCCATGTAACTATCGCAGTACTACCCTCTCTAGGGAATATGCAGAAGAACCCATTGATGTGCGTATATGAGGTGTAGATGCCTTAGCTGGACTGGTAATTCAATTTCAACATTTGTACTGAAATCCTTGTATTGACGACGTGCACTCACCAAATATTCTACTCGACCTCTTGTGTGCTTTTGTACTTGATCTTCAACCCATGTTAGTGACTTTACCTGTGCGCTAAGTTTGTAGTTCATACGATCAAAAATATTTACAAGGGAATAACTTACCCTTTTAAACTTTTCCTTAGTATTGAGTCCAAATATGACATGAATCCACGATGGTGCAGATAAAAGTCCAAGTGGATATGAGATGGAATCTTAGGGTTTTGGATAATTTAGGTGAATTCTCAACCTGGCTAAATTTCCTATCAAATCTTTAGGTTTTGAAAAGTTCTTGATGAGTCCTAAGTTTCCATACGCATACCAATCCCAAAGATACCCTCACATGTCTGCTACATTCATTTCTTTCTCATCTACACACCAAGCTTTCCATATCTTTTAAAACCTCCCCTGGCAGTATTTTGTTCTCTACCACTTCTGAAAGATTTATAGCAAGAGGCAAATGAAAGGGGATTCTCCGATCTATGCCAAATGTCTTGTATTTGTATCACTTTGGTGTAGGGGATAAATACTCTTTTGTTGGTATGAGACAAAAGAAATCATTGCTTGGAAAAATAGTTTCTGCATTTGATAAAGACTTTGTTTTTGATGGCGAAAATGGTGCCCCTTCTTATTATGGACATCTGATATGTTCTTATCAAAAGTGAAGAGTTTCCCTGTTTCTTTATCTCCCTTGCTGAGACTTTGAAATCCCACACAATGTTCTTGTATCCTTCACAATTTCAAATGGATAGTGTGGTCTTCATTGCTAGTTATCTCCTTATCTAAAAACTATGCATGATGTTAAGTACTTATACATCAACATAATCATATTCCATAGTCTTATTGCCACAATTGCCTACCATCATCTTTAGTTTCCTAAATTCATATAGTTACACTTATTTGAATGTTGAATGTTACTTTTATATAGGGTAAGAATTTTGAAGCGAGTTTTTCCAAAATTCTACTTCTTTAGCAATTTGTATTTTGATTAAAATAAGGCAAGTAGTCTATGGAATGGCTTTGAAAAGATGATTAAATGATCTCCAAAAGCCACAAAAATGCACCTGAATGCTAATTGACGGTAGGGGAGTATGATTGCAAGATGGATTTGCATGAATCTATCAACTTTGTGAGATATTAATACTCAAAGTTGCACCTTTAGTATTTCTAAAAAATTGCAGCTGTCCAACTCAACGGAAACCCACCAATTTTCCCTTCTGAAAAAATATCAAACCTTCTCTAGGGAAGCTGTAACATTGATGATTAGCTCATTTAGGAATGTGAACATATGTGCAAGAGGGTTTTTCAGCAAGCATCTTCGTTCATGAAATATCAAACATCAAAGTTGACCATTTTGCAACTGTTTTGGAAATGTAGGTTCCAAACTGTATAAAATCCATTTGGATGTGGTCTTGGAAAAATAACAAATGATGTCCTGAAGATCTGAAAATTAACATGGATGCACATTAAGATGAGGAGAATCAAGAACACCAATTGGTTTTTCATGAAAGCTTCCTAGTTTCTTAATATTATCCTCCAAACGTACCCACTTTGACAAATTTTATTGTGGAGTCAGCGAACCCTTGCAGAACCCTTCAACTTGGCTTTTTGAAATTTTGTTAAAACTGATCATAAGATGTGGAAAATTGGTGTGAAAATTCACATATGGTAGATAAACATCTCTAAAAAGTGATTTTGTGTGAAAATGTACTAGATTCATTTTGTGATTGTTCAAAGTGAGCCATTTGAGAAAATTTTACAACTGTACATCTGAGTGCTAAAATCAAATTTTTGAATATGGGAACCTAAAATTTGCATGAAATTTTAGGCTCCAACACGATCCACATCATGTTGGACAAATGGTTGAAGCTTGATCCACTTCATTTTTATTTTTACTTTCTTTTCTTTTCTTTAGTTATTGACATTGTATGTTTCTATATCCTTTTGTGTTGCATATCATGCACCTTTCACATGTCCTTTTGTGCTTATGTCGATTTGACTTAGGATCTTGGATCCTAGGGGCTTGATTGCCTTCTTGATCGTTGTTATCCTAGACCATCTACATTGGTACACTTCAACCCCTCTTGAATGTTTACTTTAGTGTGAGTTTGAAGCAAGTCCATCCTCTCACTAAAGTGGGGGCTAGATGGAATCACCAAAAAAGTAAACCTTCTACTTTTTCTGACTTTTTCGAGCCCTCATTGTGATTTTGGCTTAATGTTGCCTTGATTTGATGTTGCAATGTGGATAACACATTCACATTAGGTCTTGGGCACTTGTGAACTAATGGAATTTTAATCATGCCTTGCAAAAGTGTTGTAAAGTGTTGTAACACACTTTCACACTTTTCTAGGGTTTTATCAATTAACTAAGCATAATAAACATAATTTTAATCATAATCAACTCTAATCTAGCCTTATTTGGAGTGTTGTAAAGTGTTATAACACACTTTCACATCTCTCTAAGCTTGTCATTAATAATTGGGATTTCTTATGCTTTAATTGGCCCTATTTTGCATCCACAAGCCTCATTTATTGCATATTTTCAACGATAATCCTGACACTATTTAGTAACCAATCATAATTTAGGTGTTCCTAGCTTGTGTGGCCCAGATTTAGTGTTTGAGACTCATTTGCCACCTTGGGCGAATGAGTCCCACTTAGGTCTTTTTGGCCCCGATGCAGGTTTCACACATTTCTAAGCACTTTTCATTTTTGGTCCCATACATTATGCCAAATGGGACTCATTCGCCACCTTAGGCGAAAGAGTCCCGTGTGGCCCAATATCAAATTTAATTCAAATTTTTAGCAAGATTTTATTTTCCTAGATCTAATGTCAGCTTGTAGTGGGGTAATTTCGGGAATTACTGCATAATTGAGTATAAATACAAGGTTCTTTCACTCATTTTCACCTAAGAATTTTGTGAGAACATTTATAATAGCAAATTGAGTTCACAAGAGAATTCAAGCATTCACAAGGGCATTCAAGTGTCTTCAAGGGAAGAATTCTTCACCAATTATTGCAGCAATTCAAGATCCATTATCATGGCAAGAATATCAAGTATCAATCATGTTATTGAGCTAGTGTTGTGACGTAGCATTGAAGATCCAAGATCAAGCATTGTTACTCCTATTGTGAAGATCAAGATCTACATCTTTCATGGCCATTTCATGTTGAGTTGCATATTTACAAGACATCATAAATACAAGGCATCATCCAAGGTATTATTTTCCATGTTCTTTATTTCATGTTTCATGCCTTCATTTATTTATCTCATCATTTGATTTAATTACCTAAAAGGGGTTTCACCAAGGCAAACCCCTATTCCCTAACAATCAACACTTTTGCTCTCTTTCTTTGTGTAATTATAGATATAGGTGATTTGAAGACTTTAAGATCATTGAAGATTAGGTTACAAGCTTGTTGGAGTTGTCTCCCCATTTTCAAGGTCATAATCTACACTAAAAGGTCATCTACAACCCAATTATAGTTTTGGATCTGGGCAACTAGAGGAATAGATTGAGCAGACTGAGAAGAGCAGATTCAAACTTTGAATTTCTAGAAAATCCAAACTAGACTCATTCGCCACAAGTGGAAAATGAGTCCCACTGTAGGTGTTTTTCAGAGATCTTTGCATATTTGGATACCCATTTTCCTGGAACCTGCTCCTATGCAAAAATCCAGATTTGAGATTAATTCGCCCAAAATGGAAAATGAGTCCCAATAGGCCAAAATTTTAGGATCAACAGCATTTTCATTCTTTATTCAAGCTTCTACAAGTTTTTAGGGGCACACCATTCATCTTGTTGCTTTATTGTTCTATTTCACTAGCATTTATAGGTCATTTTGTAGGTCATTGCATCAAACTAGAGTTTAGTGTTGCATCTTGCATTGCATTGTCTTTTCCACGTCCAAATTTGGTGGTGAGCCCCTCATTAGATCATATTCATTTTCTAGGACATCCCTATTGTAATATCTCTTTCTCTTTTGAATTGATATCTCTAGGCTTATCCTTGAGTGGAACATCTTGGAAAGTGAGTGTGAATACATCATTCCCCCGTTTTATTTTGTTCCAAATACCTAGCTCATGGAGCTTGTTTCAAACCATATAGTACCTTTTATAAGTGATACACAATGTGTTCCTTTCCTTTTTCAATAAAACCAAGAGGTTTTGTGGAATTTTTATTTAATAATGCACTTTTGACATCAATTCAGTACATTTCCCAACTAGGATATGAAGCAAGTGCTATTAATATTCTAATTGTGATCATCTTTGCAAGTGAAGAAAAGGTTTCCTCATAATCAATGTCTTCAATTTTTTTATAACTTTTAGCTACCAATCTTGCTTTTTGTTTGTCAACTAAACCACCAAATTTAAACTTTACTTTGAATACTCATTTAAACAATCAATGGCTTTCTTTTCAATAGGTAAAGGAACAAACTCTCTTACTTTCTCTTGATAAATTGAATCCATTTCTTGATTCATATCACTTTATCATTTGTGGTCTTTTATTACTTCATCAAACGTGCTTGGTTCATGAGTATTTAGAATAGCTTTTATTGATGCATAATAAACCTCATAGTCCTAAAATTTGATGGGTGTTCTCCTTGCTCATTCTAATTTCCTTATAGGAACATTAGATTATGGAGTGGACATCAATTTCTCTCTTTCTTCTATAGATTTAATAGGACTTTGTGATTTTGGCTCAACATTTATGGGTGAATATAATGATGTTCCACTATTTAATATTTATCTTCTATCAAACCAACATGGAAAACAATTGGGAGGTGACACTCTTCTTCAAAATTGACATCTCAAATGTGAAGTTTCTCTACATTAAGCTCATCAAGTTTTCATAGGCTTTATTATAGTCATCAAGTTTTCTTCTCTTCTCATTTAGAATATTTATATTGACAACACTCCCAAGAATTCTCAATTGTCTAAATTTTTATTTACTTCCCAACCATGTTTCTTTTTGAGAGATTCCTTCTATGCTATTAGTCAAACTTTTATTGATCAACTAATTTTATGTACAAATTGCTTCTCTTGATAATTTATCTTCAAGATTACAAATTTGAGTATGGATTTATTTTTTCTTGAGCTATTATATTCATTATTTTAGCTACTCCATTTGATTATGGAGTATATGGAGTTGAGAATTTCCACTTAATTCCTTTTTGTCTACAAATATTGAGAAACTCATCTAAGGTAAAGTCCCCCATTATCTAGTCTTAGAATTTTAATTTTTTTATCAGTTTCATTTTTAATTGGCTATACAAACTCTTTGAAAGCATCAAGTTCTTCAATTTGTTCTTCAAAAAATAAATCCAAACATTTCAAGTGAGGTCATTGATGAATTTCATGAAATATCATAATTTCCTATAATTTAAATTGTCTTCATAGGTCCACAAAGATCAAAATGAACTAACTCCAACTTCATGGAGGCTCTCCAAACTTTCTAGAATTAATTTTTTATTTATGTTGTTTCTTCATAGCACAAGCTTCATAGAAACAATTCTCTATAGTGATGGATGAAAGATCATATACTATATTTTGATTGAACATTTAGTTTAGTGATTCAAAGTTAATACAGTTTGTGGCAACAGAAATCACGTACTCCCTTCTTGGAGATAGTACAATTCCTTGCCTAATTTGGACCTATTTTGGTACCTTTACATTAATTATCCTTTAAATCATCATTAATAGGCCAATAACACCCATTATTTCATATCTCGAGGCTTATTTCAGCTAAAAACCTGACAAAATCATATAAAACATCAAAAATATTGAAAAACCACCTCAAAAATCTAGGGTGGGACTCATTCGCCACCTTGGGAAAATGAGTCCCCCTAGGTGGGACCCATTTGCCACCTTGGACGAATGAGTCCCATTTGGGGATTTTTTAAAATTTTGAGTGGGAAAATCACCTTTTTAATTCAAATTTTTGGTTGATGTCGGCCTTTGAGATCTAGCTAACGATAAATTAGGTGTTAATGCCTATATAAGCAAGCTCCTAAGTCATTTTTTCATCTAAGAAAGCATTTTTCAGGAGTAATTTCAAGAGACAAGCATCAAGAATCTTCAAGCATTCTTTCACAAGAGCATTCAAGTTTCAAAAGTAAGCAAACTTGAAGTCTTGCAGTAGCATTAAGGTGTTTTTGCAGGTCTTCAAGCTCACTTTAATTCAATATCTAGCATTGTCAAGGGTTGATCATGGTTTTCTATGGAGAATCATGATGGATTCTAGTTTGGGGAGATGCAACTAGCCATGAAGCCAACCCTAATGGCTTGTTTCCTAAGTGATTCTATCATCCATTATCACTCTACAATCAGCCTAAGGAAGGTACAAGTATCACTAAGGTTCATTTGGGTGATTAGAGGTCTCTCAAAGTGAGTCATTCATCTTCATGTTTCCATTCATGCATCATATTCTCATACATTAGAATAGGATTGCATTGTGTTTCTAGATTTCCTAGTTTTAGACACACTTAAGGCTAGGGTTTATGTCCACATTTGTATTCAAGTTTCATTATTTTCATCAAGGTTTAATTACCAAACTAGGGGTTTGATCAAGGCAAACCCCCCATAAGCAAATCAAGTTCTATATTCTGTTTTGCAAGCATTTTCATAGATCTAGATCCAAAAATCAATTTGTGAGAAAAGAGCAAGTGTTGAAGTGCAAGTCTGAAGTTTGAATTCTCAAAAAAGTGGAATGAGACTGAAGCACTAGAAGTGGAAAATGAGTTCCACTACAGGCGATGTTTTAGGATTTTTGCAGATTCAAATACCCTTTTTCCCAAAACTTGTTCCTATACAGAAACCCTGATCTAGGACAGATTCACCCAGATTGGCGAATGAGTCCCAGTAGGTCAAAAGTTCAGGTTTTTCAACATTTTAGAGCTCATCCAATTTTGCTTCAGATTCTTAGGTGCACACAATTCATCTTACAAATTGTTATTCTATTGTATTTGCATTCCTAGGTCATCTAGTTAAAGTTTGCATTGAATTAGGGTTTAGTGTTACATCTTGCATTACATTTATCTTTCCAAGTTCTTACTTGGTGGTGAGCCCCTCATTAGTTTACAATCATCCCCTAGGACATCCCTATTGCAAGATCTCTTTCTCCTTTGCATTAAGATCTCTAGGGTTACCCTTGAGTGGAATAGTTGAAAGTGGGTGTGCTCTATGGCCTAAACTGTATGATAGCACTCATCCCCCATTTTCAACTATTCCATGGTCAAACCTTTATGCCATAACTAAGTTTTTGAAGAAAAACTTGAAACTAAGGCTTTAGAGGATTATCCTCAAATAAAATTAACCTCCTTTCATATATCCACCACATTACTAATTTTCCCTCACTATTCAACACCTTACAAAATTCCTTTTCATAAATTGCTTTCATGTTTTTTGGCAATGATTTGACTAATTGAGATTTTTTTCTTTAATCTTGGAACAAATAAAACATTATGAATACTTTTTTTTCCTTGGGTTGGAACACATAGAGGAGCTTTACCAACTCCTTCAACATATGATTGTGAATCATCTCCCAATGTAATAGTGTTGCTTGAATTATTTACTATATTTATCAAGTTGTCAATATTATTGATCATGTGGTGAGTAGCACTTGAATTAGTAATCCAACCATCATTATTTTGAATATATTTAGAGGCATTTGTTGAAAATAGTCTATGACTTTCATCATCTTCAATATCTACATCAACCAATATACACTTTAGTCATTTCTTAGTTTTATTCATATATTTCTTCTTTTTAAAGCATTACTCTTCAAAATGACTAAGATGATTGCAATAATGGCAAAGCCTTCCTTTCTTTTATTTTTCATTATCAATAATAGGATGTATTTTTCATTCAGAATTTTTTCCCTTGAACTTAGAGGCAAAAGAATTTGACAATTCAACTTCATTATCCATGCTAAACATTTCCTCATGTTGCATTAGTAAACCCTCTTGATCAGTGAATTTTAGAGTTTCTAGTTTTCCACTCAATGTGAATGTAATCTTAAAATTCTCAAATGATTTTTTTAAACTATTAATAATTATAGAGATGAGACCTTTATCATCTATAGTCCCACTTGCATTAATAAGAATTTAAAATACCCTTGACTTTTGATATATGCCCAATTACTAATCTACCCAATGTTAGATTATATAATTGAGTTTGGAGTGTGTGGTTTCTCACATCATTCTTGTGCTCAAAGATTGTGGTGATTTCATCCCAAGTTTCTTTTCGTGTGATTGCATTCCATACATTTTCTATCAATATACCACCAATAGACAAGTTTATCAAAGCTAGTACTTGGTGTGATTTCTTGTCAAATTCTTCTTGTAGATGAACTTCCATGGGATGCTATTTTATAGTTCCATTAACAATGGAGGTGAGATTTGACAAGAAAAATATTTTTCATTGGTTAATGTCTTCCTCCATAATTGCTAGCACCAAGCAACTTAATAGAGATGGCACTCAATAAAGTTTTTGTCATTTGCAATGATCTTTACAATCAAAATAACCTTTTTTATTTTTTTAATAATCTTTTTGATCAATGTTGTAATTTTTCTTTTAAGATTCAACTATGATCTTTGCAATCAATGTTGCAACCTAGCTCTAATACCAATTTTGTTAAAATTGAAGAGCATGAAAAAAATTTCTATATCGTCAAATTTATGGATCCAAAGATCTTTAAATGGATATTATATGTGGAAAAACATGTCTTTTACATGGTGTATGATTAGATACAGTTTAATACCTCAAACAACTTCGACATCAACATCTAAACTAATGTGCTAGCTTTGAAGAGGCCAAACAAGTGGTACATCCAGATCAAACTGCTATTTAGCTTTGGAAAGCCTGTGCTCCTTTGCAAAACTACAAAGCTTAATGAGTGTATTGTCTCTAGCCACTGAAGCTGCATGGTCTTGAAGCAATATATAGTGACGAACAACATAAACACCTAGCTGCAGCTTGGTCAGGCTTAAACAACACACTCTAAGTTTTGACATGCTTATATGACTTATCTAAAATCACACTAATAGACAGATCCTATTAGAGAAATTAGTATAGATGAACCACCTAACCAAATCAAAACTTAGAGTATGCTGTTTAAACCAAACAATCCCACCACTCTGTAATATATAAAATTTGTACTCTGCAACAAAGCCAAGTGATGAATGTGCTTGTGCCCAGAGTTCCGCGTGTCACACTCCAAGTCGTGGGATGTGCAAGACACCTCCAAGGGATGCGTCCGTTCGCTTCGAGTGCCGTCCGTGGTAAATCCGACTGGTAGCGCTCTCGCAAATGCCTCTCCGATTGCTCCTGCGTTGGCTATTCCTACGAAAGAATCGGAAGCTGTTTCACATATTCTCTTGCCTCTTCATTCGGCATCTGATGCCTCTTCATTCGGCATAAAGAACTCCTCTGCTGCTATGCCAATACCCATAGACATCCACATTAATCTTTCTGCCTAGTAACGCTTGGCTAGAGTTGCGCCTTCTCTTGCTCCTGCGCCTGGGGCCGCCATAAGCCACTAGTATAAAAATCAAACAATTGTAAAGATACTTGTCTTTCTGGTGCTGCCGCTTCTTCTTCTTGCATCTGTCGGCCTGTTGTGGATGTGGTGCAAAAAGAGGCGCTCTGTATTAATGGCAGGCTTACCCACTTACGAGCTCACAGCAGAAACAACTCACAGATTCCGATACGATGAGCTTCGCATCGTCACAAAGAATTGCAGTCACAAGCTGGGTAGTGTGGGTTTCGGAGATGTTTACAAGGAATTTTTCTCTGACAACAGGATCGTAGCTGTTAAGAAGCTCTCAGGAAATTAAAGCAGAAAGAGAAAAATATTCAAACAGAAGTGATAATCATAGGCGCAATTCATTACCAGAATCTGTTTAGAGTACTTGGCTTCTGTGCAGGAGGAATCACAGGCTGCTTGTCTATCAGTACCTTGAAAATAGTTCCCTTAACAGATTTATTTTCAACAGCTATAAAAAGAAGACGTTAAGTTGGGGCAGACGCTTCTCCATCGCTGTGGGCACTGCGCGTGGACTGGCATACATTCACGAGGAGTGCAGAGATCAAAAAATGCATCCGATGTAAAACCAGCGAATATTCTGCTTGTTCGCGATTTAGCTGCAAAGCTGTCAAAATTTGGAACCGCTAAGCTTGTAGTGATGGATCAAGTAGAGTCCTAAGAGTGCAATAACAAAAATAAGTTAAATTTTTTTAATATATTGATAATAAAATATACAAATACATATACTAAAAAAACATATTTACACAATAACAATTTTTATGGTAACATTGTTTTTTTTTTCAAATAAGACTATTATTAATACAGAGTTCTACACATTTTTTTTCCTAAATAGTCATAAAAACAAGTAATAAAATATTAGATATTCTAGAGACTCTTTAACTTGCTTTTCAAGTTTCAAATCTTGACTTGCATAATGTGAAATGATCCATAATCTTGATTCAACAATATGACATGACTCATAATCTTGACTTGTATTCTATCACATGACCTATAATCTTGACTTCTATAATATGGTATGACTCATAATCTTGACTCATATAATATGGTATGACTCATAATCTTGACTTTTATTTTATCACATGATCCATAATCTTTACTTGTACAATATAACAAGACTCGTAATCTTGACTTATACTCTATCACATGAGATAATATTAACATTTATACAAGAAATCTTAAGGGGCAAGATAACATTTTCCAACACCTCCCCTTAATCTTGAATCGAGCATTGCTATGCATCTAATCTTGAATTGGTGACTCCAAGATTTGCTCTTGATTTTTCAAAATCTTCTTTAAATAAGGCTTGTGTGGATATGTTTACAAATTGGTCTAATGACCTACAAGACTCTAAAAATATTTTATCATTATTAACCAATTCTCTAATGAAGTGATACTATTTATTAGTATGTTTACTCCTTTTATGAAAGATGTGAATTTTTATAAAGCTATTGTTTAATTATTGTCACAAAATATTTTTATTGGTCCTCCTTTCTCTTTTGAAAAATCTACTAACATTCTTCTTATCCATGCTACTTGACATGTTACCGATGTAGCTACCAAATATTCTACTTTTACTATATAGAAAGTTCCAATGGGTTGCTTTAGGAAGCCCCTGACACTACTCATGAACCTAGGTGAAGGATATATCATGTGTTACTCTTTCTATCATCAATGTTCCATGCCCAATCATTATATATGTGTAACCAATTAGGTCAAATTCATTAGATACATATTATAAAATATCATAATTTTAGTGACATTAGCATATCTTAATATTCTTTTTTCAATATGTTAATGAGTATCCTTTGGTGGCTCTATGAACCTTGAAAGTAATCTCCTTCCATAGATGATATCATGTCATGTGGCTTTCATGTACATCAAAATACCAACACATCTTTTGTATAAATTTGAATCTACATTGATTTTTTATATCTTCTTTGATCAATTCTAATCCTTTGATGATTGATGTTGTTGATATCTTACATAATTCATCATTCTAAACATCTTCAAAATATCATTGACATATTTTGTTTGACAAATAAAAACTCTATTATTTGTTTGACTCACTTAAATTCCTAGAAAGTATTTGATCAATCCCAAATCAATCATCTCAGACTCTTTTTGTATTTTTTATTTTTAAAAAATCAATTTATAAGTTTCTTATAAATCTTAAATCATCCACATATAAGCACACAATAAAAAACTGGCCTTGATCATTCATTTTGATGTACAAGATTGGTTCATTGCTACATTTGCTAAAGAGGTTCTTTATAAAACAAGAATCAATCCTAATGTACCAAGCTCTTGGAGCTTGTTTGAGTCCATAAAAAGCCTTAATCTATAAAGTTTGTGTTCTTAACTTGTAATTTCATAGCTTGATGTCTAATGCACATAAATTTCTTCATCTAGTACAACATTCAAAAATGTATATTGTTAAGATAACTCTATCTAGATCTATATCTAGTATAGCCACTAGAACAAAAAGTGACATTGTATTTGATTCTAAGTTGTTGTGAGAAACCCTTTGCAACCAACATTTCTTTATACTCTTTAAATTTTCTATCTACATTGGATTTGGTCTTATAGACCCATTTTACTCCAATTACATTATTTCCTACTAGAAAATTTATAAGATCTCAAATGTGATTTTTCTTCATGGCATCAATTTTTTCATCCATGGATTTCCATCAATTTTTATTCTCAATTTCTTCCTCAATCAAATTTAGTAAATATTACAAAATCAAAAATCAAATCACTGTCATGAGCATTTTGGTTTGCCTCATATATTTTCTATAAACTTCTCATCTTCTTCAACGTTGAAGAAAGGATTGACATGGTCCCTATTCTTATACTTGGTAGAGTGGAAGAAGATGGAACACAGATTCTACTAGAATTTGAAGGTTGATTTTCTCAATGGAATTCCACAAGTAGTTTATTTAAATTTGTAGCATTCTCATTAGATTCTTTGATCATTGTAGTTATTGTTGGTGTTATAAATCTCCACTTGAAATCCATTCATCTTCAAGAAACTTTACATTTCTATTAATTATAATTTGTTTAGTGATTGGGTTATATGTAATTTATTTTTTATTTTATTTCTCACTATATCCCACAAAAATACATTTCTCTTCTTTATTATCTAAGCTAAGGGGTAATAATTCTTTCGAGTTATGTCAATTAAGGCTAATGATTAAATTTGATTTTAAAAACTAGACTTAAGGATGCATATGCTATTCTAAAATAAAACTAAAAATAATAAATTTGAGAGTTGATTCTAGACCACTAAAATGAAGGCTTCAATTATAATTAAATATAGACTAATACTAACTCTTATACAAAAATACACCACTTAAACACTAAATTATTAGTAGGTATAACTTTTCCCCAATCTTTGAAGAATAGTGTGAATGTTTCTGGATTCAACTATGTATGTTTTTTTATATTGATGTTTTGAATTATACTTAGTGATCCATCATTGAATCACTCTCATCTCTCTCATCTTCTTCATGATAGATCACTGAATGTGATTCAAAATGTCAATCTAAAAAAAATACATAGTTGAAGCCAAAAACATTCATACTTCTAAATTGTTATTTTAATAAAAATTCAAAACAAATCTGAAATAAATTAAAAAACTTACAAATAATTTAGTGTAATATAAAATTGGGACACAAAGGCGAAAGGCAATATCATTGACCAATGAGATTTACTACCCATTTATTACTCTAAGGCATGAGAGATACTCTTAACTACTCGTACGTTAAGAATAAGCCACGAATGCATTCTAATGTGAAAGGAACAAAGTTCAACAAACGTTGAAGTGTTCAAAGTCATCTTTGCCAAGAAAGACGAAAATCAATGTTGAAGTGAGTTCATATATTCAAGATCCAAGCATTATGTCAAAATGTATCTAAGTTAATAGATAATGATTAGTTTGTGTTATATAAACTAGAACTTATGATTAAATTTGATTTTGAAAATTAGGTTCAAAGAATGCATATGCTATTCTAAAATAAAACTAAAACTAATAAATTTGAAAATTATATCTAGACCATTAAAAATAAAAGTTTCAATCATAATTAAATACCGATTAATACTAACTCTTATAAAAAAATACGCCACATAAATAATAAAAAATAAAACGAAACTAAAATAAAGATAAAAAATACACCACATAAATAATAAAAAATAAAACGCAACTAAAATAAAGAAATAAATAACAAAAATGGGGACACAAAGGTCAAAGGCAATATCATTAACCAATGAGATTTACTACTCATTTATTACTTTTTTAAGGCATGAGAGATACTCTTATCTACTCGTACGCTAAGAACGAATGCATTGTATTGTGAAAGGAACAAAGTTCAAATGAGATACAAAACGTTGAAGTGTTCAAAACCATCTATGCCGAGAAAGACTTGGACTTTTTTCCGTTCAAAGTCTATAAAAAAAAAAAATTATTGAATTAAGCATTAAAAGAATCTTCGTTTGGCCTGATGTTTTTGTTCAATGAATGTGAAATCTTTCTACGTGTCCAGTACGTCAATGGAAACTTAAAAAGAAGCATTGACGCGTTTGATCAGTCACTCATCAACCAGCTGGAAGGCTTTTCCACTTCCCACGTAAACGTCACCAGTTATAAAATTTCTTTTCATGGTCCAAATCAAACAGGAACTTCCACATGTTTGAATTGAATAAAATATAGGACTGATGTTGAAACCTTTTCACATGCGAAAACCCAAGGGTTGAAGATGAAAACTGAGCTATAAAGAACATGGCCGCAACCAAACAACTAATCAATCATGGCTGTAAACACTACCATGTACTACGTGCAGAAAGGTCGGATCTCAATCTCTTTGAGAGATTTGGCTATTACTGTTATTCTACTCATTTGCAGTAGCGAAGTTTATGCCTCTGCCATTACTGCAGACGAACCGGGCATAGTCAGTCTGGGGTCTAGCCTAAGGAAAAACCAGACATGGCTATCCTCGGATGGAATGTTTGCTATGGGTATATTCTCTTTGAAAGCAGGAGCGAATTACCTGGGCATCTGGTATGCTAAGATTGCATCCCCATTGCAGACCAGGATTGTTTGGGTAGCGAACAGGGACAGCCCTGCTTCAAATCATGTCTCCGTTCACTTCCTTTTCGAAGGAAACCTAGTGCTCTTGGACAAGGGGAAAGAAATCTGGAGCAGCAACACTAGCAGATTAAACGTATCCTTTGCACAGCTTGATAAAACAGGAAATTTCGTCCTAATTTCCAGGCATAACAGCAGTTCAAGTGGGGCAGTGACCGTGTGGGAAAGCTTTGACACGCCATGCGATACTCTGATACCGGGAATGAAGCTAAGTGAGGGAACAAAGCTGACGGCTTGGAAAGATTCAAACGATCCTGCTCGGGGCCGCTATTCTGTTATCGTTGACAAGGATTATGTTGTTAGAATCTACTGGAACTCCACCGTGGCTTACTGGACCTCAGGCGGCTTCGACGGCAAAACCTTTCCTAACGTGCCGTCATTGAAGAGGGTGAACACGCGCTACAACCAGATCAAACTGGTGTTTAGCTCTGGAAAGCCCATGCTCCTTTGGAACAGCACGGAACTCTACGAGCGTATTGTCATGAGCCACAGAGGCTACATGGAGTTGCAGCAATATCTTGTGACAGACAACATAAACACCTGGCAGTCGCTGTGGTTTGCGCCCGACGATCCATGCACGATACATAAAGCCTGTGGACCGTACGGCGTTTGTACTCCGCAACAGGACCAAGTGATGGAATGCGCTTGTGCCACGGGCTTCCGCGTAGCAGACTCCAAGTCGTGGGATGTGGAAAACACCTCCGAGGGATGCGTGCGTTCGCTTCCACTAAACTGTAGCGACGATGGCGGCACCAACGACAAATTTTTACAGTTGGCTGATGTTGCTCTGAATGATGGCGGTTCCCCTTCGAGTGACGTCGATGGTAAATCCGAAGCGTTGTGCTCTCGCAAATGCCTCTCTGATTGTTCCTGCGTTGCTTATTCCTACCAAAGAAATGGAAGCTGTTTCACATATTCTGATGCTTCTTCATTCGGCCTAAGGAACTCTTCTGCTTCTACACCAACGGCCATAGACATACACATCAGGTTTTCTTCCCGGCAGCGCTTGGCTGCAGTTGCGCCTTCTCTTGCTCCTGCGCCAGGGGCAGCACGAAGCCACTCGCACAAAAATCACACAATTGTAAAGATGCTTGTTTTTTTGGGGCTGCCGCTTGTTGCCCTTGCATGTGGTTGCCTGTCGTGGATGTGGTGCAGAAAGAGGCGCTCCGTGTTAATGACGGGGTTACCCAATTACGAACTTACAGAAGAGACGCCTCACAGGTTCACATACGATGAGCTCCGGATCGTCACAAAGAATTTCAGTCACAAAGTGGGCAGCGGGGGTTTCGGAGATGTTTACAAGGGATTTCTCTCTGACAACCGAATCGTTGCAGTTAAGAAACTCAAGAAATCCAAGCAGAGAGAGAAAGAATTTCAAACAGAAGTGCTAATCATAGGCGCGATTCATCACCAGAATCTGGTTCGATTACTTGGGTTCTGCGTAGAAGGGAATCATAGGCTGCTTGTTTATGAGTACCTTGAAAACAGTTCCCTTGACAGATTTCTTTTCAACGGCGAGAAAAAGAAAACGTTAAGCTGGAGCAGACGCTTTTCCATTGCTGTGGGCACTGCGCGTGGACTGGCATACATTCACGAGGAGTGCAGAGATCGAATTATGCATTTCGATGTAAAGCCAGCGAACATTCTGCTTGGCCACGATTTCGCTGCAAAGCTGTCAGATTTTGGAACTGCTAAACTTGTAGATCGAGATATGAGTCGTGTGATCACGAGAACCAGAGGTACAAGAGGCTACATGGCTCCCGAATGGCTGGCCAAACTTCCCATTACAAGTAAGCTTTCCTCACATCTTACCTTGTGTTGATTTCACGTTTAGCCAGTCACTTATGTCTTTGTGGTTGTTCCAGCAAAAGCAGATGTGTTCAGTTATGGGATTACTCTTCTGGAGATTGTAAGTGGCCGAAAGAATGTCGATTTGGACACGACCAGTGACAAATGGTTTCTTCCAGTGTGAGCATCATCTCAACTATCCAAGGGAGAACTTGTACAGTTGCCAGACATAGAAATGGAAGAAGAGGAGGAGAAAGAAGAGATGGAAAGAGCGGTGAAAGTGGCATTGTGGTGCATACAAGAGGATCCACAAGCGCGCCCTTCAATGGCCACTGTGGTTCAGGTTCTGCAGGGGGACATAACTCTTCCAGATCCTCCCATTCCTTTGGCCTTCACAAAATCAGGAGGGCAAACTTCATCTTCAGACGTCTGATCCATCTTGACCCTGCTCTTATTGTCAAAGTTGCAAATAAGCTTACTCTGTTGGTTTAGCGTGCTTGATATGTGTATACAGTGGTATTCATTTCAGTCCTACTTTTTCCCATCTAGTTTCTAATGATTTCCAAATAAAAAGTAAAGCATGGAAATTCTCATTACTGCTACACTAAGTTTTAAGCAATGTTAAATGTATTAGGGCAACCTAGAATAAATGGTGATTATAGGATTTATTTTTATAGACTGAGAGGTTTTATGAGATGAAGAATTCATTAAAGGTTAAAGTTTTTTAAGTTTTAATGTGTTTTTCGGTTGGGGTTAAATTTGTTTTTTTAAGTGCATTTACAATCTTTAACATTAATTATTGTTATAAATTGTTTTTTTTTAGTATTAGTTGTTGTAAAGAAAATATGAATTCATTTATTCCTTAAATTTTATGAGCTTAAAGATTATCATAATACAAAGCTATAAATCATTAGGACCATCTATTTATGAAATATTTCTAAAAATTATTGAAACATTTTAGGAAGCCCCCTCAATGAAATTATAGCCTAATCACTTGCTTTATTAAGAGTTTAAAGTGTGATATTACCTATGCAAATATGATAACATCTATTAATAAGAAATAGTTACATAATACAAAGCTTACAAATTCACCACCATGACAAATTCACCTCAAGAAAAAAAAAATTGCAAAAGAATCATTTTCACTGCATTTTTATTATCATAAATCAAATTATTCTTTTGAAAAAAAAAATCAAGTTTCTGAAATATATATTAAAGAATGTTAATGCCACTAATTTGGGTGACAGTGAATTTTCCTTGAGGTGAATTTGTCATGACAGTGAATTTTTCCGCGGTGAATTATTGACCGTGAATTCATGGTGAATTGCTAGCTATAAATTTTCCTAGAATCATTTATTGTAATAGTATCTATTATATATAATAAAAAATTAAACTGATAATTGTGAAAAAATAAATACAAAACAAAAATATTAAGTAAACAAAGTAATTATCTATTTTAATTTTGAATTTTATGTGTTAAATAGAACTAATTTTATATGTCCTATTAATCTATAACATATCTAATATTCTCAACCATATAATTTCAATATAATATATCCTTCTTAATGACTAAAACAAATACAATTTAAAATATATTTCTAGATATTAAAGATAATATTATGTTTCTCCAACTTCAATAGCCAATATAAAATATAACATAGATAATTCTTGTGTACATGTAAAACATGTGTTTATTTCTAGATATTAAAGATAATATTATGTTTCTCCAACTTCACTAACCAATCTAAAATATAACATAGATAATTCTTGTGTACATGTAAAACATGTGATACAAATGTATGATTTTTTTTAATAAATACTTATGCAATGGATAAGTATATAACTTCACTAACTAATCTAAAATATAACATAGATAATTCTTGTGTACATGTAAAACATGTATTCTTGTGTACATGTAAAACATGTGTGATACAAATGTATGATTTTTTTTATAAATACTTATGCAATGGATAATTATATAATATTTTTAGAGAGTAATTTTTTGTTTAGTTTCTCTCTAGTTTTGTTTTATTTTATTCTTTATATTTTTAATTCATGGTATGAGAGCATGAGAGAGTGATAGTACATGCACGCGAGGATAGTGCAATAATTAAAAAAAATCAAAACAAAGAATTATGTTTGCACTAATGATCAAAATTGTGGGTTGTTATACTTAGTTTTAATGTAGATTAGCATTTTAATATAGTTTTGAAAATAGAGGTTAGTCATTTTTTTATGAAGCTAAGTTTATGAGAAAAATATATTTTGATTTGATTTCTAGGTTGATAATATTCTAATCTTGAAAATTTTAAATGATGTGAATGGTATTGGAAAAAACTAATTAATGTGAGAATATATTAAAAAAATGGCAAAGAAGAGATAAGATAGTAATTATATTATTAAACTTACACTCTCAAATGAAATGCTTCTACAATTTGATTATAAATAAAGTGGAGTGTACATGTGAAAGATACTAGAAGATACATATAGAAATTTATGTGAAATTCAAATTATTAATCTTACTATAGAATTGTATAACATGAAACTTTTACCCCATTTAATAAAATTGAAGAAAAAAAATAATAATACTTGATAAGACTATTGATAATAATGATTTTATACAAATAATTATTCTAATTCTTCCTTGTTCTTATAAATCTTTCATTAGAGTTTAAGATACGCTGTAAAATATAAAAAAAAAATGATACCAAAATTTATACAAGAAGAGGAATGATAGAAAAAAAAAGTTATTAATGGTTATTGTTGAGATATTTAATAACTTTAGATAAGTAATTTGATAAGAAGATGTTAGATCATCATAAAAATGAGAAATAATTATAAAATTACTTTTTGGTAATGATGATTTAAGGAATAAATTTAAATTTAATGAAAATTGTGGTGTTTGAGAAAAAATTAAGCATAATTGTAGTGAATGTTAGAAAATAAATAAATATATAAATATATATATGAAAATTCATGAAAAAATTATTTCAAAAGAAATAATTTTGTATTGCTCTTATAAAAGATTATTCTAAAAAATGAGTGGATTATAAATTTGGGTATTACATAACAACATATGTTTCATAATGGAGAGTAATATGCTCGTTTCTAAACAAAAATATTCAAGTGAGAAAAGGACATTTCTAGGTGACAATAGTGTTCTACAACTCAAAAGAATATGAAACATTCAAATTGAAAATTAAAGATTTGAAAATTTGAAGCTAGTTTTAAAACTAGAAATAGATGAATGGTTATCATTGATCTTTTAGATAATATTAAAATTGAATAGTATGTCAATGAATGATTGATAAAGGGAAACCACTAAAGTTGATAATGATTTTATTTAACACTTTGCAATTGTAAAAATAACAAACTAATATGAGAAATTTATGGCATGAGTGTTTATCCTTGTAGTTATGCATAAGCTTGATAGATGATGCATGTGATGCCAAAGGTTTTATTAAAGATATAATTTGTGAATAATGTGTTGTGAGAAGCAACATAAAGAGACATTTCCACAAGGTAGGTTATGGAAAAAAATATATTTGTAAATTTGGTTCATATGATGTAATGAGTCCTATTTAATCTTCATATATATTATTGTTAGATCGTGTGTTGAAATTTATTGATATGATTATATTAGGAAACCTTGACTAATTCCTAAAATAAATGATGAAGTGTTTAAAATTTCCATTCAATTCTAAAATTTTGCTAAGAAATAATGTAGAAACTCTCTTAAGGTGATTAGGATAGATAAAGGGATAGAATATGTGAGTAATATATTTATAGATTTTTATAGATAAAATAGAACTTTAATAGTTATTTATACACCACAATAAAATGGTGTTGGAAAAGGAAAAGAGAACTTTTATCAAGATTTATGTTTTTTTAATTTTTTAGTACATGAAGGGAAGGCCCCTACCTAGATACAAAATAAATAATTGATATCTTTCCTTAAAAAAATATAGACAAGAGACTAAATTTTAAAAAAAACTAAATAGCTAAACAAACAACTACAATGAAACTAGAGATAGAATGTCAACCAAAGACCAAAATTTTCACCAAAAGAGAAAATCAAACCAAAATACAACAAAGATACATGAAGAATGAGGACAAAAATCCACACAAACAAGTTTAGAAAGTGTTAGAAATCCAAACTAACTTTGTTAACACCTTATGCACTTAAATATCATGCCCAATTAACTTCAATGACCAAAATATCATCTTCATCAATAAGGGTGACTTATTTTCATATTTACTAACTCCTTCAATTTGTCAATAACTAGGCATGATATTAAAAATTATAGTCAAATTCTCCATTTAGAAAATTTGGCAAGAAGGGCATGCTTCTATAATAATTGTAAACATCACCAATAATTATTGGCTAGTGTGAGAATTTCTTCTTAATTAGAACCAATAACCATTTTTTGGATAAGACCTCCCTAATTAGGGAGAAATTTATCCCTAAAAGCTCTACAATCCAAAACATCTAATGGCTTCTGTCATGGAACTCAAGTATCCCCTTCATGTGGGGCCATTAAAATCTACACCAAACAGAAAGTATAAAAAATATATTTATTTTACATGGGTGTTTACAAATAGTGTCCATTGGTCTTTTGCAAGAATTTCTCTAACACAAAGAAAGGAGGAAGTATCCTATAGATTTTAAGGGAACCACCATAGCTAGGACAACTACAAAAATTTCACCCACCATAGATAATTTAGTACTAAAATAAGAAACAAACTCTTACATGACCAAAATTAGGTGGTATATATGTCTAAAAGGTGGCATCATTTTTTATGATATCTTTTATTCCTAGCCACTAACCAATGTCATTACTTCTTAAAGAATCTCCACTTTGGAATCTCAAAGTGACAAATTTTAGTAAGTTAGAAGTCATACTTATATCTCTAAATATGTGTATGAAGGGTGTCCTCTAGAAGTTCACAAACAATACTAGAGAATCACCTAGGTGGTGATGAATATTTTATTTTACAATATTTTTCTTATTCATTCTTTGATAATAATTCATGACTTGCCTTTAACTTTTAAATTTTAAACCTTATGCCATCTTTTAAACCTTCCATGTAGGCTCAACACTCAATAATATTATTGGATGTCAAGGGGATATTCTTGACTAAACTTATCAAAGGATTCTTCTTCAATAAGATGGATTAAAGCACTCAAAAATTTAATTAGAAGTGTGTCAGATTGATTCATGGTTGTTGGTGTAAATAAAGTCTTGTACCTAGTTCATTCATTACTAGGGGACTTATTTACAGATGTTAAGTTTAGTTAGGTCATAGGAAGGAATCTTTCTAGAAGATGTTAGTTGTCATTAGTTGTTATCTTATCCTTTGACAACTACTACATGTGAACCTAGGTAAGTGTGATTAGTTGTCTCATGTCATAGAATTAAGACACTTGTCATAATCCTATCACATCTTGTATCTCACCTTGGCTATATAACCAAGGGGTCTCTCATTGTACAATCAATAATATCATATCATTGACATTGAATACAATTTATTCTTGTC
Organism: Sequoia sempervirens; assembly: GCA_007258455.2. Classification (NCBI taxonomy): domain Eukaryota; kingdom Viridiplantae; phylum Streptophyta; class Pinopsida; order Cupressales; family Cupressaceae; genus Sequoia; species Sequoia sempervirens. The sequence goes on from VDFB02193867.1 coordinate 172,646,306, forward strand.
ACATTTTATTCTCTCTCTTTTTGTGCTTTCCATTTGGTCTCAAGATCTTGGCAACCATAGCCAATTCTAACATGGTATCAGAGCAGGTTGGATGCCATTGAAGAATCTTTTTCTGAAGAGAGGTACCAGATTTGGGGGTTTTCCATTTTTTGGCTCTTTATTGTGTAGGTTCATATCGGAGCTTGCTAGTGCAAATTTGAACTCACCATTATGTTCAGAAGGTTCAAGAAATTTGATTTTTCCTTTTGTTTCATCCAAATAAGACATCAAAGCCCAAATCTATGAGGGCTTGAAGTTGAAGAGTGGTTGCCAAATCTAGAAGATAGCTGCATTTTTTTGAGCATTTTGGGTCTAATCCGACCCTACCATCACGTCCAGAAGGGCCAAAAACCCTTAGACCAACTATCAAATCATCCAAATTGGAGCAGTTGTCCGGTGAGGCAAATTTTTTTGCCCAGGGAGTTTTACGACCCCCAGGTTGTAATAATTATGCCGATATGATTTTTTTCAAAAAAAAAATTTATTTTCTACAAAATTAAAAAATTTCAAATATTCTATAAAAAAATATAAAGGGTCGAGGGTACAAGTCCCCATACCCGACCCTGTACCCTGCGGTACCGCCCTATACACTTGCCATCACATGGCACCCCCACATTCGGTAGTGCAGGCCTAATTCCAATCATTGACGACCAAAAATTCTTTATACCGACATCATTTTTCAAAAATCCTAGCGGGCTCAAATATCAACCGAGCAGTCAATAAAGGAATACTGGTGGTCTAGGTTAAAAACTGACAAAATAAATTATATGACAGCTATCACTCAAATCCAGTGGATAGAAAGAATATTCCAACACAAACAAAAAAATTCCAACACCAATAGACCTAGGGCATATTTTGTTCATCATTAAGAATATTCCAACAAGAGGTGAGTGAAGTCGTGACATCCATTTGGATGTCAATTTTAAGCTTCATTTGACGGTGACGACCAAATAACTGTCAAATTTAATCTCAGAGTGTGCTGACATCAGCAGATTTAAAAACTTTTTCTCCCCTCATGGATTGCATTTTTCATTTTTGCAATTGAACTTCGAAGCCTCATATCTTACTCATTTTGACTCCTTTTTTTGAGTTTTTTTTTTATTTGGGCTAATTTTTTAGGCTTTTTATACTAGTCCAATCAGTTTTTGGTTTTGGTGCCTAGTTTTTCTAGAATTTATAGATTCTCACATGTGTTGCTACTTTGTCCCTATTTTGGGAACTTCAAGAGCTCATATCTTGCTCCTACGGTAACATTTTTTTGTGCAATTTTTTTTTAAAGTGCATAATTTTTTGTACTTGATTATATGGCATATTTTGGCATTTACTTATACCAAGATCAAAGACCACTTTGCTTTTTTGGCAAGTGGCAACTGTAAACGCACTAAATATAAAGTGTCAAATTAGATATTGCTTGGGGGGGTTTCTTGAGTGAGTAATTGGGGGGGGGGTAATCTTGCAGTGATTCGTTGCATTCTTTTGCTTGGTTTGTGTTCTTGCAATGGGGAAATCTCAAATTGAACTCCTAACTCCATATAATTATGCTACATGGAGAAAATCAGTATGAAACTATCTCATGATGAAAGGTCTAATGGGTCATCTAAAGGACACTATTCAAAAACCTACTGATGCTAAAGAATTGGCAAGGTGGGAGATTGATCATGAGAAAACACTTGGATGCATATGTTCATTAGTCTCATTTGATTTGCAATTTCATATTGAATCATGCAATACACCTAAAGAGGGATGGGAGACTTTTGAAAAATTATATGGTAAAATAGATAAGATTAGGGGATATTAGATTGATAATTATTTGATGAATCTTGAACCTAAAATATTTGACCACATCCAAGACTACATCTCCAAATTTAAGCAACTAAGAACACAGTTGAAATAATGTAGCATTTAAAAAGAGGATTTACAGTTGATTTTGAATGTGTTATCCAAGCTTGGTCCTAAGTATTCAGTGTTTGTTTTTGGCTTTCATACCCATCGAATTTCTATGGGAGCATCATATGTTGATCCTAAGTTTGATGACTTTGAAAATCTCCTAATTCAAGAGGAAGCTAAGTTAATGAACATGGGTCTAATCAAGTCTTCCAAGTCACATGCATTGGTGGAAAGCAAGTCTAAGGGACAAAAAGAATAAAGGAATCTTTCTAAGAAGCAAAAGAAGAAAAAGAACAAACCTCATAAAGAATCAAAATCCTCATCCTTAAAAGGAGAATCATCTAAGAAGGAGAGGCCTTTTTGTGCATATTGCAAGTAGGATGGACATGAAGAAAATTATCATTATAAGGACATTGATGAGTTGAAAAATCTTCTAAAAAAGAATCACATTGATTTTCCTTCTAGAATGTCTGAATCTTCTTCTCCTACTTCAAAACAGTCTAAAAAAGACAAAGTTCAAGCATCAACATCAGGAAATGAAGGTCAAGCTCTTTGTGCTTTTTTAGGTACAGGATCAGGGAGATGGCTTCTAGATTCAAGAGCATCTCATCATATGGCATCTTCACAGACTATGTTCTCTTCATTTCAGCATTTTACTATGTCTCCTATCTTGATGAGAAATAATACATACATGAGTGTAACAGGGAAGGGATCTATTAGTTTTGGGGACAACACTTTTCAAGATGTTTTGTGTGTTCCTCATTTGACAAACAATCTTCTTTCCATATATCAGATTACACATGGTGGAGATGGGAGAACTGTGGAGTTCACACCTAATTTAGTCATCATTCGATACTTGGAGAGTAGAGAGATCATTACTACTAGGGTGGTTGATCATTCATCTCGATTATATACCTTTGCAAATTTTGCTTCTAATGGTGACATTGTTCCTTCGACTGTTGATCACAACTATGATTTGGAGGAGACATTTGGCTACTTGAACTTGGGAATTCTCACATCAGATCTAGTACTTGAGCCATGTACATTCTATCTCCTCCAACTACTACTGCAATTGATGATGCTTGTGATTCCACAGTTTGGGTTCCTTGTGATTTAGTGCAGTAGGATATACATAGTCTTCCAGATATGGCTACTTTGGATGGCTTCTTGATAGGTATTTCAGACTTGTTTATGGAGTCTCATCTTGTAAATTTGGGAGACATCATCAATAGCATTCATCTTCTCTTTGATGAAGATGCTCCTTCTTCAGTTGTTGTGAGGGTACACCTTAACCCTCTTGTTCATTCTCTACATGATCATTCTTCGCAAATTGGCGTGAGTGTGGATACTTTTGGACAACATTTGGAGGAGGCTTCTTTGTCTTCAGAGGGGATATTCTTGTCTTTGGATTGTACTCTACATTCATCTCTACTAGATGTTGGATTGTCCTCTTCAATAGTGTGGCCTAGAATGTCTGCTTGGAGTGTGTCATATTTTGGCATCAACATGGAGACACTTGAGCATGCTTTAGAAACATCATCCATCATCCATATTCCTGACATCTTGCATACATCCATGGTTTTGTTTCTTCCTAAGGGGAGGAGCGTTGTTCGGCGAGATTGGATCATCTTCAACATTCAATGTTGAGCTTCTACCATCATTGTAGGAGACTCAACATTGAGGGGGGGCTTCCTTGTCTCTCTTCTACTTCTCTCTTATGGGGGGGTCTTTTTCCTCACATGGGGTTTTTACCTTCTCATTCTTCATTGAGAGTATTTCTATTTTGTATTTGTTATCTCTCTTTTGGGGAGGAGTTTTATCCCATTGGGTTTTCTCATTTCCTTTGTTTGTGAGGGATTGCATTGCATTTGGATATGTACATGCGTACCTAACATGGCCTAGTAGTCGGGACCCATTCTTGCATCTTTGTGTCATTTGCATAATAATCTACTACTCCCTAAGTTGCACTTAAGAAGGGTTGTTGGTGTAAATAAAGTCTTGTACCTAATTCATTCATTACTAGGGGACTTATTTATGCATGTTAAGTTTACTTGGGTCATAGGAAGGAATATTTCTAGAAGATGTTAGTTTTCATTAGTTGTTATCTTATCCTTTGGTAACTACTACATGTGAACCTAGAGGTAAGTGTGATTAGTTGTCTCATGTCATATGATTAAGACACTTGTCATAATCCTGTGACACCTTGCATCTCACCTTGGCTATATAACCAAGGGGTCTCTCATTGTACAATCAATAACATCATATCATTGACATTGAATCAGTTTATTCTTGTCACATTTTATTCTCTCTTTTTGTGCTTTCCATTTGGTCTCAAGATCTTGGCAGCCATAGCCAATTCTAACAATGGTTATTGTTGGGTTTAGTGTAGTGCTCCTTTTAAGTGGAAATCGATATATTAATCAAATTCATGGCAATATGATAAAAAAATAAAAATACATAAGGTAATGAAAATAAAATAATGTTCAAATTTATTATTTAAAAATATATATATATATATATATCAATTTTGAAAAATAAAAAATAGGACAACTTAGGGAAAATCAAGTTTTCTAATAATCTGAGTTCACCAAGATGAAGAGAAATAAAAGACATCCTTGTCTAATATCATATGAATTTAAGGTGTAAAAGGTTGTGAAAACACTCTAATCAAACCTCAAACCAACATAATTCAAATGAGTCACTACCAAAACAACTAAACAATAAATTGAATAAGAAGCTAAGGATTTTCTTATCTCTTTGATGGTGGTAGTAGTGAACATGATGATATTAAATTATATACACTCATATACTAGTTTTTAACTATAAAACTTAGACCAAATCGAGTATTTAAGAAAACAATCATGTGATTCCTACACTATAGCTAAACATGATCACTAGTATGATTAGAATACCTTTCACTCTTGTGATTATGTTCTCTAAACCTTGATCTTCTCTCTATCAATAATTTTCTCAAATCATTTGCCTTAAATTTGATAGCTAAAATTTGAGTAATGTGGTGTTAAAGAACCCCCTAAGAGATTGCTTTGCTATGATTGAACTGTTAAACTCTTTTGAGCCTAATTCACGTCCATTATTTATTGTTTCCATAATTTGGATGAGGTGAATTTGAGTGTACAATGCAATAGATATTATTGTTAATGCAAAATGTAAGGTTGCTCTTATCTTAATGCTCTTAGACTACTTATTTAATGTTCTAAAATGATTTTACCGAATACTATGACATGACTTTAAATGCCCTAGGAGCTTACTTTAAAGAGACAATGGTTGTTCTTATCTTAATGCTCTTAGACTACTTATTTAATGTTCTAGGATTATTTTAATGAATGCTATGACATGAAATGCCCTAGGAGCTTCCCTTTAAAGAGGCAATCTTAGGTGTTCATTCGAAAGGTTTTGTGTGCAAGTTAAGGGTAATGACTAGATTTTGGATGGGAGTTGGCACAAGCAAAGTAAAATCAGATTTTGGATAAGATAGATAAAATTGCACTAGTAACTCAGTACAGATTGTGTAATTGCATTCATGATTTAAATTTAGATTAGGTACAAAGAGGTTGAATTAAGTAAAAGAGTGGGAAAAGGCTGAGTACAAACAACTTGTCCCCTTCCCTACATTTCGTATTCCACCTATCTTTTTAAAAAAAGGTTTTGTATTCACCCGAAATTTATTTGGCTTCTATAAATAAAAATCGAGTGTGTATATAGGCCAAAACAATAGAAAACAATTTGGTTGGATAGACCCTCAAATTGATCCTTGGATGCCGTTAAGAATCTGCATCAGGTTCCAACATACACACATCAGCTTCTCTTATTCAGACGAACTTTCAACATAAACCCCCTGTACATCTCTGATTTCATTCATCTGATGCCTTGATGAAGTGATTTCTGAGGACTCATGAAGACGATCCGGGAAATATTGAGTATGAATTGATGGTGGTAAGCCTTCCAAAGGAAAGGTTCCCTCCAACATCCGGACAACCTTTCCCATGGCGGGTCTCCGATGTGGGTTTTCCTGGATGCACCAAAATGCAACCTGTAACAATCTCTGCACCTCCATCTCACTTCCATCTCTTATTTCTTCGTCCACAACATCCATGTATTTCCCCTCTTTCGCCATTCCAAGTGCCCAGAACGAGTACACTCGTTTGTCTTCGTCATCAATCAACAGATCCACATTACTTCTTCCACCTACAATTTCCAGTAGAAGAATCCCAAAACTAAACACATCGGCTTTACAATTAATGGGAACGTCCGCCAGCCATTCTGGAGCCATATACCCTGGACTGCCTCTCAGTGTAATGGACTGATGTTGAATATGGGGACTTCTCCCTATTATCTTAGACAGCCCGAAATCTGAGACTTTGGGCTGAAAGTTGGAGTCGAAAAGGATATTTTGGGGCTTAATATCGCAATGAACAATCGGCTCACTGCATTCCTCGTGCAAATAAGCGATCCCCTTTGCGGCTCCTAGAGCTATATTCGCCCTGGTCTTCCAATTTAATAGAGGGCGATCTTCTCCTGTCTTGAATATATACCTGTCAAGCGATCCGCAGGGCATGAGCTCGTAAACTAGCAGCCTATGAGCTCGCTACAAAACCCTAACAGACGGATGAGATTAAAATGATGCGTCCTGCCTATGAAACCCACTTCGTTGCTGAATTCCTTATCTCCTTGCTCATACTCTTCCAAATCCTCCAGTTTCTTAACCGCCACGGGCATATTTGTGGTTGCCAAGACTCCTTTATAGACCGAACCGAAGCCGCCGCTGCCAAGTTTGACGCTGAAGTTATCAGTGGCTTCCTGCAAAGCCTGAAACGAAAAGCTCAAAGGAGATCCCGGAAAGTTAAAAAGCAGAGGATATGGCTGTACATCGATGGCTTTTCCTCTCTGCTGATAGAGAAGACGCCAACATACCAAAAGCGAAATAAACAAGAGCAAGTTGAGAGAACCCGATGCAGAGACAAGCCCTCGCAAAACTCTGCGGTCGGAAGCCGAGCAAACAATTTGGTTACCACCTGGCGGTTCCGACGACTGAGCCGCCTCGCCGCAAATTCTAATGAAGGAAACGGAACGGGAGGAGGGCAATTGGTAGCCGCTAACGAACGACACCCGCTTTTGAATGCACATACCCGAGCCGTTGTTGGGAAACGTCGCAGCCGTTATCGCCGGCGTCTGCCGCACGGCCGCCATGCAATCAGATTCGCTGGTGGCGTTTCCGATGATGAAATCAGATTCGTCCCAGAAGAAGACCGTGTTTTCCAATGATTTTACTTGCGGCGCAGAGCAATCGAGCGGAGCGAGTCTTTTGCAGCCTTGGCTCGTCCAATTCTCCGCTTGACTGCTCTGGACAAAGCCAGGAGGGCACACACAAGTCCGTTTCCCCTCAATGTATTTGCACAACCCGTATTCTCCGCACAACCCGTTCACTTGGCAGTCATCTTCCAACGCCTGCCATCCGACCACCCAATCACCTGCGCTTGCCTCCCAACTGTAAATCCTCAAATTGCCGTCACCGTCCAATGTGATTCTTCGAATTGGGGAAGACGAGTTCGCGTAATCAGAGCTCAGCCACGACGCAATCGTTTGCCCTGATGCGTTCCGAACGGCAAAACGGCCGGACGAATCCAACACCGTGGAGTTTATCGAAGAGCCCACTGTGAGATTCTTGTAGATTTTGGTCTCATTCAAAAACAGCGCCAGCACAGTATCTACAAAGAAAGAGAAAAAATTTCCTCGGAAACTGCAGCAGGCAATAAATTTAACAGAAAACTAACCAATCATGTTGAGAAAAGTGTACCTGTGCCCATGGTTTGAATGCCAAGAGAATAGAGAGAGGGTATTCCGGTATTCCTGAGCCTTGCCTTCGCCGTCAGAATCTGGCCTGGTAGAAGGGTGTCGGTCGGGTTGTCAAAAGTAGACCATACAATGTTAGCAGGGGAAACAGAAGCATTATTTCTTAGAACAAAATTCCCAGCATCAAGAATCTGTCCGGAAGCCACAGAATTGGCGCTAGTATTGGTTGTCCATACAAGGGCCCCAGAATCATCCTTGAGAAGCAGGTCGCCGCTTTCAGCCAGCTGTAGTGAAGCTTTTGATCCCGCACGAGTACTGGTACTGGAAGCCCTCCAAACCACATATTTATCCTTTATTTGATTGTACCAGATCCCCACTGCATATGTGTTTGGAGAAGTGGAGTAAAAGCCAAAGGCAAATGCACCGCTTTCAGATATGATAAAAGATTTGTTTGCTGTGTCACCCGGCAGCAGTGGAGATCCAACTTCTAAAATTTGACCCGCTGCTTCATTCCTGAGGATCATATATACGAACACCATCAAAATTGCAAATTTATGATTTAAAAGAGATATCATTATATTTTGCCCAGTTTTTTAAGGAGAAAGCAAATAGGAAGCGCTAGCAATTGTGTGGGTATCCTTGGTGCTGAACTCTCTAGCATTACAGATAGGAAAATGCTGAAAGTTTGCGGAGGGATCCTCCTGTCGTCTTCGACACGTCGTTAGCCTGTCACAGAGAACGGATGAAGGTATACTAGAAAGCAGGCCTGGAATTTGATGGTCTATTTGACCGTTTTTTCAATTTTAGACCGTATATTACAGCTATAAAATTTATTAGACCGTATAGTTTGACTTGCTATATTTTTATTAAACCATAAAAAATTATTATAAGCAAAATATAATATAGTATTATAATTTATAATATATATCATTTGATAATTTTTATTATAAAAAGATAAATTAATTTAGAATAGAATATAACTTTTTTGAATATTTTCTAATATGAATTTAGAAACTTTTAACATTTTTATAATAGTTATCATTTTTTTATATTAATATATGTGATTTATAATATTATTATAAAAATATATATTAATTTAGAAACTTTTCAAAATAGAATATAATTATTTTTAACTTTTAGAATAGATTTAACAAGATTTTTTTTAAATATCAATTTAGAAACTTTTGTTAGTTATCATTGTTTTCTAATTTTTCAAGATATTGCATTTATATTTAAGATTTTATATAAAAATTCATAAATTAAACAATTTTTTGACAGGCATTTAAATGACCAAACCGTCATAAAATTTTCATATGAGTAGGGTGATCAAATTCCATAAAGCAAAAACTTCAAGTGCGCGGGAAACTCATTCACCCTAAGATTTATCTCAACCATTATCCGAGTCCACGCTAGACTTAATTATATTGACTTGGACCTATGTGTGCGAAAAGAACTGAACACCCACTTATAGTTTCATGTTAGGATAATGAGAAATGGATGATTGATATAAATATAAAGAGTTAATAATGTAAGAAATTTGTAAATAATGATACTTTTATGTAGTTATGTCTGTCTTTTAAAGAGATTTATTTGATTTATTAGTAGATTGATAAATAGTTTAATTTTGTGTAGAGTTGGGTTTTTTTGTCTTATGTTATTTATTTATTAGAAATATTTAGTGGAGAGGACCCGAAGAGGACCCAGCACTTGAGCATGTTTCAATAGTTGTGATAGTAGTTATTTATATAATGCCCAATATTTTTATCAATATTGGACCAATAATTGTGACATGACTATCCATAATTAAACAAAATGTATTCCTTTGATCTAAAAAACAACCAATCATGTGATGCCACATCAACGCCCAACTACCCATGATGTGAATGCACAAGTATTGGTCAACTGCATCTTGAAGAAAAACATGTTGATGTGGCCTTGAAACGAAAGCTATAAGTAGAGTAGGATAATTAGAAGTGTGAAGTTAGGGTGCACAACTACTAGTCCTCTTCGCTATATGTATTTTATTTTTCATCTTATCTCTACACATTTTCATATATTGCTTCATCTATGCATTTATTATGTTGTTGTAAACTGTACATATTTTCATATGATTATTACCCATGTCAATTTGGCCCTTCTTATGTTCTAGGTCAAGTTAGTGGTCACAAGGTTGACTCCAAATCCTCAAACTCAACACTTTTAAATTCAAAATTTGTTATGACTACCAAATATTTTCTCTCCAAGGGCCAACTAAACACAAATTTTAAAAACTTATTGCTATGCCCTTGTATTTAAAGACACATGATACATTCATTTTAAACATCCATGATCTAAGACCTAGATTTGTATATCCTTCATAATTCATATTTTCAATTAGTACACTAAAAAAAATCTAAATGTACATGAGCATTCATAGAAGCATATGCATGATTGAGGTGTGTTGTTTTCAATCTTGTACACACATTTAAGCAAGTTGACCTAGGAGAACATGTACCCTTGTGATATAACAACCCTCATACAAGAATTTTAAATACTACCAACCTTCAAATATAAGTATAAGAAGCTAAAAAAAATAAGTAGAAAAGAAAAACTTCATAGATTATCAAATCAAGTCTATAAGAGAAGGATAGATCCACAACTATAGACTTGACTTGAGCTTGATCCCCAAACTTGACCCAACAAAAAGAAAATTAATATTTTAATCTCAAGGCTTATATCAAACTAAGATTTCTCATTCTAGATATCAAGCCATTATAGATTAAAAGCTTTCATTTGGATCATTCATTTAATTATAGAGTAAAGTATTATTATTTTTTGTATTTACATTCCTATATTTAATTACTATAAATAATTTAGGAAATATTAACCGCATAAAATGAATAATAATTAGCGTAAGCTAATTGTGCTTATATGTACATATGCATCTTATTCAATTAGCCTAGACTACCTTTAAGGCAAGTTGTTTTTCCTTTAAATTTTTCTTAACTCAATTGATCCTATATGACCTATATTTAGTGTTTATTCTTTGGTTGATTCACATAGTTATATATTTGTAGAACATTTTAAAAGTAGTCTAGTTCAAAAAAATAGTTTCATTAGTATGCAAGAATAAAGGGTTTGTTAGAATCTGAAAAGATGAATAACCTAGAAAACTAGTGCAAATAAATAGATATGAAACTGTGAAAGCAAATGACACAAGATCAAAATAGCATCACTAAGTCTCCACGAGAGTAATGCAAATGCTCTAGAAGAAAAATAGCATTATGAGGATGAAAAAGCAAAGATATATTCAGCTTGAGAATTGAGATTACAAAGGAAATGCCTTGGTTATATAGGCCAAGGGGAGAGATACATACAACTAGATTATGACAAGTGTTGGCATCCTATGAGGTGTGACAACTCATGTCATTAAAGGCTCAACCACCTTATCCCTATGTAAATTTAAGCTAGTGTGAAGAGGAATTTAGTGGATAACTAGTTAAGAATGAACTAGTTAGATAAAGTACCCTTTCACACTAACAAGGTGAGTATAAATAGACTATGAGAGAGGGGAGAGGTGGAAAATATGACCAATGGGAAGAGCCCACTACAATAGCCTAAGATAGGAAAGTGTAACTCCTTTGGAAGATGCCGACACCTTGCACCCACTCACACTAATACTCACATAATATAACCTAAGCAAGCTTAATTAAAGTGTAGGAAAATAAAAACCTACACTAACACCCCCCCTTAAGCACATCTTAGGAGGATGTAAAAGAAGATGGGTCCCAACACATTAGGCCATTTTAGGTACCCATGTACAAATGCAATGCAAAAAAATCTCTCATAACAAGAGAAAAGGAGAAAACCCAATGGGAAAAAACTCCTCCCCAAAAGAGAGATGAAAAGAGAAAAGGACTAAGTAGCCCTCCCCATGGATGACACCAACCACACCCCAAGCAAATCCCACAAATGAAGGAACTTGCTCTCGGTGAAGGGTTTGGTGAAGATGTCTGCAATTTGATGTGATGTCGGACAAAACTTGAGATCAATTATCTCACTGTGAATCAACTCTCGAATGTAGTGCATGTGGATCTCAATGTGCTTGGTTCACTAATGATGGACCGAATTGTGAGAGATCTGAATTACACTCTAGTTGTCACAATGGATGACTTTGGGCTTCCAGAAGGGAATTTCATACTCAGTGAGAATTTTCTGAAGCCAGAAGGCCTTAGTAGCATCATTAACTACTCCTTGATACTCAGCCTCTATAGATGAAAAAGCAATAGCAAACTGCTTCTTGCTCGACCAACAAACTGGACCAAAACCAAGGGAGAAGTAATACCCTGAAATAGACTTGTGATCTTGAGAATCGCCTACCCAATCTAAATTTGTGTCCCACCAAGTCAAAATCCATGCCCACTGCATAATAAATACCATAATTGTGAGGAACCTTGATGTAGTGAAGAATCCACTTAGCTGCTTTCCAGTGAATCTCATGTGGCTCCTACATTAATTGAGAGACCATTCCTACTACATATGAAATGTCAAGCCTTGTATGAGTCAAATAGATGAGACTACCAACAAGTTGTCGATACAAAGTGCCATCAATCAAGGGTGAAGAACACTTAGCCTCAAGTTTAACCCCCGACAAAAATGGAGTTGGTGTAGGCTTACAATTATCCATGTGAAACCTCTGGAGCATGTCAAGTGCATACTTAGACTATGCAAGAGTGATTCCTGAGGAAGACTGAGTAATCTCAATCCCTAAGAAGTAGTGCAACAAGCCTAAGTCTAACATCAAAAATTGATCATGAAGGGAAGTTTTCACTACCTGAATGGTGGATGAGTGACTCCATGTGATCAACAAGTCATCGACATAGAGAAACAAGAAGGTGTGAGTATCATCTTGTTGCAATATGTAGACATTAGGATCAAAATGGCATTGATTGAACCCCACTGTCAGAAGGAAGGAGTCCATCTTGGTGTACCAAGCTTGAGGGGCCTATTTGAGGCCATAGAGAGACTTCTGATGATGACACACAAGTGAAGAATCCTGAACGAACCCCTGTGGTTGCTCCATGTATATCTCCTCCTAAAGATCATCGTGAAGAAAAGCACTCTTCACATCCATCTAATGAACATCCCATCTATGTGTTGTAGCTATGGCAAGAACAAGTCAGATGGAATTCATTTTTGCGACTAGTGCAAAAGTCTCAGAGTACTCAATCCCTGGAACTTGGGAGAATCCTTTGGCAAGCAAGCGAGCCTTATGCTTGTCAACCGACCCATTTGCTGCATATTTTTTTTGATAGACCCACTTGCATCGAACAAGTTTCCCTCCTTTAGGAAGTGGGACAAGATCCCAAGCATGGTTCCTCTCCAAGGAATTGAACTCTTCTTGCATGGTTGCATCCCATTCTGGGACACTAGAAGCTTCCCAAAAAGTCTATGGATCAAAAGCTGAAGCAAGAAAGGCATGTGGAGCATCCTGAAACTGTGACCTTGTTCTCCTGTGATCTGATGGATCCCCTACCCAATCATCTACTAATTGCGAAGTCGGATGAGCCCAAAGAGGTCATATGGCTAGAGAAGGAGGAGAATCTAGAGGATAATCATCATCCTGTAAAGATAAATTATGTGCATCCTTATGATCACTATCATCATCTAAAGTGGAGGAAGAAGACTCCTCATCATGATCTAAAGTGTTATGAACCTTTGAAGAACTATCATCATGATACAAGTACTCCAAGCTAATAGTGGTAGGAGAAGTGTCGAGAGAAGGACTGGAAGTACTCAAGCCTCAAATTGAACACTCCTCTCAATGAACAACTCATGTGTGGTAGGATGAAGAATCCTATAGCCTTTGAAATCATCTAGGTAATCAACAAATATGCAAGAATTTCTTTGCGGATCCATATCCTTACGTTTCTCTGTTGGAATGTGAGCCCATTCATTAGAGCCAAACAATCAAAAGTGCTTAAATAACAGTTTTCGACCAGTCCAATCTTGAAAAGGAGTTGTACCCTTTACAACTTTGTGGGGAACGTAGTTGTGGATATAACACCCATAATTAATGGATTTTTCTTGGAAAGGTGGTGCCAAATACTTGGAGTGAATCATACAATTAGCCATCTCTTTCAAGGACCGATTCTTTCATTCTGCAACTCCATTCTACTAAGGACTATAGGGGACTGTATGTTGCAAATCAATGCCCTTTGAAGCATAATACTGCACAAATTTGTGGTTGACATATTCCCCCCATTATCTATACGTAAAACTTTGATAGATTTTCTAGTTTGTTTCTCTACAAAAGCCTTATACTCCAAGAATGAATCGAAGACTTCAGACTTTTTCTTGAGAAAGTACACAATGGTGAGCTTGGAGAAATCATCAATGAATGTCAAAACATATTGAGCTTTATTGAAATATGGTTGTGGAAATGGCCCTACTAAATCACTATGTAGCAACTCCAAAAGATGTGAGGCTCTCCAAGCTTTTCCTTTGTCAAATTTCTCTTCAGGATGTTTTACAAAATGCAACAATGACAAACAACTTTAGAAAAGTGAACTATAGGAAATCCTGTAACCATATCTTATTTGTTGAGTTGCTACAATTAACGATAGTTCAAGCGTCCAAACCACTAATGCCATAAATTATTCACATCATCTGAATGAGTGAGTACAAAAGCTCAGGGGGTATCAAAAATAAAGTGAGAGAACAAATAAAGTCGAGATTGATGATCTTCTCTCCCAACTGCAGTTGTAGAATCATTTTGCATCTCACGAATCACCACTGAATCAAGAGTAAACTCAACTCTCTTACCTGTACCTATGTGAGTGATTTGATAGATAGATAGGAGATTAGTTGATAATGAGGGCACACAAAGAACATCCTGAAATGTGCCATCCCCCATATCAACAAAACCTCTCCCACATACCTCAAGTGGAGTGTCTTCACCCATCAAAATGGAAGGCATAAAAAATGGCTCCATAGATTCAATTTCATCTTTAGTTGAAGTCATGTGGTGTGAAGCACTTGAATCAAGAACCCATGTGGATGGTGGAGAAGCAATAGCTACAAGGGCCTTTCCCTTTACTGTTGTCTTTGGCCTTGTGAGAACCCTCCTCTGAACTTTGTTTGATGGAATCGAGAACACTGAAATTATTCTTCTTGTGAATGTGTTTCAAATGATCCACTTGTTTCTTCAAACACTTGTGCTCATCATGACTGAGTTTCTTACAATAGGCAAATTTGACCTTCTCTTTTTTAGGATTTTCACCCTTAGAAGATTGGGTCTCATTGGTTGCTTTTGAAGCAACTAGAATCTTATCCTTTTTCTCCTTGCTATTCTTTTGTTTCTTATCCTTATTGTTACTACTTTGTCCCTTTTGTTCTTTTGTACCTTGGTTGAAAACCAAGGCATGCGACTTAGAGGATTTAAGAGTGCCCATCTGGATTAGCTTATCTTGTTCCCGTTTGCTTGAGAGATAGTGAAGTCATCCAAAGATGGCATAGTGAACTGTGTCCCAAGTGCACCCTTAGTAGCATAGAAGGTAGAAACAAAGAGAAAATATTCTGAACTTAGTTTAGAGAGAATACTAAGAATCAGTTTTTCATCTTTCTTATCAATACCACATTGTTTTAACTGCAACCTTAGTGATTTCAAATTTGTACAAAATCTTGAATTGTGTTGAAATTTCCTGGACTTAAACTAATTAGTTCATTTTCCAACATATGACCCCTCATTGAATCTTCTGTGCCAAATAGTGTTTCTAGCTTTGTCTAGATTTCATTTGGTGAATTCAAAGACTCAATGTGGAATATTAAATCAGGAGAAATAGACAAACACAATGTTCCATAGGCCTCATCACATTTGTTAAACCACTTAGGCTTATCTTCATATTTAGCAAGTTTAGTTTCAAGTCCCATTATTATCCTATGTAATCCAGCTTTCCTTAAGTAGATTGTCATGTGTGATTTCCACTCAAAGTAGTTTTAAGGAGTTATTATGAGTACTATTGTTTGATCCATGATGAAGAAATGCATAAAAGAGATGTTGAAAAGAAGAGAACATACACAAGACAACCCTCCCTTTTAACTCAAAGAAAGAACTCCCCCAAGAAAATATGATTTGGCACTTTATAATTAGTGCATTTACAACTTCCACTAGCAATAATACTTAGTAGTCTTCATCTCAATGCTTTAAAAAATTCTCACACATTGGGTGTATGTGAAAAGTATAAAACTGGAGCTAATCTGAGTGAAACTAACAACACCACTACGATCTACTCAAAAATTCATGCAATTTCAAAAAAATAATCACCTCAATCTGAAATCATATGAGAAATTTATGAGTCTTTGAAGTTCCCAAAATGAGAATTGTGTAGTGTCATGGGTCAGGATCTACAATTTCTGAAAAAAAAACTACATCAAAACCAAAAAATTCCTACACTAGTACAAAGAGCACAAGAAAATATCCCAAATAAAAAAAAATTCTTGAGAAATGGAGCCAGTATGAGTGAGAATGAAGCGTTGGAAAACTACCTTCAAATCTGCAATTATCAATGGAGAGGGGGTCTACTAAAATGTTTTGATTCAGTTTCTACAAAATATATAACCTGCATACCAAAACTAGAAATGACCTAGATGGTTTTTTACTATTGCAAACAAAACTCAGATGGTGTATTTTCTTTAAATTGTACAAAAAATGTGGATCTAGTGTAAAATAATGCTCCTAGCAACAAAAAAATGACCCTAGAAATGAAAAAATGGCCTATAAAGGCTCGATTAGCTACCTAAGTCAAGCAAAGGCATGCTAAAACCTATAATTTTAACAAGATCTTCATAAATCCTTTTAGATTATTCAAATCATTTGAAAACGTAAGAGAAGAGCATACAGGATTTTGAAGAAAATTGCAACAAAGCTTATTATCCCCCCCAAAAACTCTCAAATAAGGAAACCACAATCTATATTGCACTAGAACTACTTTGATACCATGTTAGAATCTGAAAAGATGAATAACCCAAAAAACTAGTGCAAATAAATAGATATGAAACTATGAATGCAAATGACAAAAGATCAAAATAGCAACACAAAGTTAGTCTCCACGAGAGTAATGCAAATGCTCCAAAAGAAAAATAGCAATATGAGGATGCAAAAGCAAAGATATATTCAACTTGATAATTGAGATTACAAAGGAAATGCCTTGGTTATATAGGCCAAGGGGAGAGATAGATGCAGCTAGATTATGACAAGTATTGGCATCCTATGAGGTGTGACAACTCATGTCATTAAAGGCTCAACCACCTTATCCCAATGTAAATTTAAGCTAGTGTGAAGAGGAATTTAGTGGATAACTAGTTAAGAATGAACTAGTTAGATAAAGTACCCCTTTCACACTAACAAGGTGAGTATAAATACACTATGAGATAGGGGAGAGGTGGAAAATATGACCAATGGGAAGAGCCCAATACAATAGCCTAAGATAGGCAAGTGTAACTCCCATGGAACATGTCGACACCTTGCACCCATTCACACTAATACTCACATAATATAACCTAAGCAAGCTTAATTAAAGTGTAGGAAAATAAAAACCTACACTAACAGGGTGATGCATCTGAAATAATTCCAATTCAACCTATAACACGACCAATAAGACCTATATATAATGATTATAAAGCTAATGCTAAGTTACAATCGATAAGAGAAGGAAAATTAAATGTCTACACAAGTTTTGATGCCTATGTATGAAGAGAAGAGCCTTTGTGGCAATGCATAAAAAGAGCATGAGTTGAAGTAGTGTTGATATCTCCTAAGGATACACCAAATTTAGTTTTTCTTTTAGGATGATATTTCATTGCATAAACAATGTAGGAAAGTATGAAGCCCTATTGTTGGGAATGAATTCGGCCATGAAGCATAAGGTGAAGAAACTCAAAGGTAAGGGATATTTTGAAATAATTATTTCATAATTTAAAGGGATTTAAGTATTCTTCAAAGGATGAGAAATTGAGGAAATATAAGAATTTGTGTCTGATAACATGGATTTGTTTGATGCTTTCTCTTTTGAATGGGTAGTGTATTACATGCAAATGATATAACTAAAAAGAGCATCAAATCAAGAACACTCAAACCACATACACACAAAACTTAGAATGATCATTATGATGTGTTGCTCTTTGTGATGTTTCAATAGATTAAATATGGTTTCTCATCAATCCAGTAGTGTGATAAATATTGAGATGGTGAATGATCAAATAAGAAACATTACAATATGATAATGAAATATGATTCTCAAATCAAGAGAAAATGGGTATCATGAAAGTGGATGTCCAAATGGGATGAGAAGCCTCAAATTTATAGATTTTATAAGAGCGAAATCAAGGGCCAAGATGCATTGGTTAATGAATTTGGCTAGGATTTGAGGAAAATGAAGGAATAGATTGAAGTTGTAGTCATGTGACAAGTATCCCATGAGGTGTAAGAGAAAGGTGTGGGTAATGGAGGCCTCACAATTAATTAGATATCTCAAGAGAGGGGGAATGGAAAAATGTCAAAATGAGATTAATTATAAAATATCGCTAAGAAGATCAATGATGGGTATTGGACATAAGAAATAAAGGATGGATAATATTTGATGAAAATATTTAAAAAATATCTTGGGAGACAAGATTTGATTTGTAAAAGGGTAAGATTTGTCTTGTTGCACATTCCCAAGGAGGTGGGGGAAATTAAAATTAAGATTTATTGAAAAGTAGATCCTTATCACATGTGCACATACTTATAAATCATTTAGCCTAAATTAAATAATTAAGTGTCTATTAATTAATTGATTTAGTTAGAGGATAAATAAGAGGATAAGGCTAGACTTGTGTGTGTATATGTATATTTAATTAAGGTGATGTATAAGGGTGAAGGTTAAACTAAATTAACTAAATAATTTTATGTAATTAAGAGTGATGGATAAAGGTGAATGGTGTATTATTTGATTAATTGGCTAGGATAGGGTAAAATCAAGTATGGTTATGTATGGGAAAATTTAGGTCTCTACAAGTAGAGGAGGAGAGAGAGTAGTTTTCGACTCCTCGGCTAGTATAGCTATTATATTACAAGTTATATCCTAGATAGATATAGAGTTGATGGTTGGTGAGGTCCTATAACCAAATAATATCCATCATTTGTAGGTATTTAATGATTACTATCATATTTTTAGAATTTTAAATTACCTTGATGAATATAGTAATTAGGGGATTGATTGTGAGCACTTGATAGATATTGAAAGGTTGATTTTTTTTTGCTTCTATGCTTGAGAGATACAGTAACAATCTTATACACTCTCATTCAAGGAAATCCCTAGAGATCTCAATCTAATGTATGCAAAGGAGAAAGAGATCTTGCAATAGGGCTATCCTAGGGTCTGATTATAAACTAAAGAGGGGTTCACCACCAAGCTTGGGCTTGGAAAGACTAATGAAATGCAAGACCTAATGCTTAAACCTAGTACAATGAAAAACTTCACTAAATGACCTCAAAATGCATGTAAATCAAAATAGAAAGTTGGGAAATCAGAAGTGTGCACCTAGAAATCTGTAGAGTCCTAGATGAAGACTTGAAATGCTAAAAATACTAAAATTAATGCCTATTGGGACTCATATGCCAATCTGGGTGATTTAGTCCCAAATTAGGGTTTCTGGGTAGGAGCAAAAATCTCACAGAGATATGTTTGAAACTATGAAAATCTATAATTTTGGCTATACTAGCACTCATATGCCAGAAGTGGTGTATCATTCCAGTTAGGATTTTCTAGAAATTCAAAGTCTAAATCTGCTATTCAGTGTCTACTTTGTCCTTTCCACCTAATTTATGGGTATAAATCTCTAATTTGCAACCTGTAGATGTCTTTCAATGATCTCCAATGCAAGGTGACAACTTTGACAATTTTCTCCAAACTTTCTCTTCAATATGTCCTCAACCTAGATCTGTAAATCACACACAAAAGAGAGAGAGAGAGAAAAATGTTGTTTTTTTAGTGGAAAGGGGTTTGCCTTAGTCAAACCCCGTTTTGGTAATCAAACTTTGAAATGAAATAAGATGAAGGAATGATGAATGAACAAAATGTAATGTTGCAACACACCAAACCCTAGCAATAGAACGCTACAAACATGTATAAAATGGCTCTAATGGATGTAGATCTTGAACCTTGCTTGAATGTATTAGATCTCTAATTGAATGCTAGCTTGAATCATAAAACCCTACATCACAATTGTTAGCTCTCAAGAACAAACGTGATGCATGATGACTTTGACATCATGCTTGATACTTGAATGATGCTCTAAAACACTTGATAATCAACTCTTGAAAACTCTTGAATGCTCTTGTAAACTCAAATTTTCTATAAGGATGATCATTCAACTTGCTAGGTGTAAAATGAGTGAAATAACCTTTCATTTATACTTTTTTATGCCAAATTTCCTAAAATTACAACACTACAAGCCGACATCAGATCTAGGAGGATAAAATCCCACCAAGAGTTTGAATTAACTTTGATTTTGGGCCACACGAGACTCATATGCCAGAAGTGGTATATGAGTCCCATTATGCTTAACTATCACTACAACAAACCCCTGTGATTAGCTCACTTTTTTGCTCCATTTTTTGCTTTCACCCACTGTTTTAACATATTTTTATACAATTTTTTGAAAAATTTGGCGCTATTTATCGGAATGGCACCATTTTTGGCATTTTTTGCTCTGATCAGAACAAGTAGGCACTAAATCAGGCGCTAATTAGTGCTGGATTTAGCACCAGATTTAGCACCGAGTTTATTGCCATGTTTAGTGTTTGGTTTAGTGTCAGGTTTAGCACCGAGTTTAGCATCGAGTTTAGCACTGGATTTAGAACTAGATTTAGCACCGGGTTTAGTGCCTAATTTCTCTAATCTAGCAGGGATTAGGAGTTTTAGAACAAAAAATCCTTTCCCAATATTCACTGGCCTTCAATTATTTTCCTATATTTCACTTGCATCAAAAGATCCCTCAACTCGCAACCCTCAACCTTAAACCCTAAACCCTAAACCCTCAACCCATATACCCTTTACCCTATACATTGGACCCTCAACCCTAATCCTTCAACCATATACCTTGAAACCTATACCCTAAATGCTCTACCCTCAACCCTTAACCATCAAGCCTAAACCTTTAAACCATAAACCCTTAAACCTTCTACCCTCTACCCTCAACCCTAATCCATCAACCCTATACCCACAACCCAGTACCCTAAACCATCAACGCTATAGGTCATCAACTCTAAACCGGCCTCTACCCTAATCCCTCAACCCTCAACCCTTAATCCTTCAACCCTTAAACCTACCCTCTACCCTCTACCCTCTACCCTTAACCCTCAACCCGCAACCCTCAACCCTTAAACCCTAATCCCTCAACCCCTATACCCTCTAACATATACATTGGACCTTCAACCCTAATCCTTCAACCATATACCCTCAAACCTATACCCTAAACACTCTACCCTCAACCCTTAACCATCAACCCTAAACCATTAAACCCTAAACCCTAAACCCTTAAACCTTCTACCCTCTACCATCAACCCTAATCCCTCAACCCTATACCCTCAACCATCAAACCTATTGGTCCTCAACTCTATATACCCTCAATTCTCAACCCTCTACCCTATACATTGGATCCTCAACCCTCATATATCTCTATCCCTCCCTCCTCTTCTAGTCTCATCTCTATCTCACTTCTCCCTCTATCTCTTGCTCCATCCATCCCTCCCTCTCTACCCTAATCCCTCAACCCTAAACCATCAACCCTTAAACATCCCTAATCCCTCAACCGCTATACCCTCTACCCTATACATTGTACCCTCAACCCTAATCCTTCAACCATATACCCTCAAAATTATACCCTAAATTCTCTACCCTCAACCCTTAACCATCAACCCTAAAACCCTAAAACCATAAACCATAAACCCTAAACCCTTAAACCTTCTACTCTCTACCTTCAACCCTAATCCCTCAAACCTATACGCTCAACCCAATACCCTAAACCATATTCAACCCTATAGGTCCTCAACTCTATATGCTCAATTCTCAACCCTCTACCCTATACATTGGATCCTCAACTCTCATATATCTTTGTCCCTCCCTCCTCTTCTAGTCTCCTCTCTATCTCACTTCTCCCTCCATCTCTCACTCTATCCATCCCTCCCTCTCTACCCTAATCCCTCAACCCTAAACCATCAACCCTTAAACCCTTAAACACTCAACCATAAACCATAAACCCTCAACCCTCAACCCTTGGGCCTTAAACTGGCCTCTACCCTCTACCCTTAACCCTCAACCCTTAAACCCTTAGACCCCAGTAAACTCTCTACCCTAATCCCACAACTCTCAACCCTTAAACCCTAATCCCTCAACCCCTTGTATACCCTCTACCCTATACATTGGACCCTCAACCTATACATCCCTTGGTGTGACTACAAGGGCCTAACAATTCAACTATATCCCTTTTGTACATTTTATGGCATAATACACCTTATTTCTGCATTCAATTATCTACAAATTTTCCCATGTTTAAAAATTTTGAGTAAAGGATAAAAAAATGTTTTTAAAGGATAATATGAAGATAATAGTATGATCTTAAATTTAAGAATTAATAGAATTTGAATTAAATGGAATTTTTATATTTTTTTCAATTAAAAATTGTAATATTTAATTTATAACATATTATAAAATAAATAAATAATAATAAAATTTCTATGTTGAATATTAATCATTATTTAGAATTTATTTTTCACAATAATAATATGAATGGTTTGGAAGAAATGCAAGAAGCAGATCTATTTTAATTAAAAAAAATCTTCGGGTGTAGGGAATCTAATGTAATATCACAATCACATAATTTTTTTAAATTATAATAATTAAAATCATAATTTAACGATTACATTATATATTTAATTCATATTCATTTTAGTTTTATTTAAATAAATATTTTTCTATATATTTTTTAAAATTAAAATTAATAATCGTTAAAGATATTTTTCATATTTTCATTTTATATAAAATAACATCATTAGTTTTTAATTATTAATTCAACATACAAATTAATAAATTTAATAAATAATAGTAATTTTTTATTATAAAATATATGTATTTTGTTTTCTAAATTTGTTTGAAAATTAAAATATTTAATGATTAAACATATTCACTATACGTGATTGTGTGGGAGTTTTTTCACATCAATATTTTTGCCACCATGATGAGTTAGAACAATATACCCAAGCCCTAATTTTCAACTCTCATTTTCACTTGGTTTCTTCGAGCTCCCTTACCTTGCACATGTCGCCATCATTAGGGTTTGAAACCTCGAGCTTTCTTAAGGAGTCTATGTGTATTTTCTCACTGCTTTTGAGAGTTTTCTTCACATAAATTTTTGTTGACGCTGAATCAAGTAAAGCTTTCATGGTTCATCATTTGTTTCCACTTATCTGAATGCATTTTCAAAGACATTCCTTCTTAGGTACTCATGCATTTTTATCTTGCTTTACTTTGTCGACGCCTTTCTTTTCTTGAGGATAACAGCAAATCACTTCTGGAGCTCGCATTTCTTTGAACAACAAGAAGTTGAGTAATTTTCTATGCGCCATTTCTCTATATCTTACCTTCATTTTTTGTCAAAACAAGCTCGATTTGGACTCAATAGATACGAATGAATGGGTGTTTTGTTTCTACCATGCATCCATATTTTGAAACCCTTCTATCTTGGCTTGGCTTCTTTGGACTTAGCTCACTAGCAAAAGAAATGAAACAAATCATACTCTTCATATTTGGTTTGATCAAACGATGAAAGATATTTATTTTTTTGCATTTTTTCTCTTTCCTAGTGATAGCTTGGTCGCAGCCTCTCTAGAATGTTTTTTCTATTTCCAAAAAGAATAGAGTGTAAAATTTTCTTTATTATATTTTTTAGCCTCCTTCATGGCTCCATGATTATGGTCGTGGGCTCTATTCAATGGCATTTTGCATTTGTCTTTGATTTGGGGCTTTTTGAAAACCCATGACTCCTATTGCAGATATGAGCTCTCAGAAAAATGAGTGCAATCCTCTTGGCACGATCTTTCACTTCTCATAAAGAAAAATAAATCCTTCCACATTTGGGGCTCGACCCAGAAACCCTAAACCATGGGGTCATAATATTCTGCATATCCTTCTCCTTTCGTGCAAAAATTTTACATTTTCATTTTTCAAAACCTGCTTCACAAGACAATTGCACTGTCTTTCTGTATGTTCATTTTTCTCTGAACAAGATAAAAATGGAGATGATATGGTTCACAATTATGAAAATAAACATGGTTCTATTTCATTTTGATGTATTTAACTGCAATTTCATTTTTCTTGTTCTCATAAATGAAGTTGTGTTCTCTTTCCACAACTTCATTGATCTCTTCCTCATTCTCCAATAAGATTGACTTTCATAAGATATGCCTTGAAACCCTCTGAAAATAGAATAGCACACTGTAGAGCTATTCTTCAAATTGTAAGGGGAGGCTCCACTCCCTAAGACCTAACCCTACACTAAAACTATAGACAAAATTTATATGTACAATATACAAGATTTCAATGGGGAGTTTTACATAAATGGAAATCACTAAATGACTATGTTTTTGCCCTCAAATGCATACACCAAAATTATTTTGAAAAAGAGAAAAAATAGGTTTTGAATGGACCCAAAACCATTTACAATAGGTTTTGAATGGACCCAAAACCATCAAGTTTTGAAGGGACCCAAAACCCAGCCAAGGATGGTCAAGCTACTAGAAGAGAAGTCAAAAAATCCCCGCAGCAAAACAAAGACAAACTAGCAACCAAACCCAGCTGCCCAACAAAGAACCCAAATATTACATAGATCTAGAACCCATTGGTTTTAATGGGACCAATAACCCAAGACAACTAAGTTTTGGTAGGGACCAAAAACCCAAAAGAGAAGCCTGCAACAACCAGGCCATAGTAAACTAGACACTCAAGTAAATTAGTCTCTCCAAACCACTGGCAGAAACAACTAAGACATAGGTCTACAAAAGAAAAGCCCCAAAAGTATACAAAAATTTTCCTACCCACATCAACATACCATCTCCCCCTCTATAGGAGAGGTCATTCCAAGAATGTGAGGCTCCAAATGTGTTCCATAAAAACCAGTTTCTCTCTCCACCTCTATAGGAGACAAAACCCAGCTCATCCAAACCACTGCAGTCAAAGCACTCCTACATAACACCATTCCACCTCAATAGAAATGGGAACACCCTCAATGGGAAAATCCAGAAGAGACCTTCAACCATAGAATACACCTCAACCCGAGAGGGAGAGGACTCCACCTCCAAAGGAGAGGTCTTCACCTCAATAGAAGACCTAGTATTTAGAGAGAAAGAAGGGACTGCAATAAGGAGGAGAACCAAAGCAAGCAATAACAACAATGAAAACTAGGTTTTCAAAATTATCTCTAAAAGCCACCCAACCCTCAAAACCTTCAGCATAGAAAAAAGTTGATACAACACCAACTCCAACCCCACAGGGAGGTCCAATCAGAACACTAGCTCCCATACACCAACAAAGAGAAACAAGGTACACGAGGGCCTCACCATGAGCAAGGGATTAAGAAAGACACTTGCTCTCATCTTGAAAAAATCATGGAGATGCCAGTGTAGGTCCACACAAAACCTAGCAGAGCATAGGGAAGAAAATACCCAAATTTGAGTGACGCTACCACTCCACCAAATGGGCCAATAACCCAAAATAGTTTCCAAACAAAGATAATAGGCAAAGAAATCTACCAGCTATTTAGAAACCACAACCATGCCAGCAAAACTCCTAGAAGAGAGCCACCAAATAGAGGAAGCGTAGAAGCAAAGAGAACCCAAAAACATGAGAAGAAGAAAGGTCCAACCAAAAAAGCCCCCAAGCCATCCTACTACATTGAGTAGAACTAGAAATAGACCCCTTCTTCAACCCAGAAACTCCAAGGAAGCCCCAACAACACCACACTCCCAACCAAAAGGAAACCTCATCCAAACTGTCAAGCCTCCAACCAAAGAATGCACGAAAGCAATGAACACACCAAAAGAAGTGAGAAGAAGAAAGTTCCAACAAAGAAATCCCCCAAGCCATCCTACTACCCTGAGTAGAACCAAAAATAAGCCCCTTCTTCAACCCAGAAACTCCAAGGAAGCCCACACAACCCCACACACTTTGCAGGGAAAAGAAAAATGGAAGGGGAAACCACCCAACACCAGAAATCACAGAGGCCAACAGACTTACCCTCCTTCAACCATCTAAAGCCACAACAACATCAACAATAGCAAAACCCCATCCTAGGGCATCAAATAATTCCCCACTTGTACTACCACTGAAGAGCACCAACATGGGAGACATAGAGAAAGCATCCAATAGAGTAAAATCTAGAGAACCATCTCCAACCACCGCAAGAAAAGAAAAAAATTCTCCAAATCTGATCCAAATAGGATGCCAAGTGCTGACAATGTCCTCCTTGCCTTCAACACTAATAGCTCCTCTTGCAGGAGCCAACCATCTATCTTCCACCGGCAACAACGCTTGACCCAACACACACAAATGCCTCCACTTATCAATAAGCTCTGCCAAAGAAAATGATGGCCACTCCAAGCCTCCATATGTTGAATCATCCTCATATGCATTTGCAACTTCAGAGATTTTCAAAAATGACCCCTGCCACTATATACATCAAATTGTTAATAGTCAAGCTTTGTAGTGATATTTTCAAATATAGCATAGGATAAACTATCAAGCACAAAAAAACAAACAAACAAACAAACAAACACAACTTCCTACTAGCTAAAAAAAATACCAATATTCCATTGCAATCAAGGTTTGAAGGGAAAACAAATGAATTCTTAGTTTTGGCTAATGTAGAGACTAGTAGTTTTACATCAACAAGGTTGTGTTAAACAAATTGAACATCACATGACTCCAAAAAAAAGTGCCAAGTGATAAAAAAAGCTACCACTTACTGAATAAAAAGCATCAATACAAAGCTTGACAAATTTTGATGCAATGTAGGGGAGGTCTTCAAATCAACCAAACTTAAATTCTCTTGTTTAACACAAACTTTACCTAAATTCCCTTCATTGTACCTTGATTTCACAAGGCCAAAAAGACTCCAAACCACCAAAACTTGATTCCAAATCTCACCTGACCTCTAGTACACATTAAAAATAATTTATTTGATAGGTTCAAATCAACAAAGCACTCAGAAAACTCGGTTTCATTAGATTCACAAATTCTTGCATTCAATGACTTAAACTCTTATAATAATCCATATAGTTGAAATCGGGTAAATATTCAACACCAAATTGAATCTCCTAAAACCAAAACTAAATTATAGGACCCAATTGGGCCTTCTAAAATATATCTCAAAACAAGATGGGTCACTTTGGACCAACCTCTTCAAATCTAGACTTCACCGTTGTCCTACAAGGTTAATTTTGGCCTATTTTTCAAAGAAACTACTCTTAAAACTTGTTGACCCTATAATTTTTTCTTGGTCAACCACTTATCAGGTCTCAAAACCTCAGAAACCACCTTCCCCTTCAAGACAAACACTTTCTAAAATACCAAATTGCAAAATCCTCACTTTATGTCCTTCCAAGGAGGGTTTTTTGAAAAACTATGATCCAGGCCTTAAAACACTTGGCCACCACTTCTAACATGCTTATATATGTTTTCACACACATAAGACACCTTCATAAATTACTGACCCCATAAATTTCACACTTTTTCATACTAAAACCTCACAATTTCACTCTTTTTCACTCAAAAACCACTCATTTTTGCTACTAGGCTTCATGCTCATTGACCTAAAACGACCTGCCCCTACTCCCTCAAGCCTCTAAACACATAATCCTACATTAATAGACCCATTCCACTTATTCACAGCAGTTTACATAAGGTGGAATGGGTTGAACTCCATTTAAGGCCTCAAAACCCTAGTATGTACAAATTCAAACCTGTTTTTTGTAGATTGGCAATAAAATCTATTAAAATCAATGTAGAGCCTCCAAATATGATGCAAATCCAAGCACCTATAGAGAAATAAGGGCCTGTACGGATTCGTACCAAGGCTTGAAATTGCTGACAATGTTACAAAAATCATAAATTTCTATAAAAATAATGGCTTTTGGCTTTCTAATTTTGAATTCTTGAAAGTCTCTTTTTCACAAAATGTTTACAAGGCCTTTAAAAGGAATTACATGCATGACTCAACCACTACCACCTTCTTTTCTAACGAATCCCAGTAGGTGACTCTTGGACTTCCATAATTGACATTTTGCAATCTTGCCATAACAACTTTGCAAGATTTTACATTTTTTGCATTATTTGACAAAATGAACTAAAAATATGACTTTAATGACTTTAATACACTAGAAATGGCCTTGACATGGCCTTATTACATTCAAAAGACTCAAAATTTACAAAAATACAAACTAAGACCTCCTAGTTCCACAACTTGACCTTGGTGCTCCTGCACCAAAGTTACTCAATTCAATTTAATTAATGAAATTACAAACTCAAAATCAATAACTTCCATGAACACCAATTTCTTCTGCATAGGCTTATCAACGTTTTGGTTCCCAAATCAACAGATGCAATGAGTCCTAAAGAGTAGCCACTCTCTCATATTCAAACTCAACAGGTTAATATGGCCAATGAACAAGATTCAGTTAAAGAGACTAAAATCTTCTACACTTCAAGCTCTATTAAACCTGGGAGGGTGATCCCGACCTTGTGCTTTCAGATACTTGTGTGTCATAGTATCAAACACATAGTGAACAGATAAATCTCCTTTATATGCTTAGCAAACATGGTACCCTTAAGGTTTGGTTGACCTTTTAGGTAGTGTCCAACTTAAACATGAGACATGTTATTGTAAGTGTGGAAAAAGTAAACTTAATACAATTAAATACACCTCTTAATGAAACATTGTATCAAGATTAAACATGAATGAAACTAATTTAAAATAGAGAAAAGTTTGAAAGCTTCGATCATTGTCTCCTATCTCCAAAGATTTATGAGTCATGGAAAGGCTTTCAGATTTGATAAAGTACTATGACTATTAAAATTCCTATTCAAATAACAAAATGATGCTAAATGTTGTGATGTGATGATTGCTAATGATTCCTACATGATATGGAGCTACTGTAAACTATCCTCACATGAAACCTACTAAATGGAAGCTACAGTAAAAACTAATGATGTTATTCTGATTCTAAATCTATTAATGTTGTAATGCTATGCTAATATGCTAAATGATAATTGATGCTAAGGATAATTTGCTAATGCTTAAGATGCTTGAGTGATAAATCCTGTAGAGTAAGTTTGCATAAAAGATGACAATTCTCGGGGTCCTTCTCATGCTTCAGAAGGCTATATATATACATTTTTGGCACCAGTTTTGCATAGGGGTAACACAGCAGAGGCTGAGATTGAATCTGGAGATTTGAATGGTAAGAGATGAGAAGGTGGAGCTGATTATGGGGATTGTTCCTCCCCATGAAAACACCAAGCAAGATGAGAGCAAAGATTTGAGGAAGAAGATTGAGAGGATTGCCTGTAGGTTTGTCCTCGAGGCTTTTCCTGTGAATGCCAGTTAAATTAATTAGATTTGAGAAATATAATTTTATTGATGAGTGAATAGAGGGATTTGCTTTATGCCTTTTATTTAAATATTTTTTATTTATTTAAATTAGCAAAAAAAGGAGATAAATAATTTAAATAA
Organism: Sequoia sempervirens; assembly: GCA_007258455.2. Classification (NCBI taxonomy): domain Eukaryota; kingdom Viridiplantae; phylum Streptophyta; class Pinopsida; order Cupressales; family Cupressaceae; genus Sequoia; species Sequoia sempervirens. The sequence goes on from VDFB02193867.1 coordinate 172,675,847, forward strand.
ATAAACTATAGAAGTCTATTTATTAAATTAAATAGAAGAAGTATGATAATTGAACAATAAAGTATAAAGCTTTATTTATTTAATTAAGATTGAATATGATGTAATAATTAAATAATTCCTACTATAAAGTTGTTTATTTAATTAAATATGAAGAAATAGGAGAATTTACAATGTTAACTATTTAAATAAGTATTTAATTTATTTAATAGTAGATGAATTTGAATATGATATTTAAATAAAAAAAATTTATTTAAATAAGACAAAAATAATTGAATCAAGATTGAAGAATTATGATGAACTATTTACATAAAATATTTCCTATTTATTTAATAGTAAAGGATTTAAGGATTAATTAATTAAATAAGTCATTTAATTAATTAGATTTCTCCATACCATTTTTAGGTGTATACATTTTTCCCCTCTTTGAAATGATGTGTTTATGCATTGCTACAAATAAAATTTTGTGCTACTACTGCTAGTATCGACGAAAAAATTTCAGTGTGCCCCAAACATGATTTTCAAGTGATTGATGGATATATATGCCCCCTCGGGAGATAAATTGATGAATTTTTTATTTTGTTGAATTTTTAAAAAAAAATTCAATTTTTTTGATTTTCTTTTTATGATTTTATGTAGATTCGATGAAGATTTGATGATGAAATAATTTATCTCCTTGTAATTGATGTACAAAGTGCCACTGGATGAATTTCAATTAATCTCCAGGTTTTCTTAAAAAAATAAAATTAAATCAATCCCACAAAAATCCCTTTTCAAATAACCTATAAAAGGTTAAAAAGGTCCTTTTCAACTTCATTTGTACATTTGACTTTTTGAAAATTTGTGAGAGAGATTTTTGTGCCACTTGGACTGAGATGCCGATTCCATATCACACCCATCGCTTTGAGCGTGTACAATGACATCAGCAGCCGATCGTGTTTGGACCTCTGGTACGACTATTTTTTTCCTTGCTTTTCCTGCATTTTCGTTGTTTTTGTGTATTTGTGGTTTTATGATTTTAAACTTTCTTTTAGCGCTTTGGAAGTCCATTGTAGCGCTTTTGAGGTCTATTGTAGCACTTTTCCAATTTTAGCGCTTTGGAGTTTTGTTCTAGTGCGTCACTAGGATAGTTTAGTACTTTAAAAAGTGTAGCGCTTAGGAGGTTTGTTTTAGCGCTTAAGTTGGTTAGATTAGTGCTTTCAAGACTTTAGCGCTTAAATTCAATTTTGTAGTGCTTAAGCTTCTTGTTTTAGCACGTTCAAAGTTTTAGCGCTTTGACCTAAAGTGTTAGCGCTTTGACCAAATAGAATGGCGCTTTTGATAAAATGACGCTTTGTCCATTTGCAATAGCGCTTTTGTCTGATGAAATGGTACATGTCATTTTTTTTAGCGCTTTGAATTCCTTTATTAGCACATTCAAATCAAAGTGATGTAATTTTTATCAATTTTTCCTTGATTTTGTCAATTTCTGATTGTATCAGCTGTTGGTTTGATATGATTGATTTATCTGATCAAATACATGATTTTTTGACCTCATGATATGCGAGGTCTGATGTTTGTTTTGATGATAACTATCCTCATGATAGGAGAGGAATAATTATGATTGACATACCTCATGATAAGCGAGGTTTATTTGATGATTGACCTCATGATAGGTGAGGTTCAATGATGTTTGCTCAGGAGATTTGATCAAAATTCTCACCAAGAGTTGATTGGATTTGATATGGTATTTTGATGTTTTTGATGATTGACATTGACTTTGATCTTTTTATGATAATAGGAGTGATTGGGGAACCTCCAAGTTTGAGAGTGTTTCCCTTGGACATTTGATCTTATACCATAGTTGGCACAACCTGAGATAGCTATTATCACACATTGTGGACTATCTCCCCTTCTATATATACCCCAGATTAGGATTAATCAAGGTTTGTTGACACCACTAGCCGAGAGGTGGCATAGTGAGCACAACACCTTTCATCTTCCTATTGGTGAGATGACAACCACCCCAAAGGATGTCTGGTGGATTATGCAACTTCTGATTTTTGGAGATATTGTCACATATGATTCTACAAAGCAGGGTGGGACCAATGCCCTTCGTAGAGTGTTTTAGGATGATCATATTGTTGGAGAGTGGATTCCATGGTGCGAGATGGTTGATTCATACGCCACTTTGCCTATAGTACTTGCTAGTTTCATCAGAGGATTCCTTAGTCCTGATCGCAGGTCTAAGGGATTATTGGTTGGTTGGGGCCAATTTTTAGAGAGTATGGTTGTTCATGGCACCAGATTTGCTTGGGGCATGTGTATGCTTGCCTATTTATATCATGATTTACATTCAATTGTGTATCTCAGTGGTCGGAGTTTATCAGTCGACATTACTTTGCTTCAGGTATGGGTGTGGAAGCACATAGATGTCATGCATCCAGTTCCAGTTAGACAGAGGCCACCCATGAAACCTTATGTGTTTAGATATGTCGGTCAGCTTACTCAGTCCAGACTGGGTAAGTTAGAGTATTGGAGGAGAGTTATTGATGACATAGAGTATGTGACATGGCATCCCTACCTAGATTGTGATCATTAGGATGATGATGATATTCAGCTACCATTTCTTTGTCATTCGATGATCCTGATTGGTTATACTTGTCAGGTACTACAGAGATTCTTGATCAGACAGTTGTTCAGACAGTATGGGATGGTACATAGTATGCCCCAAGGTGTTGCTCATTATGCTCGTCATCAGTTGGATTCCACATATTGGGGGCCTTGTTTGTCGTATGCTGATGCTATCCAGAAGTTTCAGGCCTTGCAACCTCTTGAGTGGGATATCCATCCTGATATTGTTGAGTCACATGTTACAAATGACTATGTTGAGTATCTAGCTCTGCATCCTTTCCCTTCTCTTACCATTCCAGATGAGCCTACCCCATTACCTACAGAGGAGGGCGTTCCCATTGTGCATGGTCAAAGATGGAGGAGAGAGGATGTTCGAGAGGCTGAGGCAGAGGATGTTGGTGTGGTTGGTGAGGTAGATGTTGGTTTTGAGGAGAATGTTGGTGTCGAGGAGGATGTTGGTGCCAAGAAGGATGTTGGTGTTGAGAGTAGTGGGGATGATAGCAGCAGTGACAATTATAGATTTGATAGTGGAGAGGCTACAGGTGGGTCCGGCCCTGTTTTAGATTTTCCATGTGATATTATGCCTCATAAGAGGCAGGCTATGGGGGTTATTTCAGAGCAGTTGCATATAGCAGATATTCAGGTTCAGTTAGAGACTGCTCAGGAGTAGCTTGTGCAGATGTAGGGTTTAGTAGAGCAAACCCAAGCTCATATGCAGGCTCAAGCCTAGTCTCATGCAAAGGCTCTAGCGTCAGTGCAGGCTCAATTAGCCACAACACAGTGACAGATTGCATCATTAACTATCGAGAGGGATGCCTCTAGGTAGGTTACAGTTGGTTCCCAGGATCAGATTGCATATTTGATAGGTGAGAGGGATGCCACCAGGTTTGCAGTAGAGGGTGCTTAGGCTTCTTTCGAGAGATTACAGAGATTGGTAGATGGTACCTCCCTAGCAGATTATATGTGAGAGGTTGCTCGTATTGGTGAGGAGATTGAGTTTTATAGAGTGAGATATTATGATGTAGTTCCTTTTGAGCAGAGAGTCAGCTATGCGTAGTCTCGTTATGTTAGGTCACATTCCAAGACTGTCAGTGCGGGTGTTACACAGCCTCTATGGAGAGATACCAGAGATCCCAGTTCTTCTAGTGGTGGGGGTCTTGATCCTACGATGCCTACACCGTCTAGAGACAATAGCACATGATTATTGTCTGTGTTGTATTCGAGATGTGATGTATACTTTTATTATTATGATATATAGCCATTTTTTATGTTATATCTCTCTTTATTTCAGACATGATCATTGTATACTTGACATTGTGATTTTGATATATATGAGATGCAGTGGATTCTTCGGTCAATTTATGTGTTCTATATGATTCTTTGATGAATGCATTTTCTTTTATGTTCTATATGCTATGTGATGGATTTATTGTTATGATGGTATGCTTTGATATGGTGTTGTTCTATCTGTGATGTGCATAATGGTAATGTATGGATGCATGTTATGGACACATGATGTATGTGGATTCATGATTATGGATATGATGTGTTTAAATGATATACTATATGTGATGTAAATGCAAATATATGATGTAGTAAAATGGGTGAAAATGTTGAATGATATATGATGCAATAAATTGATGGACTTTATGATAAAATGGATGGATTATATATGAATGTGTGATATGTGATATAATAAATGGATGGATTTAATGATATATGATGATGATGTATGTTTTTGAAAATGGAATGATAGAGATATTTTTTTTTGAGATTTTCATTATGATATGATGAGAATGTAAAATGATTTGATTGAAATGTATGCATGATGAAATGATGATGTAAATGCTTTTAATGTATGCAAATGAATATGATGATGTAACTATATGATCATGATGATGTTTTTGTTCATGTCAAGTATACTCAGTCTATTATGAGAAAAGATAATCGTTGAATGAATGATTCACCAATTTTCTAACAAATACTCTGCAGATGTAACACTATTAGGAATGCATCTATTTTACCATGCAAATCTATATGCAAACATAGGAATTTTAATAGTACTTTTTTTCTTTGTATCATCATTGAGCTTTTAACATGTTGAAAGTGAGTACAAGCATCGATGGTATAATATAAACCAATGATGACCTGAGTACTACTTTCATGATTTTTTATATTGCAAGCAAACACAAGCATCGAGATATAATTAAACCGAGATGACCTGAGAATTTATTGCATAAAAAGACAAGAATTAATCACTTTCTTATGTGAATTGGAATGTTATCAGAGATACTTTGTATAGCACGTCTTGCGACAATTCAAACAATAATGATGATTAACTCGCAAACAATAGACAAGGAAAAATACCATTCTTCCTAGCTTCTCTAGTTCAATACATCATTGAGTTGCTCCAAAGAAATGATAACAATGATCAAAAGTACAACATATCTCACATTTTCTTATAGTATTCAATCATTATTCAGATTAGATCATCCATCCTAATTTTATAATTTTTTTGTGTTTTCAAGTTTTTGGATCAAACCTAACCTAAAGACCTATCTTAGGGGCCTCAGGGGCTGATCAATGATTAGCCTTGCCTATGTTATACACACATAGACCATGTAGTTCAACTGACTCAGACTCTTGTTTTTGGACTTTTTGATACTGACTCTTTGACTTGTTTTTTTTTTTTTGGATTTTTTGATGTAATATGGATGTTTGATGTGTTTCCGATGGTGTTTGATGTTCATGTTAGGTTGTATTTCAATCATTGTTTTTGTTTCTTTTTTTTTCTATTGTTTTTCCATTTGGTTTAGCTTGATGTTATTGTAGACAACAAAAATATACAGATTGATATCACACTCTGATCTACTAACATCGTTTCTTCCTAAATCATCCCTCGGTCTAACTATTTAATCAAATTCCCTTATCCAATTAAATTCATCAATATTCATCTCTTAATTAAACAAATTATTTTGTCTAATTAAGTCACTTTCCCTTGTTAATTAAATCAATTCATCTAATCTAATTATCCCTATTTAATTAAATAATCAATTTATTTGATTAAATCTCTAAAGTCTATATGTTAAATTAAATAAGTTAAAACCTTATTTGATTTAATCTAACACCATCCCTTTTAATTAAATAAATCAAAATCTTTATTTAATTAGCCTCTTATTATATTCCGAGCTCTTTTTTACTTAAATTAATCCAAAAATCTAAATCAAATTGTCAAATCAGCTAAATATCCCCTTAAATTAATCAAATCCTAATTAATTTAATCCTAATAATTCAAATCCTCTAGATTTTGCAACTTGCACAATTAAATCATTTATTTTATTTAATAATTCCCTATTTTCATTCAAAAAAAGGCATCTTTGAAGGAATATTCCCAAATTTGAATTAAAAAATGTGAGTTGACAAGTCCTTCCAATAAGGCCATAACTCCATCTTACATGTCCTTTGTCTTGAGCCAAGTGGAATTTATTTCATTTTCCCTTCCCTCTCACAAGTCATTTCAACAAATTTTAATTTCAAATTTGTGCATTTATTGGCACAATCCTCAAAACTTGCTCAACCTTTATCCTCTCACATGTTGACAAGTGGCGTCATATCATTGGTTGAATCTTTGTCCCACATTGATCAAATTTGGACATCTCTTCAACTTATCAATCTATAAATAAAGAGCTTATATCCTTATTTCATCATCCACATCTCAAGCAAAGTTACCATGCTAAAATACTTAGCAATTATCATCCATCATTTGAGCTCTTAGTTAGGTTTTCTTGCATATTTTGGCTTGGAGCTCTCACATTCATCATCAAAGTGGATCAACATTTCTCAACAATCATCAACTTGCATCATAGGAATTGGGAAAGGGCCAAATTTCCACATCAAATTGGCACCAATTCCCCCATGGGATTAAGAGTTTGCTTGCTTAATTAGGATTCAATCTTGTTTTTATGATTTCATTGTATTTTTCATCATTTCCTTCCTAATTTGAGCTATGTTAATGAATCTCATGGGGAATCCATGTTTAAGCTTGCATTTCCCTGTTTAACTTGTTTAATCATGTTGTTTTGCAGGTACCTAGATTGAGGGTTCACATATTGGTGCTAGAGGGAGGGCCAATCAATAGATTCTAACACGTTTTTAAAAAAAATTCCTTTTTTTACAGTTATGTTCATAAATCCGCGTTTTAGTGCCCATGATCACTGTTATAGTGCCCATAATCACTATTATAGCGCCCATGATCACTCTTGTAGTTCCCTTGATCATTCTTTTAGCGCCCTTGATCATTCTTTTAGCACCCTTGATCATTCTTGTAGTGCCCATGATGATTCTTGTAGTGCCCATGATCATTCTTGTAGCGCCCATGATCATTGTTTTAGCGCCCATGAGTCAATTTTAAAATGACCATATCTTGGTCATACGAAGGTCTTTTTTGATGCTTTTTTTTTTTTTGAAATAGGGTAGAATTCCGTAAGCTATCCAATGGTGTGGTTGTTTCTTAACTATTAATGAGTTAATTTTCAAATTTGCATCTAAAGTAAAAACACATAATAACTTGGCTAATTTTTAGGGTGTTTTGGTAAATGATTCATCTAACCCCTATATCCTTTTGTTTCTTTTGATCTCATCTAAAATTTTGATCACTTTTACAGGTTGGAAATCAAAATCTAAAGAAAGAGGAGCATGGGGATGATATTTTTTCTAATCAAAGTGTTTTTTAACACTTAAGTGTTTGTTTAACACTTCTTCAAAGAATTTTTCATCCTTTTCTTTCTTTAGGACACTAGCATTCATTTGGGTTTTAAAAGGATTCTTTTTGTTTAGTTTTTGCAAAAGGATTAAAAAGAACCTTAGGATCAACAACTTACTAGATTTCGTTTATGGATTAAACAATTGAACAAATGTCTTTTCACTTGTGATTTGGTGCTCTAAAATGAACTCACACATTGCTTTGAGGGTTTAAAAAGAACAAGTGTAGCTTTGTTTGTTTGTGAGGGCTTACTTAGACTAAAGCCATTAGAAAAGGACGTATGTGCTTCTCTCGCGCTTTATAGTGATCTTGAGAATCAAAAGGTCTTTTCCATGACTTTGGGTTAAGACAAAGCAATCACCTCCACACTTCGATTTGGGCTTAAAATTGAACAAAATATTGTACGAGTGTGAGTGGGGACTTTGTTGCGTACATTCTCTCTCCTTGTTGCCTACAAGGATTGATCGAGTTACGAATATTGTTCTTCATTCGCTTTTGTTTATCTTAGAGGGCCCGCCTTGTGGGAAAAAGTAATCACCCAAGGGAACGGCTCAACCGGTAACACTCTAAACCCAAGAGTATTTCCAGTTGGGATATAAATGTGGATATTGGAAGAAATACCAATATCACACAGTTGACTCCGACAAGATGGATCCGAAAGGGGACTCTTGCCATGTTGGGTCAACTCCTATGAAAGGAAAGTCCTTACTAAAACCCATGTGCTAGAATTTTGCAAAATCCTTAATCTATTTGTTGGTGCAAGAACGGTCGTTCTGAAGCCACCCCGCACTTTTACAGTCTTTTAGTAGAGATGGAAAGCATGCCATGGGAGTTTCATGGGTGTTGATTCTTGGATGCCTTGATTTATTTTAATGAGTCGTGGAGGGGAGCCAGTGGGGTCAAGCATCTAACCATCCGCTAGAGATAAGCGTAGCTGGACTTGTCCAAGTGGGAATCCAACAAATATTGTCTTACACATCCATAGGATTGTACTTATTCTTGGGTTACAAAATGCATTGCTTGATCAAAACATCATGGAAACAAACACTTAACATCATCCAAATTTCAAACCCTTTTGAAGACAAATACCATTGACTCAATCCATATGTTATTGCTTTCCCTTTGGATTCACATCCTTAGAGGTTTCTAAGCATTGGATTAAATCTCAATTTGTCTTCTTAAGTAAAAAATAGGAAACCCTTGCCTTAAGTTCATTAAACTTCCACATAACATATCTTGTGGGGTTTGAAGAAATTAAGACATTGGACATCTTAGTTTGAAAACCTAATTGAAGAAAGTGTTTTTGGTAAAATAAAGACATTAAGCAAAGCTAAACAAAAATGAACTTTCATGTGTGTTGAAGACTCCAAATCCTAAAGCACAAATCATTGATTGGAAATCTAAATGTTCAAATCATTTCTTGGTTACAAAGGTCATTAGGAAGAATTTGCATGCTCTTCAATACCTAGGTCTAAGCAAACAAAGTGTATCCTTTTAGGTTCATTTTAGGATAAAAACATATCAAAATCATTTTTCACCCATCCTTCAAAGCATCAAAACAAAAATCCATCTCATTATCACCTTTTGGAAAATCTTGAAATCATCCTTGATACTAGGCTTTGTGGTAAAATCAAAATCATCAATATCATTGAGACAAAATCCTTGAGAACATTAGCAAAAACATCTTTTGCTAGGTATGTGTAGATGCGTCCTTTTGCATATACTTAGTCAAAATTATCAAAATCATATTGTCTAGCTTGGTGTATGTAGATGAATCCTTCTTCATATGCTTAGTGAAACAATCATCTTGTTTGAATAGGTGTGGGTAGATGCATCCTTCTCCTCACACATATTCAAATTATCATCCTTTGAACAAAGCTATTCCTTAGATCATCATCCAACATCTTAGGGTCTTTTTGTTCAAAATCAAAATCAAAATCCCAAAATCAAAAAAAAAATAAAAAATTAAGGACAAAATCTCAAAATCTCAAAATCCAAAATCCAAAATCCAAAAATCCACAAGTCCTAAAAGTCTAGTGTCTCACTCAAGATTTATCAAAAGCAAAAACATTCATATCATCCATCCCTAAAGCATCATTATCATAATAACCACCTTTGATCCTCAAAAGCATCCTAAAACTTGTCACTTCAGAACATAAGATAAAGATCGATCCAAAGAATCAAGAGATTCATCTCCCATATTCTCAAAGATTGATCCTTGTTTTATGGTTCAAATGAGATCTCAATAAAAGAAGAGTATGGAAGCCCACAAAGAAACTCACGCTTCAAGTGACCTTATCCAAACAAACGCAAAAATGAATCTTGCATAATCAAGCAATCCATTGATCCCCTCATCATCACAAAACCCACAAGAAGGACAGGACCTCACCTTTGGAATGTCTCGCAAGGAAATGACAAAAATGCTCCAAAATCCAGACAACCATAGAATCATCAACATCATGATGAGACTTAACCCTTCATTATACATGCTTGAACTAGCAAAACAAGGGGCCAAGTTGCCTTTGGATTTTGATGTGAGTACTATAGTGGATACATCATTTCCTCTGATCTCATCCACCATCCCTATTTCATCTACACCTCCATCCCAAAACATCACCCAAAACATCCAGCAAATCACAACATCATTTGCTCCAACACAACCCAATGTCAACAAAGGAAATTCATTTCTTAATGCTCTTCAATCACATCCCCTTGTCAACAATCAAAACTTGGACGCAAACACCACCTTGGAACAAAACACAATCAACAACCCATTACACAAAAACGTTCCTCTCACTTTACATTATGACCCATCATCAACATCTTTTCATGGAGCACCACAAACACCTCTTCTCACAAACTCACAAGAAGAGGGAGATACATTCAGATTAGGGAACTTATTCGACACCACGACATTCTCACAACAACTCACACCTCTCACATTTCCACCTCTTCCGCCATTTCCATTATCATCCACACCACTCCTTGGTTTAGGGTTCCCTCCCCTACCAAGTATCAATCAAACCTATATCCCAACCATCAATCAAAGCATTTTACCAAACACACAATTTTTTTCATTGATATCACAACAAAAAATGACAAACACGCAAGCAATGGCAACATCATCGAACATCCCTCTCACATCACAAAGCATGATCTCTCAGGGACCAATCACATCAATACCATTATCCAACACCCAAAACATCAACACAACATCATCATCCACCACCATTCCAAATCCACCACCACCCCCACCACCACTGACGTTCACCACATCAAACCAATTTGACACAGCATTGCAAGCCGCTTTCCAAAGAGGATATCAACAAGTTCAAAAACAAAAAGATGTACAACAAGCGGCTCAAGTTACACAATTTGCCAAAGCTGCACAAGCTGCAATACAAGCGCAACAAGCTCAAGCTTTACTGCAACAACAACAACAAAAAGCCACTCAAGCTGCCCAAGCTGCACAAGCATTACATGCACAAAGAGTCGCTCAAGCACAATTATTATTGCAGCAACAAGCCGCACAAGCGCAAGCACAAGCACAAGCACAACTTCTTGCACAAGCAACACAAGTGCAAGCATATCAGCAAGCACTAAAGCAATACCAAGAGCAGCAAGAAGCAATAGAATTGGCAGCCCAACAACAAGCGTTGTGGGAACAACAACAAGCGCAACAACAAGCACAACAACAAGCATTGTTGGAACAACAACAAGCGCAACAACAAGCACAAACCCTAGTGTAACAACAACAAGAGCAACAACAAGCATTGTTCATCCAAAAGCAAGTAGAAGCCTACTTCGCCCGCCACAACATACCAATACCATTGAACAATGCACCAACCAACCCATCCATCCAAACCACGATTGCAACACCTCAAAACACATTCATCCCACCCCTTGATCCACAAAGTGATGTAACGACACAACTCAGGTTGTTATCACAACAAGTTCTCGACCTTCAATCAGGGCGAACAACCAAAACACAAAGCAACTTGTGTCCCTATCCAATTGATAGGAGCCTAGACATGAAACCATTCCCTAAGGGATTTGAGATCCCTAAATTTGACAAATATCGAGGGACGAGAAACCTTGAAGATCACATCAGGGAATTCCAGGTTCATTGTATGGAGGTTGCATATGATGATACTTATCTGATGTGGCTATTCCCTAGGAGCTGGGCAGGCAACGCTATAGAATGGTTCTCTCATTTACCCTCAGGAATCAGAACATTCCAAGAAATCAAAGATGAATTCATTAAAAACTACGCATGTAACATTACAATGGATGTTAGTCTCGAAGAACTATATGCTCTAAAACAAAGAAAAAATAAATCTTTTGCTTCATTTCTTCAACGATGGTGATCCAAGGCCAATCAGAGAAAGTGGACCATGCCAAAAGAACAACAAGTCTGCACAATCATCACCAACCTTGAAATCCACTTGTCATTTCATCTTAAGGTTCAAGGAATCACAACCTATGATCAACTAATCTCCAAGGCGTTTAGCATCGAAAGAGCCCTTGCGACCCAACCCGCCGAATCAACGTCATATCACGAACCGCAAAACAACCGCCCATCATCTAATTACAATGATAAACCTCGTACATGGGTGAGAAACAAGAACATCACTAATGATGGCATCGTTGATGCCAAGGTGGTCATTAGTGGTCCGCGTCAAAACACACCTACACAACAAATCCAAACACCACATCAAAACATTCATCACACAACGCATCAATCCAACAATAATCCCACCATCAATAACCTCAATGACCAAAGAGGACCACCTCAACACAAGACTTATCCCAAACGAAAATACACTACTTTGGGAGAACCACTTGAGGACATCATGAAAAAGCTAATCGACGAAAAACTCATCCAAGCTCCTACATTTGAGAATTATCAAGAACCTGATGTCAAACCTCCTTGGTACAATGAAAATCAACTATGTGAGTTCCAAAAAATCAAAGGCCACACCACAAACAATTGTATGAGACTCAAGAACATCATCCAAGATCTCATCGACAAAAGAATCATAAATGTGGAAACACCTACTGGGAATCAGGATATTAAAATCTACACGAATCCAATGTCGAATCATGGCAACAAAGGGAATAACAAGGATAAAGAAAAGGGCAGTTTAAATCATGTATACGAAATAGTTTTTGCCAACCTCAATGAAAACTACATGGTCATCACCATCAAGGGCACTCATGTCGAAGACTATGGAGTCACCATAAGAGGCAAAAAAGTCACCATTACAGGATCATCCCAACCTAATAGAGTCCCTACATCAAGAGTCATTCCATATAGCTACAATGTTGTAAACCAACTCAAAAGAATGTCAGCACACATCTCCATCATGGAGTTGTTAAAAATCTCATCAGCGCATTAAAAGATCCTTGAGGAAGCATTAGCCTCATCCACTGACCCTGCAGACCTCAATGTGGAACAATTCCAAGCTATGGTCGGAAACATCATAACACCTAATCTCCTTACATTCTCTGACCAAGATTTTCCCGCCCAACCATCTCATAATTGTGCACTTTATTTGGAATCCATTGTAAACAAGAGAAAAATCAAAAGAGTCCTGGTGGATGGGGGTGCAAGTTTGAACATCTGCTCTCTCAGCCTAATCAAACAATTGAAAATATCAGAGGATACCATTGACAAAGGTAAAGGCATTACAATCAGAGCATATGATGACCAAGAAAGAGTGTCTCAGGGCACAATTAATCTCCCTATCCAAGGAGGGCCAACACTCATGGAAACCACATGTCAAGTCTTGGACCTTGAATTGCCATACAATATCCTCTTGGGACGCCCATGGATTCATGCGATGAAAGTCGTAGCATCAACCTTCCACCAATGTGTGAAATTCACACATAATGGACAAGAAGTTACTGTCCATGGAGATCCTGAGCCATTTTCATACTGCAAGAACCTTGAAGCCAAATATTACAAAATCCCCCAAGTGCCAAAAAATGATGAGGGCCCATCCACATCATACATTGATCCCGCCACTCTCACGTTCACTTCTGCGACAGAGACACCCGATATTCCCAGCATATCCAATATCAAGCTCATCATCCAGGAGGATGGTTGTGGAATTTATAGGCTCCCTAACAATGCTTTTGTGATAGGAGAGCTACCACAATCTCCTAGATCACCAGGACACCCACAAGAAAATCAAGCTTCCACATCACAAAGCTATCCTCAAAATTATCCTGAATTCACAAGATGGGGAGACCTTGGCCATGAGGTAATTGAATCAGATCCATCAAACATGTATCAATATGAAAGACCAGTAGCTAATCTACCAATGGATGAAAGAAGCAAAGGCCTACACATGATGCTTGCAATGGGCTATGACCGCAATCAGAGACTGGGACAAAATGACAATGGGCTCATAATACCTATTATGCCAGAGACGCAAACCATAACAAATCTTGGCCTTGGATGTGCCACTCCAAGAATAACCATGCGTGGCCAAAGTCCTCTGGTTAGAGTCGCTAATGTTTCTCCTCAGCCAGTGCTAGTACAAGTACACTCACCAATAGTCACAGGTAACACCACACATAACTTCATAACTGAGCTCTATATTAGTAGTTATGATGAAGATACCATATCCAATCTACCTAGGCTATTTGAAGATACCACCTTGTGTATGATTAGTACCATATCTTTTGAACCAGATAGTCAAAATCATGAGATCCACTTAGTCTACCGCCAACTGATCGACTATGACCAACGAGGAACACTAGTTCTCGATACATTCAAAAATGATGAGGCACTCTCAGAATTCATGAGGTTGAGGGATAACATTCCAGATGGAGATCACAAGGCAGGATTCATAATGGAGTTGGACACACACACCTATTATGGGGAAACAATTGAATCCTTCAGTCGCAAAAGTGAGAAACTAAGAATCATATCCAAGTCCTTGAGTGAAAACCATACCGTGGCACTCTCTAACAAGAAAATAGTAAAAATAAAGGATGTATCCAACAGTGAAAACCTCTTTGAGGCACCTAAGGATGAAGGATTCAATCTTCCCCTAAGAGATATTCATCAAGAGAAGTCAGCATTCTTGGCTGAAAAATGCAACCCAGTCAACCTAGGAACAGAGGAGACCCCGCATATCACATTCTATGTGGAATCACTATTATTAGAAGAGCAAGAACTCCTAGCAGCATTCCTAAGGGAAAGACAAATAAACTTTGCATGGAGTTATGCTGATATGCCAAGACTTGATCCAAATATTGTGGTCCACCACCTAGCAGTGCATCCAGATGCAAAACCTGTTAGACAAAAGCTTCAAAAAATGCATCCTCAAATTGCTTTGTTAGTCAAAATGGAGCTCAAAAAGCTATTAGATGTTGGATTCATCCGACCAATTGATTATCCAGAATGGGTATCGAACTTGGTACCTATTTCAAAACCTGACGGAGCCATCAGAATCTGTACGGACTTCAGAGATTTGAACAAGGCATGTCCCAAGGATGATTTCCTGCTTCCCAATATTGGCATGATAGTAGACATGACAGCAGGGCACGAGATGCTATCGTTAATGGACAGATTTTTAGGATACAACCATATTATGATAGCAAAAGAAGATCAACACAAGACGGCTTTCACTTGCCCATGGGGAACCTACTGCTGGAACATGATGCCATTCGGCCTAAAGAATGTAGGAGCAACATATCAAAGGGCCATGACACTAATATTCCATGATATGATTCACAAAATAGTTGAAGACTATGTCGACGACATCCTAGCAAAGTCAAGAAAAAGACAAGATCATATAGCAACCCTAAGTGTTATCTTTGACAGATTAGAGGAATACAAGGTCAAACTAAATCCCAAGAAGTGCATCTTTGGCGTGCAATTAGTAAAATTACTAGGATACATAGTCTCCATGAGGGGTATCGAGGTGGGTCCTGCAAAAGTCAAAGCAATCCTTGAGATGGAAGCACCAAGGAATCTAAAACAACTAAGAGGCCTCCAAGGAAGGCTCCAATCCATTAGAAGGTTCATAGCACAACTAGTAGATAAGCAGAACCCATACTCTCACCTACTCCACAAGGGAGTAGCATACAAATGGGATATAAAGTGTGAAGAGGCATTTAACAAAATCAAGGAATATCTACTGACACCGCCAGTCTTAATGTCACCTATCCCAAAGAAGCCATTAATCTTATATGTGTCAACAACAGTGGCAGCCCCTGGAGCTCTCCTAGCTCAGCATGATGAGAATGGAATAGAGAGGGCCATCTACTATATTAGCAGGACAATGGTCGGTCACGAGCTAAATTACTCCTTCATCGAAAAAGCTTGCCTCGTAGTAGTGTTTGCATCCCAAAAATTTAGACACTACATGTTGGCACACAAGATAAAGCTCATTGCAAAAATTGATCCCCTCAAGTATCTCTTATCCAAGGCAATGCTCACAGGTAGAATGGAAAAATGGGTGATGATACTGTCAGAGTATGACATCAAGTATGTGGAAATAAAAGCCATTAAAGGTCAAGTTATTGTAGACCAACTAGCAGAAGCAACCATATATTTTGAGAATCCTCTTGTATCTAAATTTCCAGACGAATCCATCTTTAACCTCAATGTAGTCGATCACTGGAAATTATACTTCGACGGCTCATACACACAACACAGATCAGGATTTGGTATCTTCTTCATCACCCCCCAAGGGGACTACATACCATGGTCATACAAACTAGCATTCCCTTGCACTAACAACATAGCAGAATATGAGGCTTTGACTATAGGTCTCATAATAGCAGTGCAATGGAATATCATAGCCCTCAAAGTCTACAGAGACTCTCAGTTGATCATAAATCAAGTCAATGATGAATATCAGACTAAGGATGACAAACTAACTCCATATAAGAAATTGGTGGAGACTCTCAAGGAATCCTTCATTGACATAACATTTGAGCAGATTCCAAGAACCAACAATAGAGCCACTGATGGCGTGGCTATAATTGGGTCTCTAGTAGACATCCCTTACAACGTGCCAAAATATGAATTTTTGATCGAGTAGCTTCTCGTTCCCACATTCGAGTTACCAGAATCAGAATATGTCTATGAAATCGTTGGTCCTAGCAATCCTTGGTATCATGACATCTACACTTATCTTCGAATAGGAGTCATACCCACTAACCTACCATTGAGCCTAAAACGAACCTTTATTAAAAAGGCATCTAGATTTTTCATCCTAGGAGATACCTTATACCGTAGAAGCATAGAAGGTACTTTACTGTATTGTCTAAATGCTAAGGAGGCATTAACTACTCTAACTGAGGTTCATAACAGTATCTGTGGCTCACACGCGAGTGGAATAACCATAGCCAAGAAACTGCTGAGGCTGGGGTATTACTGGCCCACAATGGAAAGAGAAGCGTGTGATCATGCTAAAAGGTGTTTACAATATCAGTAGTATGGGGATCTCATCCATGCTCCAGCTCAAGAGCTCCATCTGATTGTCACACCATGGCCTTTCTCATAGTGGGGACTCGATCTCATCAACAAAATCTCACCCATCTCATCCAATGGCCACAAATTCATTATAACTGCAACTGAGTACTTCACAAAGTGGGTGGAAGCCATACCCATGACCTATATCACTGGAAAGCAGATCTCAAAATTCATCCTGAACTATCTCATCTGTCATTACGGTGTCCCACAAGCCATTATTTCAGATAATGGCACACCATTCAAGAACCAGGAGGTTCGCGACTTGTGCGAGAAATTCAAAATCCAGCATCGCTTCTCCACCCCGTACTATCCCCAAGGCAATGGCCAAGCAGAAGCCACGAACAAAAGCATCCTCAAAATCCTTAATAAAACAGTCAATGACGCAGGTCGTGACATCCGCACTTAATCCCTCTGGGCTTATCGAACTAGCATTCGCACACCCACTAGCGCCACCCCATTCTCCTTGGTCTACGGATCAGAAGTCATACTCCCCATTGAGATTGAGCTCCCATCCCTCAGAATATCACTGCAAAATCTCATCACTGATGAAGAATATTGGGTTTCAAGACTAAACAGGTTGGAGTTACTAGATGAGAGAAGGATTGATGCTTTGAATCACTTGCAAGTCTATCAAAATAGACTCAAACGAAGCTACAACAAGAAGATCAGAAGCGGGACTTTCTAAGTCAGAGAACTGGTCTTAAAAGAAAATCAGAAGAATGTCCTGAATCCCAGCAGCAAAGGCAAGTTTGAACCCAATTGGTTAGGGCCTTTCATCATCACAAGCTATAAATCAAGGGCACATCAGCTATCAACACCCGAAGGGGAACCTTTGCAGGAGCTAATAAATAGCTCCCATCTCAAAAAAAATTATGCCTACTTCTTCCAAGGTATAGAACCAAAAAATTCAAAAAAAATTAGAAAAAGTCCTGAAAAAATGGTTACTTCGGTGAAAACCTAGCAAACAGGCATATTGGTAACAACAAAAAAATCAAAAAAAGAAAGAAATCCAAAAAAATTAGAAAAAGGATCAAAAAAATCGTCCTCTAGTGAAAACCACTTCGGTGGCACTTTGGGCAAGTACCTCGGTGAAAACCTGGCAAACAGGCGCCTTGTGTAAATAAGAACTTTTCATCCACTAGGACCTTTACGGCTTGTTCATCATCATCCCTCCATTTTGCTTCCATCATCCATCTCATCCATATCTCCATTCATCACTCATACACTCACATTCACACCATAGCTTGGTCCTATTTTCACATCATGATCCCTCCTAGTACTAGTTGGCCCGTCCTCAAGGTCAGTTTGTCCTGCCTTTATCAGAGTAGTCTTTTACATCACACTGGGGGCACATTCTCATCGGATCAGATTCGTGTATGGTCTTAAAGTCCTCAAAATCAGAAAATCCAAAAACATCAAAAAATCAAAAAATCCAAAAACATTCAAAACATATCAAAATCCAAAAACAAGTCAAAAAGTCAGTCAAAAATCCAAAAATAAGGTCATCTTGTCAAACTACCTCATCTCTGAGCTTGAACGTAGGCAAGGTTGATCTTTGATCATCCCCTAAGACATTTAGGTCAGTCCTTTAGGAGTTTGTCATAATAAACTGACAATTCATCATGTATATCTTCATCTGTAAATTGGTCAAGTCATCAGTCGAACTATGTGGTCTCTACGTGTATAACGTAGGCAAGGCTCATCTGTCGATCAGCCCTTGAGGCCCTTGGATAGGTCTTTAGGTTAGTCTCTTGGTCAAAATCTCAAAAAATCCCAAAAACATTAGAAAACTGAAAATCAAAACATTTGAAAATCTCGAAAAAATACCAAAAATAGCCTCAAAACATTGCAAAACTCCAAAAACATCCAAATATTTGAAAAAATCCATCCGCCTCATCTCGCTTGCACCCACAATAAACACCATTCATAATAAACTGATAGTCATCCTCAACCTTTGGTGAAACAGTTGGAAACAAGTCTAGCAGGTTAAAAGTAAATCTCAAAAGTGTCAAGTCTCAAGTCTAAGTCAGTATGTAAACAAGTTGGTCAAGTCTTTGTGTCAATAGTCCATCATCCAAACAGTCCCATATCAATCATATGATAACATCATGTCCTAGGATGAATCCTTCCTACAAGGGGCATTATTTATCAGAAAGAACATTTTGGATAAATGAAATGACGTGCCGCCATCCACTAACATGTCCTAGGATGTATCCTTCCTACAATGGGCATTATCTTTTGGTAATAAGTTTCGGTCCTTATCCTTAAAAACACATTCCCTTATTGTTAGCAGTATTGAAGAACATCAGCTTGTTTGTGTGCTTTATCTTTCTCTTTTGACTTATCTTATTGTGCTCAGTCCAAGGACCTCTCGATGATATCCGAATGAAGGATTTAGAGAGATAGGAATGGGGCAACGATCATTATTGTTTTGTCTATTGTGCTTGTTGGACGTTCTTGTAAAATAACTTGGTGAATACTTTCTTTGTTAGATGTGTATGGAGGAGTTTTCGGATGGCTTGTTGACTATTGCATTGATTGGTTATACCTTTCTGTGTTTTGGTCCGAGGTGTCTGAAACTTCTGAAGTACATCCTAGCAAGGTTTCTGTATGTTAGGTGTGAACAAGAATACTCCTATCTAATTGTCGAGTCAAATTCCATCACACTAAGTACCACACCATCCTGGTTTTCTATACCTTGATGCATCATACCACGTGTGTTATCAAACATAAGAAAATTTGGCCCTTTGAAAATCCCAATTCCTTGGCAGGTAATCATCATCATCATCATCATCATCATCTTCATTTGTGTCATCATGCATCTTGTTGAAATGACTTCTTCTTTTCTTACTAATCACGCTAACATGGTACCATGACAGTTAATCATAAATCATCACCATCGCATCCATCTTGCATCCACAAACTGTCAGCATACTGCATATTGCATGTCATATCATACAGAAAGCATTAATCATACCACATGCATTCATCCCCATCATCACATAATATATATTAGTTATTCTAAACATCTCATAAACCAGGCATTTATCATCCACTGCATAATCATAAAAGTATCATCATATCAAATCATGTGCATCCATCATATCATCCATTACATATAACATCATAATCATTTCATCATCAATAATGTCAATGTCATGGTATGAATCAAGATCAAGTGTGTGTAATATATCAAAATAGGCATGAGACTACCCATGGTTGATGACTGTCTACATCATCAAATCTGTCTACATCAAACACATGAGTTGATGATCTTGAACCTTTTTTTTTGAGAGATCGACCCTCAAATCAAACCTCTTCACCCGATCTCTCGAGGGGGCAGTATACCAGTGTAATTCTTCATTTGCTGGGGCAATAGTGGGGCATCCAAAAAAATCAAAGAATTTTGAACTTTGATATCAACAAGATTATTCTTTGAACCAACGCAACAAGTGCATCGCTTCAAAGAGGGGCAAAATGTAGACATGGAAAATATACAGATTGATATCACTCTGATCTACTAACTTTGTTTCTTCCTAAATCATCCCTCGGTCTAACTGTTTAATCAAATTCCCTTATCTGATTAAATTCATCAATATTCGTCTCTTAATTAAATAAATTATTTTGTCTAATTAAGTCACTTTCCCTTGTTAATTAAATTAGTTCATCTGATCTAATTATCCCTATTTAATTAAATAATCAATTTATTTGATTAAATCTCTAAAGTCTATCTGTTAAATTAAATAAATTAAAACCTTATTTGATTTAATCTAACACCATCCCTTTTAATTAAATAAATCAAAATCTTTATTTAATTAGCCTCTTATTATATTCCTCTTTTTATTTAAATTAATCCAAAAATCTAAATCAAATTGTCAAATCAGCTAAATATCCCCTTAAATTAATCAAATCCTAATTAATTTAATCCTAATAATTCAAATCCTCTAGATTTTGCAACTTGCACAATTAAATCATTTATTTGATTTAATAATTCCCTATTTTCATTCAAACAAAGGCATCTTTGAAGGAATATTCCCAAATTTGAATTCAAAAATGTGAATTGACAAGTCCTTCCAACAAGGCCATAACTCCATCTTACATGTCCTTTGTCTTGAGCCAAGTGGAATTTATTTCATTTTCCCTTCCCTCTCACAAGTCATTTCAACAAATTTTAATTTCAAATTTGTGCATTTATTGGCACAATCCTCAAAACTTGCTCAACCTTCATCCTCTCACATGTTGACAAGTGGCATCATATCATTGGTTGAATCTTTGTCCCACATTGATCAAATTTGGACATCTCTTCAACTTATCAATCTATAAATAAAGAGCTTATATCCTTATTTCATCATCCACATCTCAAGCAAAGTTACCATGCTAAAATACTTAGCAATTATCATCCATCATTTGAGTTCTTAGTTAGGTTTTCTTGCATATTTTGGCTTGGAGCTCTCACATTCATCATCAAAGTGGATCAACATTTCTCAACAATCATCAACTTGCATCATAGGAATTGGGAAAGGGCCAAATTTCCACATCAAATTGGCACCAATTCCCCCATGGGATTAAGAGTTTGCTTGCTTAATTAGGATTCAATCTTGTTTTTGTGATTTCATTGTATTTTTCATCATTTCCTTCCTAATTTGAGCTATGTTAATGAATCTCATGGGGAATCCATGTTTAGGCTTGCATTTCCTTGTTTAACTTGTTTAATCGTGTTGTTTTGCAGGTACCTACATTGAGGGTTCACAGTTATATTGCCCCCAATGATGTCATATGTTGCCCCCATGCCAGTGGTGAGACATGACCATGCGATGTGATATGATAGTGGATGCAAAAATGTTGATGGGAAAAGTAACGACCATGACTTGTGTTTTAAATAGATGGGAGAGTTGATTCAAATCACCAATAGCACCTATTTCCAGGTTTTCACTACATGTTTTTATTGCACTTTTTCATTCTTTTTTTGATTTTTTTTTGTATTTTTCTATCACCAGGATGCTTGTTTGCTAGGTTTTTATCAAGGTAACCATTTTTTGAAACTTAATTCATGCACTAAGTGATTCAGGTATAGAACTTTCTGAGATAGATACTGTTGATAGATTCATCAAACAGATCACCTTCAGGTGTTGACAATTGATATGCTCCTGATCCATACACTGATGTGATTACAAAGGGACCTAGCCAGTTAGGTTCAAACTTCCCTTTCTTTTTTCTATCCTGCTGATTCCTAGGGTTTTCCTTTAGGACCAAATCTCCCACCTGAAAGATTCTAGGTTTTACCCTGTGATTGTAACTCCTTGACATTCTTTGTTGGTAAGCCTTCAAATGATTAACTACTTGCTAATGACGTTCATCCAATAGTTCCAATTCCTATAGCCTACAAACTCTATAATCCTCATCTTCTATGATACCCTTCAGTGAAACCCAGAGTGATGGTATTTCTACCTCAATTGGTAGAATGGCCTCTGATCCATACACTAAGGCATATAGTGTAACTTCTATTGGTGTTCTGATGCTGGTTTTGTAAGCCCATAGATTTGGATTTAATTGAACATGCCAATCACGTCCAACATCATTTATTGTTTTCTTTAGTATTTTTAGAATTGTCGTGTTTGAGGCTTCTGCTTGGCCATTTCCCTATAGATAGTATGGTGTTGAAAAATGATGTTGAATATCGAATTATTCACATAATTCCTGGACATCCTAATTTTTAAAAGGCATACCATTTTGTGTGACAATGGATTGAGGTAACCTATACCGATAGATGAGGTAGTTGAGTATGAAAGATGAAATATGTTTTCCAGTGACAGTTGTCAAAGGAACTGCTTCTATCCATTTTGTGAAATATTTTGTTACTGTGATGATGAACTTGTGCCCATTAGAAAAAGAAGGATTTATTTTCCCTACCAGGTCCAGTCCCCATTGAAAAAAAGGCCATGTTGATGTGAAAGGTTGTAACTCTTGCTCTGGCACATGAATTAGATTACCATGAATTTGACATTTCTGACACTTTTTAACATATTGATAGGCCTCCCTCTCCATGTTCGGCCAGTAATACCCTAAACAGAGGAGTTTCTTAGCTAGGTTTAGCCCACTTGAATGGGTCCCACAAATATGTTCATGGACCTCTCGTTAGGATGTTTCAAATTTGTGGTGCTCCAGACACCGGAGAAGAGTACCATCTAGACCTCAATGATAAAGGATGTCAGTGATTAATGTATGCCGTGCAGATTGATGAATAAAGTTATGTACACTTTTGGTTTCTAGAGAGATCAAGAGGAAGAATGTTATCTTTGAGGTAAGTATAGATCTCTCCATATTGTGAGGGTTGAGTGTCGGTTATTTGGCATATGGGTTGTGAATCAAGATTATCATATACAGGATTAGATACTTGTTCAACCATAAACTCATATCGACCTTTCTTTTCTGGTAATTGCAAAAGGGAAGCAATTGTCGCCATGGCATCTGCAGCTTTGTTTTCTACCCTTGGTATTTGCTCGAACTTGATATCCATGAAGTACTTTTTAAGATCGTCTATCATTTTATTATAAGGCATGAGCTTCTCATCCTTTGTTTGATACTCATCATTTACTTGATAGATGACAAGTTGTGAGTCCCCATACACTTGCATTTTTATTATTTTCCATTCAATAGCTACTTTTATGCTGATAATCAATGCTTCGTACTCATCTATATTGTTGGTACATGGAAACATTAACCTATAGGATCTTGGAATGGTGTGTCCTTGAGGTATGACAAATAGAATTCCCGCACCAGCTCCTCTTTATGTATATGATCCATCAAAATATAGCCTCCATTGTTTTGTTGGTATATTCAGGATGTCGACATCTAGAAATTCAATGTTCATTGGATGATGATCCTGTAATGGAGCTTCAACTAGTTGATCCACTATTACCTACCCTTTGATGGCTCTCCTGTCGACATATTGGATGTCAAACTCACTTAAGATCATGACCCATTTTGCAAGTCTCCATGTTAGAGCAGCTTTACATAGTAGGTATTTCAATGGGTCTATTTTCGCTATGAGCCTAACTGTATGAGTCAACATGTAGTGTCGCAACTATTGGGTTACAAATACCACTGCAAAAAAAGCCTTTTCTATGAATGTATAGTTTATTTCATATCCATTAAGAGTCATGTTGATGTAGTAAATTGATTGTTCTTTTCATTCAGAATCCTCTTGTGCTAATAGAGCTCCTAAAGATATGTCAGTTGTTGCGATATACAATAATAGTGGTGTTTCTAATATGGGTGGCATGAGTATTGGAGGTGACACCAAATACTGCTTTATCTGACTAAAATTATTTTCACACTTATGATCCCATTTGAATAAAACATTCTTATAAAGTAGATGATTAAATGGGTGACTCTTGTCTGCCAGCTGAGAGATAAATCTCTTGATGGATTGTAACCTTCCTTTTAGGGACCATAATTCACTGATATTTTTAGGTGGCAACATCTCCATTATTGCTTTAACCTTAGCTAGATCCACTTCAATACGTTTTTTTGACATAATGTAACCAAGGAGTTTTGTTGATGTCAACCCGAAGACACATTTCTTCGGGTTCAACCTTACATTGAATTTTTCCAATCTAGTGAAGATTTTATCAAGTATTTACAGATGTCCTTCCCTGGCGTGTGATTTTTCTAAGATGGCATCCACATAATCTTCCATGAAAGTATGCATCATGTCATGGAAGATTGTGTCATTTCCCACTGATATGTCACACCTACATTTTTCAATCTAAAGGGCATAACATTCCAACAGAATGTACCCCAAGGGAAAGTGAATGTCATCTATTTTGATTTGATTATATCCTGAGAAGCCATCCATTATAGATAACATGGCATGTCTTTCTCTTAGATCAACAATTATGTCAATGTTGGGCAAAGGAAAATCATCCTTTTGGCATGCTTTGTTTAAATCCTTGAAATTCATGCGTATTCTGATGCTATTATCAGTTTTGGATACTGGCACAATGTTTGAGATCCATTCTGCATAATCTATGGACTCGATAAACCCTGCATCCAATAATGTATTCAGCTCAACTTTAACCATAAGGGGGATGTGGGGATGCATCTTTCTCAATTTATGTTTGACTGGTTTGATTCCCTTTGGTAGTGATAGATGATGCATTAGGAGATTTGGATCCAATCCTGGAATGTCAAATTAAGACCATGCAAAATTTATGTGTCACTGCTCAAAGAATCTGGTGAATGTAGGCTTCTCTTGTTCTGTCATGGATGCTGCAAGATGTAAGATCTTTTCCTTTTTAGTTGTTCCCAAATTTATAGACTATGTCGGCTCTACCAATACCGATGATCGGTCATGGTAATGCTCTAGGAGAGTGTCAAATCTTCCATCCTTCAACGCCTCAGAAAGGTTTTCATTGTTGGACATGTTCTTTATTTTTCTCTTTTCAAAATCTAATGCTTCCTCAAAAGAGGTTTTCACCATTAGATTTATTTTTCTTGTTATCATTTTTGTAACTGAAAGATTCAACACCCTCCTATTGTAAAGCATCAACATGAGTGTTATGGATAGTACTTGTATCAGTTTTGTAACTACAAAGATAATTTATGATGGCATTATCGTTTGAAAAGACTAGTATAATAATAGGTTTGATGGGTTCCCAATCAATAAGTTCGGGGTGCATTAAAGGTAACAAGTCATCATATTGAATAAGGTCAACTGTTGTAAGTGTCATGATAGCTAGGTGGTCAAAGTTATTGGTAGGAAGTTCAAGGTCTATGACAGTACTCATCTCCAATTTTTTTGACTCACTCGATATCTGATCATCCTCACTTGAGTCATCAATATTTGTTGATCCCATAACAAATGTTCTATTTCCTAAACTTTGTCCCTCCTCTCGTAAGGGTGTATTTATTTAGATAACATCAATCTCTTTATCAGTATAGGATGTAACAAATAGTGTAGAAGTTGAGAAATCCAACTTCACAGACCTTAAAGATCATCTGCATGCAGAAAACCTTTCACAGAAAGAAGAGATGGAGAAAAAAAAGCAAGGGTGCTCTGAAAGCTAAAAATGTATTAATAAGAGAGAGAGATAAAATACAATGATCAATCCTTATAAAAAGAGATTGTGCAACACTAAAGAAACCCTAATAGGTAGAAATTTAATAATTAATATTAATTATTAAATGTCACAATATGCAAACTAAAGTGAAATATTAAGAGATGAATAAAGGTAACTTCATTAACATAATTAAGTTAAAACCTTTACTCTAACACCCCCCCCTTAAGATGAGCAAGAGTGCAGCTACAAACATGTGCAAGAAAGCAAAGGTAACTACAATGCATGAAAGAAAACAAGGGTTCCGACAACTAAGCCTTATCAGGTACCCAAATACAACCAAATCTCTGTAAAGTGGAGAAAGGGAGAAAACCTCATGGGAACAAAACTCCCCCCCAAAAGAGAGAAAAGAAAAGAATGAAATGCAGTAATGAAAGAAGGATAGGAGGTTGATTACATGATACCCCCCATAGACAACTTATATCATATAAGTGCATAGACAATGGTCTCCATAGGATAGATATAAAGAGACAAGAAGGCCCCCCCACAATGAAGAAACTCCTATCACAATGGTAGATGCCTAATGTAGAATCCAAAAGGAGATCCTAAAGTGGAAAATGATATTCCTCCCCTTGGGAAGAAATGGATCCAAAGGACGATATTGAAGAAACCCTGTGAAGAGTGAAGAACCAATCTGTATTAAGATGGGTGCCATGACAGGATGTTGAAGAATCTCTCTATCTGAACTTAAACAAATGATGCCAAATCCAAACTGATGTGGAGAATCTTGAAATGCAACCTCTGAATGCATGGATAATGGTGGGCATACAGTGATAACTTGAATGTCAAGGTAGAGGAGATGAATATCCTCAAAACAATCCTCAAGATCTCCAGTGTGAGACTCAAAAAATAGGAATGTGTCTGCAAGATAAGAATCCCATGATGTAGCAGATAATGAATGACCAAGATGGTCATGATGCTGAACTGAATCCATAGGGACCAATGTGGCAATATTGATGTCATCAAGAAAAATGGATGATACATGTATAATCTCATCCTGAAGAGTAGGAACTGTGAGACAGGCCTCAGATCCATCGAAACATGCAAGGGTGTCTAAATACTCAAGCTCCTCTAAAGTATCATGATCAAAGGGTGTATTATCTCTCCAAGCAATGGGTAAGAGACAATGTGAAGCAGGATCCTCTAGGAATGGAGAGAGATTGGGGTCTCATAGATCTCCCAAATATGTGTCCAAAGTGGGTGGGGACAATCAATGTCCGATATAGCCCACACAGTGTCATCATCAACACTAGACAATATAAGTCCTACTATGTTATCTCTAATGATATCCCAAGCTATTTTTCCCTCTGAAGTAGTTGGTTTAGGTATGAGATCATAAAAATAAAGAAAAATATTAAGCCACCTACAATGCGTAGGTATTCCCTTTGCCCATGACTCATAATTACCTCGTTCCAGAATTATAACTGAAGGGTGAGTAGAAAAACCCATGACAAATCTTCAAAATAAAAAAATTGAGAAAACTAACCTTACAACATGTAGATCAAATGAAATAGAGCCTAATGATGCAAACAGGAGGTTCCCAAGTGCCAAAACATCCAAGTAATTAAGCAAACTACACAAAATGATGAATAAAATATACCTAGGGAAAAATATGGGAAAATAAGTCTAATCATTGTGTAGAGCACTGAACTAGCTTTCAGACACCTATTTGTTTGTGAAAAATAGAGCTCAGATGCAAAATTTATGCCCCCTAGAGTGCAAAAACCATCATCTGACTTTGACAGCAAAAAATGGCAAAAAACTGGAAAAATCAGAAAAAAAAAACTAGCACCACTGGATAGTTCCCGGAACCATCTTTCTAGCGATATCTTGTTTTCAAAAAATGGAGATCGTACACAAAAGTTAAGTCTGATTTGATGAAAACAGCTCCAAATTGCACAATAAGACCCTCTGCAGCCCTCAAGGGCTAAAAATATGGCCCTTGGTCCCCTCGGCGGACCAGGGGGCTAGCGGTCTAGCTCCTAGGGCGGAGCCCCTAGTCACCCACGTGACCGAGGCAGGTGCTAAAGCTGCCAACACGGACTGGGGCTGGCTCTTGATCCCCACGTGACCATGAGCTATAGGCGTAAAGCCCACGGGGGCTAAACTTGGGAGTGGTGGCGATTTGGTGGTGATCATCAATGGTGGTGGCTGGAGGGTGGTGCGGTGGTGGCTGCTCAATGGAGTGGTGGCGGTAGTCTCCATTTACACTATAAGCACTTTTT
This sequence comes from Sequoia sempervirens, assembly GCA_007258455.2. Classification (NCBI taxonomy): domain Eukaryota; kingdom Viridiplantae; phylum Streptophyta; class Pinopsida; order Cupressales; family Cupressaceae; genus Sequoia; species Sequoia sempervirens. The sequence goes on from VDFB02193867.1 coordinate 172,704,059, forward strand.
TCAAGCTCTTTTTTTATATATTTTTTATTTTCATGCATTTCATGCCTCGATCTATGTGCCCTGGGGCCATATAGCCTTGGGGAAAAAAAAATTTCCTTGTCGAACGACTGTGTCCAAAATCAACAAGTTTTATATGAAAATAGGGGTTTTTCAGAGTTGTGGACTTAATGACGAGGTCTGTTTTGTCCAAAAATGCCTAGAAAATTAGGCAACCCCTAGATCCACAAAAAATCAGTCTGGCTTGAAACCCTTGCACAAAAAAAAATGTTGTGAGAATATCTTCAAATCATGAATAGGAAGCCACAGGTCTAGAGCTCTAATACCATGTAGAAGTTGAGAAAGCCAACTTCATAGACCCCGAAGATCACTTGCATAAAAAAACTTGTCATATAAAGAAGAGATGGAGACAAAAAAGTAAGTGTGCTTTGAAAGTTGAAAATGTATTAATTAGAGAGATAAAATACAATCATCAATCCTTATAAAAGGAGATTGTGCAACCCTAGAAAAACCCTAATAGGTATACATTTAATAATTAATATTAATTATTAAATGTCACAATATATAAACTAAAGTGAAATCTTAAGAGAGGAATAAAGGTATTTTAATTAAGATAATTAAGTTAAAACCTTTACTCTAACAGATAGATGATCCCATTCATATTTGTTGGAGTTTGTGTCGGAGCCATCTCTCATTTGTAGAATCCTTTCTATTGATTTTTGGGTTTCTTCCTCTTTTTCTTTAGTTATGTAGCGTAATCCTATTTTTTCTTTAGGCTATAATGTTAGAGGTTGAATGGGTTCAATAATATTGTCCTTTCTCTTGCCAATTGGTCATTGACCTTCATAGCCCATTTTCTCTAAAATGGCCTTTCCTTTTCTATACTGATCTATTTTGATGCTGACGTTCGCTGATGTTGATGCCTCCTCATCTTTGTATAGCCAATTGAGAATGGATTTGTCTTCTAACTCATCTTCGAGTGTATCTGCTTTTATAAACCTTTCATTTGGAGCTGTGATGGGTTGCGATGAACTTGGAGTATTTAATATGGGTTGTCCATATGTTTTTGGTGACAGTAGCAACTGTGATAGGCACAAAGATTGTTCAAGATAATATTCTCCTAAGCCCTTTTCCTTTATCTAAAACTTGTCTGAAATTTGTTGTGATAATTTGTTCATAAGACCTTCGGTGTTTGATATAGTTGTGTCTGCAATAGTTGTTTCTTTCTCTAGATTCTTCTTCTCAACCGATGTAGATATGAAATTGGGTTGTTTGTCAATAGTGGATGAACTGGAAGTGTTGACTTCTCTTTATGAGGTACCAGAGTGTCTTGTGTTGCTTTTAACATGTTCCAAGTCTATGGGTTATTGTTGTCAGCTGATATGGTGACCTCTTGTCCGTTTACTGGAAATTTTAGACATTGATGGTATGTTGAAGGTACTTCTTGCATTTCATGGATCCATGGACAACCCAATAGTATGTTGTATGTTAGATCCTTGTCTAACACTTGACAAACAATGTTTTTAACAATTGGCCCTACTTAAATTGGAAATATAATAAGCCTTTTGGAATACCTTTCCTCTTCATCATATGCCTTTATTTTTATTTTTCACCTAGCATCAATAGAGTTGTCAGAATAGCCTAGTGCATGATTCAATTTCAAGGTACAAATATTTAAACCAACTCCTCCATCTATTAGAACATGCTTGACATGGTGTTTATGGATCATAACTTCTATATGCAAGGTCACATTGTGGGGGTGATTTAAAGATACATCATCTTGTTCAAAGAATGACAAACAATGAGGTGTGGTGAGATGTCCCACCATGGCTTGGAATTGAAAAAAATCCAAATCATTAGGGACCGTTGTAGCTACCAAAGCCTGTTCCAAAACTTATTTGTGTGATGGTGAAATGTTGAGAAGTTCTAGAATGGATATTTGCACAGGTATCTTTTGTAATTGGTCCACGATATTGTATTGATGTGATGGGGGAGTATTGTTTTTGGAGGAAATCCCTTTCAGTATTACTCTAGACTGCCCCCTTGTCGTTATATTGACTTGTGGATGGTCTTGTGTTTCCTTGATTTTTAGGACATTGATTTGATTATCAAATTTGTTTGTGCTAGGCATTATGTTTAGGGATTCAATTCCATTGATGTTTTTGGGTATCTACAGGATCATGATGGGCCAAAAAGTTGCAATATGATGGGTATTTGTAGGGTATGTGGTTGATGACTTTTTTTTAACACAAAATTGATGAAATGAAAAGGGTTTTTAAAGGATATTCTCAGATTTCCACCAATATAACTTATTCTTTACTTTGAATTTAATAAATTATTATTATTTATTTTTTATTTGAATTACGACTAAAGTCCTGATTGATAGGCTGATTGAAAAATAGCTATAACTTTCGGTATCACATTTTTGGAATCCAAAACATGCATCACATTCTATGATTCACATACTATAAGATTAAAAAAGAAAAATTGAATTTCATGAAGTTTTGACCGAGTTAAAATGGTCACACACAATTTTTATATTTTTTAAAATTTCAATAAAAATTCATAATTAATTATTTACTTGGAAAAAATTACAAAAAATATGCATCACATCGAGACATGAGTCCTCTACTTATGTCTAAAATATTATAAAAAAATATTATCATTTTATTGTGGTTAGGATGGTCACAAACACCTACTTCTTATTTTTTCCTAAAATTTAAGTACTACTACATTGAAATTTCAAATTTTCACCATATAGATTTTTTTTTTAAAAAAAACCTAGTAGTTTAGAAACTACATTTAATTTTCTACATATTCTATTCTTACATATTTTTGAAATAATATAGATAACGTATTCAAATTTTTACATCAAGTTTCCTAACTCTGATTTTTCTGAAGTTTTTGCCACTTAAGGGCCTATTTTTTCCATGATGATCTTGCACATACCCTTGTGTCATCTCCTTGATTACAATGTCATTTTTCTCTACCTCGAAAAGATAAAGAATGGTGGTGTCATAGACATAGTTTATACTTTTTCCCTTACCACTACAAGAATACTCTCCTTTTTCATAGTTGAGTAATGGATTGGTAAATGTAATGTGATCATTGTTTGTCTGATCTCCTTCGACAAACACCTTCTTGGCTTGGATCAAGTCTTGTATTAGGTGTTTTAGTCGCATACAATCATTTGTTTTATGTCCTTTCTTCTTATGGAAATTACAATAATCTGCATCATTTCACCAAGATGGTTTTACCTTTGGCTCCCAATTTTGAGCTTCTGGTAAAGTAATAAGTATGTTTGCAATGATTTCTCTCATTGTTGATTCCAACATTTGTCCTAATGGGGTGAATTTTCGTCGATTAGATTGTCTTTGGTATTACGGTTGAGATTCTCCATTGTTGGTGTTATTGTTTTGAGTAGTGCTCTGATTGTTGTTTTGTTTTTCATTTTGATTTGCTTTGACAGTTGATGTTGTCAACTTGAATACTGGTTTTATATTTTCAATTGTAGCTTCATTGCTTCCAGTATTTTTGATTTTCTGCCAAAATTTTGGCTTGTCGTTATTTCCATAGTGATTTTCATTGTTGGATGTTTCACTGTAGTGCTTAATCACTCCTCATTTGACTAGGGCTTCTTTAATTTTGAGCCCATTCTCAATTACTTTTTCGAATGTTGGGGGACATTGCAATTCAAGTCTATAACTCATCCGATCATTTAAGTTGTCTATAATTAATTCAATCTTCTCCTCTTTAGGTATAGATTAAGGATATCTAGTGAAAAAATTTCTCCATCATTGTAAGAATGCTAAGAATGTCTCACCATTTTTATGTTTTAGGTTATATAGATCCTTTATGGTTACGTCATGTGTTATGTTGAAGGAGAATTGGGAAATGAATTTGTTGACCAGTTCTTCGAAGGATCGAATCCTTGGTTGTAATTTTGAGAACCACTCCATACAATGGGCCCCCAAACTCCTAGGAAATAACCTCATGAGGTATGTATCTTCTTGCGCAAACTCGAGGATCATTGTTCTAAATTCCCGTACATGGTCAATCGGGTCTAATTTTCCATTGTATTTGTCATATTTAGGAAACTCACAATGCCTTTGGAAGGGTATCATATCCACACATGGATGAAAAGGGTAAGGATAAATGTCCTTTAATAAATATTTTTTGTGGTTCTTGTTTGCATGTTTTGCATATGTTGTTGTAGGGTTTGCATTTGAGCTGTCAAAGTGACCACTAGATACATATCTCAGGTGTGGTTCGGTTATGTTTCATTGGTTCTAGGTGTTTCCTTCAACTGATTGATGTCAAAATATTTCAGAAGTTTGGCACCTAACTCTGCTAACATCAAGAGGTATTTCTCCATGTCTTGTTCTAAGACCTTTTCCATAAATTTATGAAAATTTGGGTCTTGTTGGGCATGTTGTACATATTTGCTTGTGTTATTTCGTTGTTTTCATGTTGTTGGTATAAAAAAAAAGGGTTTTCTTCAGTCATGTTTAGATTTTCAGTTTCCTTCTCTCTAATTTTTTGTCTTTGCAACCTTGTTAAGATTGGCATACAAGTTTTGGTTGTTTTTCACTAAACTTAGATCTTCTATGTGGTGTTAGTGTCAATTTATTTTAACAAAGCCAAATAGAATGATGTATTCTATTGATGAGGCTAACTTAAAATTCTTGATTACCCAATTTTTTTTTGTGATGGTAGGATGTCAAAATACTGATAAAGAAATTTGACTCAATAATCTAGGTTTTGTTTTGATAATTGGACACTTTGTATTTTGCAAGATCTAGGTTTTTGAAAACAATTTGCTTGTAAGAACCTACTTGGTTTTAGTTTTTTATGACACTATCTGATCTATGAAATCTTTCTGAATGGGAAAATCTTGTGTTTCTAATGTCAATATGTTTGATAGTTGTTTTAGAAGATTCTCTTCTTCTTTTTTGTGGAAGCGCTAATACAGAGGACAAAAGTGCTAAAAAAAATGCAAAAGCACTAGAACTTCTAGTAAAAGCACTGTAAAATAGAGTAGACGTGCTAAAACAAAGCGCAGATGTGCTAGAGGACTGGTTAATTCCCTAGTACTGGTAATTTTTTTTTATTTAAACATTGACAAAAGCACTATAAGATTGCTCAGAAGTGCAGAAACAGACAACAAAAGCATTGTTGTTTTCTGTGGAAGCATTGGAACAGTCTGTAGAAGTGCTATGATACTTTTCTATTACTGACAGAGTTTGATTTACGTTTGACAAAATTGTTATAAGATTTCTCAAAAGCGCTAAAACAGATGGTGGAAGTGCTAAAGTTTTTGTTTAATGCCAAGCAAGGGGCGGAAATATGGGTCCCTCAGCTGCTATGTCTGCTTTCTCTTCTTCTTCGTCTAAGACTATGGATGTTGTGAGGAATTGATGGGGTGTTTCATTCTTTTCAAAAATAAATGTTCTCAAACTATTGATAATGTTAGTTTGAGTACCTTCAATGTGTATGTTACTAGGCTGAAATATTGGTGTGTTTAGCCCTGGTTGTTGAACGGGAGTTGTAGGTCACAAAATGGTCATAAGGTATGTTGTATGATGGTTTCAATACCTTATTGTAATTTCATTCATTACCTATTTCCAGGAAGAAGGTAGTAACATGGGTCTTCCTATTGCTATGTTTTTATTTTCTTCTTTTTTGTTCAGAACGATGGAAGATATAAGAAATTGATGGGGTGTTTTGTTTTCCTCAAAAATAAATGCCCTCAAGCTATTGATAATTTTGGTTTGGTTGCTTTCAAGGTGTATAAGGATAGGTTGCATGATTGGTGCTATAAGGCCTGGTTGTTGAATGGGAGTTGTTGGTCGTCAAATGGTCATATGTTGGTAACTCCTTGATTTTGGATGTCAACCTAAGGTTTCCAAAGACTTGTCTACTATAAAAAATGATTAGGTCTAGTGGAGTATTCTATGGTGGGTTGTGGAATGGAAGATTGACGAATACATTGACTACGGTTAGGTTCTTGTGAAAGGGCTCTTCTCTGAATATAGGCTTGTAAAGTCAAGGGCTCTACAACATAATAATCAGTGTAACCTCTAGCAAAATCATGAAACCTATGGAGGAACGTTCTATGATGAAGCAAAGTCTTCCTATTCTGATACAAGAAATGTTTTCTTTGCAAAAGATGTCTATAACTAAGTGGTGTCTTGGGTTTTCTAATTCTCTTGGCAAGATATTTTCTAAAAAACTTAGTGGTTTTCCAATCTCTAATCATATATTCTCAGTTTTGATTTTGTTTAATTTGTTTGTATTTTTCATGATGATCTTTTATCTGAATTTTAATGATTTTGGAATACATAGCACTCAAATGAAGACAATTATTTTCTAAGAGTTGTAATCTAAACAGATAGTGTATGTTCAAAAGAACCACGCATGGTCCTATTTTCACTAGTTTGATAACAATAAAGCACTTCAAACAAACTCACTCTTAATAGTCAAAAGGTCATCATTATACTCAACAACCCACATCTTAAAATTATGTCGACTCACACGACCGTGTCACCCCCTAGAGGGCGCCTGTGTTTTTGTCTTTTCCAAGCATGTACTCAAGGTTAGATTTCTCGATCCCCTAAGCAAATGGTCTGTGGCAATTATATGGTGAGTGTCTTGGGGGAAGATTCTTCCCTCCCCTTGCACTACGAGTATTACAATGTATGGTTACTGACTCTGCTGGATACTACACTAGGTTTTTAGAAAGGGTTTCCATTTGGAGCGGAAAGTGATAAACTCCCTTAGGAGACCTCCCAACCTTTAGAACAAAGGTTTTGGGGATGGTTATCATGCACACTTCCGAAAAATGTGGGTTTCCCCATATTCGCTTTAAATTTTAGAGTGGGGTGGAAAACCTAGCTTTGGTTGTTACCCACTTAGGTCATTCCCGTAGGGTGAGTACTTTTTCCCACTATGGCAGGCCTTCTAAAGGATACAATAAAACTTGAAGAATGCATAAAAAGCAGTAGTCTGGCTTTTCGGATCACTCAGTTAAGGGGAGAGCATATGCCTATCAACCATACAAACACAAAAATCACTTAGTCAATTTTAAAGACCAAACGACAATTTTCTAATCTATGTGAAGATGTTGCTTTACAAAAAGACATGGTTTTCATTTTTAAATCCCAAATTGAAAAGTATGGTGACTACCCTAGATTGATAAAATTTTAATCCAAATGAAAATGTGACTATCCTAGGATTGATTCATTTTTAAACCAACTGAAGAAGTGCCTATCCAAGATTGATTCTTTTTAATCCAACTAAAGAAATGAAATTTACTGGTCGTGGACACGTTAGATCCAGAAAATGAATTACACAGAAGCTCTATGACAGTGGTCAGAACCACTATAGAAATACTCAGAAGCGCTATAGAAATAGCCAGAAGCACTATAGAAATATCCTGAAGTTCTATAGAATTTTACAAACACGCTAAAACAGATCCTAGAAGTGAACTATTGGCCTATGTTGGAAGGTAATAATCGAAGCGCTAAAATAGTCCCTCAAAACGCTATACTTTTCTTCAGAAGTGCTAAAACAAGAAAATGCGCTATAGTTTTTTCTCAAAAGCACTATAGAATCTTTTGATCATGTTAAAACAATTTACGCCAGATTCCTATATGAATTTTTTCTAGAAAAACTTGTTAAAAACATGGGGTTGAGCCCCACAGTGGGCGCTAGAATGTAAGTGTGGAAAAAGTAAACTAAACACAATTAAATAGACCTCTTAATCAAACAATGTATCAAGATTAAACATGAATTAAACTAATTTAAAACAAAGAAAATTTTGAAAGTGTCTCATTGTCTCCTATCTCCAAAAATTTATGAGTCACGGGAAGGCTCTTAGATTTGATAAAGTACTATGACTATTAAAATGCCTATTCAGAGAACATAATGATGCTAAATGTTGTCATATGATGATTGCTAATGATTCCTAGATGATATGGAGCTACCGTAAACTATCCTAACATGAAACCTGCTAAATGGAAGCTACAGTAAAAACTAATGATGCTACCATGATTCTAAATCTACTGGTGATGTAATGCTATGCTAATATGCTAAATGATAATTGATGTTAATGATAATGCTAATGCTTAAGATGCTTGAGTGCTAAATCTTGCAGAATAAGTTTGCATAAAAGATGATAATTCTCGGGGTCCTTTTCATGCTTCAGAAGGTTGTATATATAGATTTCTGACAGCAGTTTTGCATAGGGGTAACACAGTATAGGCTGAGATTGAATCTGGAGATTTGAATGGTAAGAGATGAGAAGGTGGAGCTGATTATGGGGATTGTTCCTCCCCATGAAAACACCATACAATATGAGAGGAAAGATTTGAGAATTCACCGGAGCTATGAACTGGATACAACCATTCAACAATACCACCCTAATGGGGTTTGAACCTTTGTGGCAAGAACAACAATGCCACCTATAAACCATCACACATGCCAATACTGGCGAAGAATTTAGAATGTGAACTATATTTAAATAAGTATTTAATTTCTTTAATAGTAGATGAATTTGAATATGATATTTAAATAAAATTTATTTATTTAAATAAGATGAAAATAATTGAATCAAGATTGAAGAATTATGATGAACTATTTAAATAAATATTTCCTATTTATTTAATAGTAGAGGATTTAAGGATTAATTAATTAAATAAGTCATATTTAATTAATCGTTTCTCTATACTATTTTTAGGTGTAGACAGTTATACATTAAATTCCACACACACATACAAAGATAGACAAATAAATTTGATTTAAAGTTCGTACAATTCAACTTACTCCTTGAATAAGAGTAATAACAATGAACAAACATTCAGAGAAATACAAGAAGATGAACAACATAAATCCTTGATTTCATTATATTCATAACTTATGCAATGTTTATAGTGGAGAAAACTGACCCAAAATATCTTGTCATTTATTTATCTAATATGACAGTGCTGCAATTACATTCTCAATTACCTTTGCCTTGCAAAATATTTTATCTCCCCCTTATTAATTTTCACCCATCTGCGTGAAAATGGTCCACTCTGTAAAAAATGAATAAAATTATTTACCTGTGAAGAAACCTTTCTCGTGGGAAAAATATTTTATCCTATGCATTTGATTTCACCTTTACTTTTCATATTAATATTTTAGCCTCCATCGTGTATTGCGAATACATTGTGAAAAGGTGAAAATAAATAGCGATTGTTGTGAGCTTTATATTTCTCCTCCAGCAAAGAAAAATATTGTTCTAATTATATTATGAACCTGGCTTTTGAAAAATAAAAATTTCATTTTCACATATAATTCACCCTCTTTAATTACTTCCCACCATTTGCAATTTGATTTGAAATTTTTACCATCAAGCATTTATCCATGGGCCCACCACTTTATTTGCTCTGAGCACTCACATCTCACATCTCGGATGCATTTAGAAAAGCTAATATTTATTAGCGATTAGTGATGGAGACAAAGCTTCGCCTATTGCAAATAAAATGAGAATGCAAATTAGAACAGTGATGGGCGATATCATCGTGCCATCGCTAATGTGACTAAGAGAGTTGAAATGAAATCATGATGAGAGATATTCCTCTCGTCCATTGGAGTCCTTCGTTCTCTGTTTTGCTGCTTCCCTAGGAATTTTAATAGAACTTCTTGCAGCCATGGCAAGAGAAAAATGTGTAGGGGCATTTTAATGGTTGTAGGCACCTGAAACTCATCATAAACATGACAAAAATCACTGCCCTGGTATTAGTAATGATCAATGGGTGATTTAAGACCATGGAGTAGCAATATTGAGCAAACAAAAACCCCCAAAATCTTGCCCTAAAGCCAAAAACGTGAGAGTTGTTCATCCTTCAATAATACTTGCTTGAATCTACCCAAAATGCTCTAGAAGAAACCTCCATTGAGATCAAGAGATGCCAAATCTTTCATGCAAACAAAAAAAAACCATCAAAATCTTCCCCAGAATGGCCATATCACTCCATGCTCATTTAAAATGAAAATCAACTTGAATTCCAACAATGAGCAATGAGAAGCTAAGAGGATCGCTCCATCGCCAATGTCATGAGGAAACAGACCTTTGAATTCGCGATGGACGATGAGAAGCAACTGCCATCACTAATCACTGATTTGAAATGGAAGAGAGACTTGAAACTAGCATGGGCGATGAGTTCTACGTGCACAAGTGAAAGCCGTTTTTCAACCAATCACAAGCAAGAATTAAAATTGCTTTTCCTTATAAACATTTGAAATGCATTTTATAATTTCCTTAAATGTCTCTTTGCATTTTCCCAATATTTAAAATATGCAAAATATTTTAAATATGAACATTTGAAACATTATTAAAAAATTTGACTTCTAATTATGCCTATGACCCATTTGGAGAAAATTCACTGTGCACAAACGGTGACCCTTAGAGCCAAGATTTTTTGCGTGCGGCCATAATCAATTATTTAGAGAAAACCCACTTTCTCAAACTTCACCTAGCCATCAAGAATCAGGTACCTCCTTTGTAAACTGGCCCTCAAGACATGTTCACCACACTAGAAATCCATTAAAATAATGTATCATATGAGCATTTTTTTCATGAAAATGGAGCTGTAGAGGTTTTAAACCAAAACAAGAAATGGTTTGTCTTAGATTTTCAAAACTTGAAACTTTTCATAACACCATTTTTTGTCATGTTGCAGTCAGAAAATGATTAGTTAACCCATCAAAGCTCATCCAGGAGGCACAAAACTAACCATACATGTTACCATTTGAACCAAAAATTTAATGCAACCAACGACATGGAAAAATTCTTTCTGAGGTGAAAAATATTAAATACCAAAGTGGCTCACTCAGAATTTTCTGCAATTTGTACCTATCAGAAACCAACTTGAGCACACCAAGTCACCTCTTTGAAAAAATGTCAAATCACCTCTTGAGAATCTTCCATTGGACACACTACGTCATTTGGGTACACTAAGTATGTGTGCAAGAGGGATTTTCTTGAATCATCATTCTTCACCAAATATTAAGGGTCAAACTTGACCTCCATTGAAACATTTAAAAAATTTAGGTGCAAAATAGAGCAAAATGCATTTATTTTTGGCCTAGTAGAAATAGCAAATCTGATCTTGGGACTTTGAAATCGGACCAAGGAGTACATTAATGTGGGGAGAATGGAGAGAAATAATCCTTTTGGCATGGCAATCTTCCGATTGCAAAATATCAACTTGAACAGGAGGCCAACTCGCAGGATTGACAGTATGCAAACAACAAAAAAGTTTCAAAACCCTCCAGCTTCGCTTTTCAAAACACTATCGGAACTTATTATCAGAAGCTGAAAACAGACACACATATTCACATATGTCACATGAGTATGTCCATGAAAGGATTTGACATGAAAATCAATTGGCTTTGAATTATGACCCTCCAAAGTAGGTCACCTGGGCAGATTTTTCAGGTGCACTTCTAAATGTGTAGATCAAATTTTTTCAACATAGGCCTTCAAAATTTGAAAATTTTGAAGGTGTCATCACAACTAATATTTAACAATTTATCTGCTCAAAGCATTTATTTATAAGCTTACAAAGGGTAGTTTTTAGTAATTGAAAACTAACAATGAAATATTTGAAGAAGTAAATTGCTTTAAAGCTATCTTATCCGTATCTAAAAAAAGGGAAAGAAAACTTTTTTAAAACACACCTAATTCTAAAACAATAAATAAAATATAAAAGCCGAAAATAAGCTCATATCTCCATTGTACAAAAATAGCCAATGTTGAAGTTGTCAATTACCAAAAATAGTAGGTTACACATTAATGACTTTGAAGCAACTTGAGGTAAATTTTTGCACATGAACTGGTAGATCTTTAAAAAATGTGATTCTTTATCATGCAAGGATCAATGACTGTAATGATTGTTTGTATCTGCTATCACTCTTGGAGGCTAGAAGTCTCTTGTCACAATAGACCCAGGTGCTAAAAACTATGCTTGACTACTATTGTACCTAAAAACCATTCATATTGGCACTGAATACTCCTTAGAAAAATTGAAGCATCATGAACAAACAGCCTTGTTTCTGCTATGAACAACAGATAGGAATTCATTTTTTCAGCGTGCAAGGGTAATTTCCTACATATACTAGAGTTTACATGCATTTATACTTGTTTTATTCTTTAAAATTGACTGATTTAGTATGGCAGAGATCACTTATGCTTTATTCATTCTTCTCACCTACTAAGAGGAGTTTTGTGTTGAAAAATCACTCCCAAAGTGCATTGGAGGAGTTTTATGTGGCATTTGCCAATTGAAAAGTGCCACAAATCAGGATTTTAAATCTAGATATGAGGAAACTAAGTTTTTTTCATTTTTAACTTATGTTGGTGGAACATTTAGTCAATTTTTCCACTCAAAAGTGTGCCACCTTTTAACCTATGTCATTTTCCTCTAGTTGGTGGAGTTTTTAGTGGTTATAGCCTAATGCGGGAGCACCAATCCATTTTAATGATTTTTCTCTAGTTGACTTATGAAAAGTGAGTCTTGGTGGTTAAGTCTAGGTTGTGTTGGTGTTTTAAGTCATAATAAGGTCTAATTAGACCATTCTTGATGTAAGTGATCAACTTTGAGGACTTTTGAGTCCATATTGTAATAGTTACAAAATCATTTTAAAAGTTGTCAAGGTTGACTAAAAGGTTGTCAAGGTAGGTTGAATGTTAGTTTTATTATGTTCAGTCATGCTTCTAAGTGGAATAAGGTCTAAAAAGGTAATTGGTAATGTCTTAGGTGAATAGGAGGGTCAAAAGTGAAAATATCGCAAATATGCAAAAAGTTGTTAACAATAAACTTGCAAAAATGCAAAATTTGTAAAGGCCAACATGGTTAGTTGGGGTTTGAAAAGTGGTTGGTAAGTTTGGGGAGTTAGTTTTGGGTTGGAAAACATTTAAAATACATGTACACCTCATTATGGGGGTTGGCAAGTTGCATTTTGAAAGAAATACCACAAAATCTATTAGTTTATTTGCATAAATTTTGCGTTTTCAAGAAATCTATTGCTACAAGCTGAATTTCTCATCCATACGAGTACCTATTGGGACTTAAAATTTCATGTAAATTTTAGGTCCCCATATTGAAAAAGAGGATTTTAACACTCAGAAATTCAAGTGTAAAAGCAATCTCAGGAGCACATTTTGAAAAATTATAATTTTGGATCTGTTCAATTTCAAGTGAAATCACTTTGTAGACATGTTCATTTATCATATGTGAGTGTCTCTACAAATTTTTAGCCTCATACAATCTGATTTGACAAAGTTTTGAAGCAACAAGTTGATGGGTTTTCTAGAAAATTTGCTGTCAGCATAGTGGAATCTGTTAAAATGGTCAACTTTGAGGGTGAATATTAAGAAAATGGATGATGATAATCACAAATAGATTGGTTCCTTCAATTCTCTACACCAAAGTCTACCTCCATGCCAATTTTCAGGGTGTTTGGACGTCATTTGGTATTTTTTCAAAATCAAAATCAAATGAGTTTTACATAGTTTGACAGGTGCAATTTTTCAAAAAATGCTGAATGGGCAACTTTGAGCATTAACAGTTTTCAGTCTAGATCATTTTGTGCCAAATCATCTACTAAACATGTTCCCCTATCATGGCTCAACATACTAGTGCATTTTCATGGCTTTTCGACATCATTTGATCAGTTTTCAAAAGCCATTTTGGAGGCTACTTGGCTCATTTTCGTCACTGTGCAGCAAAGAAAAAGTTCATCGGCAAGACAGGTTTGAGGTCTTGCCGAATCTGCAAGACATATTTGAGGTCTTTCCAAATTGGCAAGACATGAATGAGTTTTCAAATGTCTTGGCAACTTCATATGTCTCACCAATATCTGCAAGACTTGGCCGAATCAGCAAGACATGAATGAGTTTTCAAATGTCTTGGCGACTTCATGTGTCTCGGCAATATCTGCAAAACATGAATGATTTTTTCAAATGTCTTGGTGACTTCATATGTCTCACCGATATCTGTAAGAGTGGTTTGATGTCTTTTTCAAATGTCTTGGCAACTTCATATGTCTAGGCGACATCTGCAAGAGTTTTCAAGTGTCTTGGCGACTTCATATGTCTTGGCGATATCTACAAGACATGAATTATTTTTTCAAATGTCTTGGCAACTTCATGTGTCTTAGCGATATCTGCAAGAGTGGTTTGATGTCTTGGTAATATCTGCAAGACATGAATAATGTCTTGGTGATATCTACAAGACATGAATGATGTCTTGGTGATACAATCTTCCTACAACAATTTGAATCAACAAGACTTTCTGATATTGATGTAAGATAAAATAAGGTTTGCCGATGCTTTATGTTATTGAGATGTGAGTGTGTATGAAGCAAACAAAAAATTGAATGAAATATTCTTATGGTGGAAATTGATAATACTTTGAGGAAAAATAAATTTTATTCATTTTATCAAGGGGATTTAAAAGTGGAGAATTATTTTATTCACGAGAAGCATGCAGGGTAAAAGATTATGAAATATTTGCACTAGAAGGAAAGATATTTTTACCAAAGGTGTAAGAGTGCTTTGGGAGGTATAATATTTTTATGGAAGAATTAACCAATTAGGTAACTATTTTACCTTAAAAATATTTTCATGTGAAAGCATAAATAAATCAATTTGCATCAAAGAGGGACAAAATGGGATAATTATTTTACAGGGACATATTGGAGATACATACCCATAAAAGTAAAGTGAATATTTCTAGCAAGGAAGATTATTGAATTCATTTTCATAAGGAGATTAGATTTAGGAGAAATAAGTAGGTTAGGTAGTTGGATAGGGTGAATTGTTGCCGAAATAAATATCATGTTGTACATTGTAAAATATTTTCAAATTATATAATGGAGAAGAATAAATTTATCTGGTGATCCAATTATGGTGTCAATTGTTTGTCAAATTTATTGAAAACATTATCTAGTTGTCTCCAAGGTTGTCATTTCTGATTATTTAAATTGAAATATCAAGGATATTCTTCAATTTATCAAAACACACTTGTTCTTGTGTGGTTCAATTAACTTGGTTCCTGCAAGATACGAGTTAAATCCTTTTGATTAATCATAGTAATTTGGAAAAGGACATTTGGATCATTAAGAAGAATTTGATAATTACACTCTTGCACGTTTACACAAGTTGTAAATAGTCACAAGTGCCAAGCAATTTGAATTATAGCCATTAAGCAAGTCACCCATTATACAAATATTGACTCCATTAGCCCAACAGAAGTAGGCACTGGTCACACTATTCACATCTTAGAATTTCATAAAACCTTATTAAACCATCCACATTTCAAATTCAATACTAGGAGTAGGAATAGTTAGCAAGCTTTCATCTATTACATTTGTGCCATTGTAATAGATCCATCAAATCAATCAAGTCATACAACTTTAAGTCTGCTTCATTCATATAGGTACACCCGCCTAGGTCTAGCAACACCTGAAGAGAGAAGGTCTAAACCATTTGGCCTTGTCTATTACCCTAAAACGTATCAAGAGATTGGCAACCTCTTGAGGTATTTCCTGTGTTTTTGAGAGTTAATAGGCGCAATGCTTTTTATGCTATGATTCTCACAAAACATGTTAAATTCATTGGAGGTAAACTCTCCACCTTTGTCAAACCTCAAACATTTGATCTTCAAATAATTTCATTCTCAACCATAAATTTAAATGCTTTGAATATGTGACCATAGTCATAGTATAGGATAAATACACCAAATCCATATGGATTTGAGGCATATTTAATCCACTAAGACATGATCCCAATGTGATATTTGAAATCAACAAGAAACTAAATAACCATTAAACTAACATGAAACCAATCATGAAATCATAATAAAACCTATTCTAAGACCTTGAATCTTATCCCATTGGGGGAGTGGTGTCACATTGATGTGTAATGGTGGCCCTTTCCCAATCTCTTCGATAATATGAGCTTGTTCCAATTGGTTTTATTGAATAAAATTGATGAAATTGATGAGATATGAATGAAACATGATATGGAACTAGTTTAACATGATAAAGATGAATTCTAAATGTTAAAATGCTTGATGAAATGGATGCAATCTATGCTATTTGGAAACAAAGTTCAAATATAGAAGTCATGGATACAAACTATGCTAAAATGTATGCAAGCTAATCTAAAATAGAAGCCATTAATGGATGCTTAAGCTAATATGGATGAATATTATGTTCGGAATAGGATGCCATTTAATTTCAATCCTAAACATATTTCATGTATCTCCTAAGTCCTTGGAAAGTGTTCCCCAACACTAGGATTAGAAAGAGATTAAATTTGAATGAAATGAACATGTAAATTAACTTTTGTGATTATTCCTAAATGATAGGAACATGTGGGGATGTCCAAGAATAGCTCCTACAAAATAGGAGCACATGGGGCGCCCACATGGAAGGTGGAACCCACCCTGCTTAAGTTAACTGTTTGGAGGATTGATAACACTTCAATAATGCATGTTTAGATCCTACAAATTAGGGATTGATATTTACATGAGTGAAGTGGCACTAGTAGAAATTCAGTTCAATTTTGGTTTAGTTATCTTCAGTTGCATGTAGTTAGTTTTAGTTGCATTCTAGTTGACTTGAGTTGACTTGAGTTGTGTGACTAATGACTTTAATTGCATGACAAATAACAAGTGGATACTTTCAGTTAAGTTGGGATGATCAATCATGCATAATGTTTACATGAATTGGTGGAGAGATATGTTTCAATTAACTAAGATTGACTTGGGACCACCTTGGATTCCCAAGTTGGCATCTTTCAATTAACACCTTTTGCATGAGAAGAATTTACAAGGATCAGTCAAGTGGGCCCATTCTTGGGTGCCAACTTTGAGGTGAAGTTTGCAAGATATTTTCTTGACCAAATTTCAGTTAAGTGTTCATTTTGGGGTGCCTAAATTGAGGAAGACTTTGGTTTGACTTTAGATTACATTGTGGAACTCTGCTTTCCCAATCTAGGCGTAGATTTTTGTGAGGAGCTTTATGCTCTTATTTTGTACAAATCTTATGAATTTACATGCTCACTAATTGTCTATTTATTGGAGCAAGTGAATGAGAGTTTGCAACAGGTTTACAGGTTGATCTTGTGCATGTGTGAGGGTTTGAAGCATGGCATGGGATGTGTGGATTCATGCTTGATCACATGGAATGCATGGATAGCTTGTACTTGCAGAAAATGCATGAGATTTTATTGTAGGTTGTGAAGAAGGATTGTTGAAGGCAAGGAAGCATATCAATCAAGGATTGATACAGTATTATTGTAATCTTGTTCTAAGGTTAAATAATACAAGCACTATTGATTATGGTGGATTTTTTTCTTGAAAGGGTTTCTCCACGTATATGTTGTGTCACTTCTATATTCTTGTCTCATTCTTCTACAATCTTATTTCTCTTTCTATAATTGGTAAAATTGATCTAAACAAGATTAATCATACACAAAGAATTGTGACAAAGAACACTTAATTAGATCTATAGTCTCATAGTTTTACAAGTTTTAAGCTACAATATTAACTTCATTTTCAACATATTAAACAAAAGTGCTGAAAAGTGCTCAATATGGATGCAAATGAGTATGAATTTCAACAGCATAAATTTTCTGTCAAAATATGGATCCATTTCTCTCCAAATAGTGAAGTATTTATAGGAATGGAAATGAAAAATCAAGGGCTCAACTTGATTTGGTCAATCAATGGTCAATATGGAAGCAAGGGTGAAACATGGATCGGGGATTCTCATCAATGGATGAGAATCAAAGATCACATGGATCAAGGAAAGTACCAAGGGTTGAGAATGATTCAAACAAAAACACTTTTTAACAACTTTGAAAGTTTTTTACAAAGAAATCATTTCCTTTTTGGAGCCAAATAGGAGAATATTCTTTTGGAATATTCCCTATGCAAGTGGATGGGAGGGGAAATTAGAAAATTTAGTAATTAAAACTAAATTTTAATGTACAAAATGAGGAATGTGAGGATATTCATTAAATTATTAATTTATTTAATGAAAAGGGGATGCAAATATGATATTTAATTAAATAGTTTAGGGTTATTTAATTAAATAAGAGGACTTCGGGTTTAAACTAAATAATTTTATTTATTCAATTTAAATAGGATGAGATTTTAGTGTGGGAAGGTAGGAATTAACCTAATTAGATTTAATTAGATTAATAGATGAAAAGAAGCTATTTAATTAAATAACTAGGTTAATTTAATCGAATAGGTGAAAAGAGGATGAAACCTAGGATGAAATGATGTTAGTATATCGGATTCAAGTGTATAATACTATTTAGGACATTTTAAGTGTCTACATTTTGCCCCTCTTTGAAGTGAGGTACCTGTTACATTGATTCAAAGATTGACGCTCTTCAAATTAAAACCAATGCTTAGATCAAAAATTTAAAAATTATTGACTTTTTAGATGCCCCACTATTGCCCCTACGAAAAGAATTAAGCTGGTACCCTACCCCCTCGAGGGACCAGGAAAAAATTTGGAATTTTGGGTTGATCTCTTGGCAAAGATGAAACATTGATTCAAGTGGCAGAAAAGTCTTTGGGATGCAAAAGCAAGCTCAAAAATGCAAAAAATACTACAAAATAGGCTTCATGGTGCAGGAATTAGTAAAATAGGTTAAAACCCTAGTTGTCCTATCAAATTAGGGAAAAAAACCCTAATTTTTAGGCATAAATAGTGCTAAAGGGTTACATTTACTTCATTTGTGCATTCACACTATAGATATTTTCTACCTTTTGAGCTCTGACCTACTAACGAAATGGTGTGTCATGTGCTTCCACGACACATTATTGACTGAGGTTGAGAGTACCAACGACCTCTAGGTGTAGGACCATCAATATGCAAATCGAGACTTTTCCTGTACTTTGACTTTTTTATGCATTTATTAGGCATTGAAATTAGGTCATGGATGGTGTCGCTCTATTGTGACACTTTTTTAAATTTCAACAATATTTTTGTTGCTTTTAGCGATGCCATTGTAAATGGTGACGCTTCTCTCGATTTAGAATTAGGGTTTCAAACTTTCTATAGTGATGGGAATGCACTTGGCAATGCTTATTTGGATTTGGAATTTGATTTCAAACCTGCCTTTGCATATAGCAACACCAACATGGATTTGAAATTGGGCAACATAGTTTGGAAAAATAATTATAGCAATGCCATTGTAAATAAACAACATTGTCAGTTGGGGTGAAAGCTTCCAAACTTAGTTGATTTTAGCTAGATTTCAAAGTTGTGCGCTTCATGGATGCAGGAGGTTATCTATCCCCTGATGTCACATGAGCATTGGGTTGGGCTGCTTGTAGCATTGGATTATTTAGATGAGATCTAACAGGAGAACCTTGGCAAGATTGGGCTTTGGTTTATCGCATATATGTCTATAGTGAGGACTCATTTAATGATGATGACAACACTATGTGAGCGATGGTACAATGAGACCTCATCCTTCCACCTCCTGAATGGTGAGGTGACAGTTACACTTGAGGATGTGTGGAGGATACTACAGTTACCAATCCATAGAGACAACGTTATCTATGATACTGACACGAGATATGATGCATGCCATGAGGTTCTTCATCAAGACATTGTTGTCCTAGAAAACTCACAAATCAATCTTGAGATGTACAGAGGATGCTCTCCTATATTTATATTGATAGTGGGTGCATTGATTTCAAGCATTGTTGCTCCAGACCACCGAGGTAGAGGGTTCAGTCCTAATTGGGGACTGGCATGGCACCGAATGATCTACAAGACACTCTTTGCATGAGGCCCAATGATGCTAGCCTCAGTGTACCATGATATGCACCAATTTGTCTATGGCCATGGAAAAGGCAATGGAGCAGGTGTCACATTATTATATATTTGGTCATGGGAGCATATCATTGTGCTTCAACCAATATTCCACATGGTCGATGTTGACCCAGATGAGCCTGTGGTTTTTCAATAAAGGAGGCCAT